>LDUD01000138.1:131882-161347 GCA_012184295.1 Dactylella cylindrospora
TAAAAGCATCAACCGAAATAAACTCATTAGTCATGACAGGTGTGTTCAATCACACCGAAAGAATCGCTGCTTCGCCTCCAATGCCGTGTAGAATACACATCTGCGAACCTAGCAGACGCCCTTTTTTCTCCCGTTTCGTATCGTAAATCATCATATACCCTCATATATAAGTGGCCTGACGCCATCAATCAAGACACAAAGCTAAAGGAGAACAAAAAAGAAACCTATTCTTTGAGATATTAGCCGAGGAATACATAATCGCCGGGATCACCAATATGATAAGAAAAGGAGCTTACCAATGCAAGCAAATAGCCAATTCTCAACATGTAGTACACACTAGTATACTCATAGAGCTCCGTAGCTGCCAGCAATTTTGAAAAAGTACCCAGAAAATCAGGGATCCACTCACAAAAGCTAGCTACCACCTCATACTCACAGGAGAGGAGGAACGTAAGAGCGGGGTATCCCTCCTCACTTCTCCCGCCTCGAGTTCCAAAGCTTCGACATCCAACCCCCTACCACATTATGCATCTGATCGTGCACAATCTGCTCCCATACCCACGGATCATCTTCATATGCACCATCCTGCGAATACCGTCCTTGATTGGAATCCTCCTCCTGCCCATTCCCATAATGTATCCGATCATCAGCATCAGGAGTGTCAGGAATCTCAACACGCCCCCGCCTCTCACCAACATCGATCACCATCCTCCTGATCTCCTCTTCCCGCCTAATCCTTTCCCTATCTTCATCCCCGTGACCCCTGCGACGACGAGACCTTTCAAACGCTAAACCCTGCATCCTTTGTTCTTTCTTCATCATCTTCCTTTCCCGTCTTTCATCCCTACCTTCGATGCCACCGTGATGACGTGGGCCCTCAAACGTCGTGCCGCCACCGTATGCCAAGTTCTCGTTTTCCATTTGATGTCCCGATAGAGGTCGGCCGCGTCCAACGCCGCGGGGTGGGAATGGATGGGGCCAACTTCCAGAAAGTTTGACTCCCCCTTCCTCCTCCTCACTTTCATCCGAGTCCAGATCCTCTGGTGCGGCGAAGCGACTTCGGAGTTCCGCTCCTGATTTGAACCCCATGAGACGTCTCTTGGCATCCTTCAGCATGCCGACATGCTTCTCGCCTTCTCCCCGTTCTCTATATGGTGCATTTTCGTCTCCAGCCATAAATTTGATAGAAAGCCGCCTGACGAGAGAAAGCCCAGCTGCTTTGGAGCTCTCGCCCGGACCTTCCCTTTCGCTTTCCGTGACATCTCGACTCCTGCTCTGAAGCGATGGCTGCGGTTTTACATTTCTCGCCGGTAGCGGTGGGGGTACAGGATTCGCTTCCCGAAAAGCCATCGTCATCCTCCTCAGCACCTCAGTAGACATAATCGTCAACGGATGATCCGCCCCCAACAGCCGCTTCCTCACCTCCACCACCGTAGTCATCAACTCCAACCCTTTCCTCAAATCCTGCGTCGCCCCTTCTCTCGCATAACTCATCGCTAAATTTTCGATCAGCTGTATCGAAACCGGATGTTCAATCTCATCCTTCATGATGATGCCCACAGCTTCCTTCTCCAGCTCGATAGCTTTGCGGAATTGTCTCATCTCCCCATATATCACCGCAATATTTGCCACCAGCCTCAAGGTCTCCGGATTCGCGATCCCGGATACTTTGGCAGATCTATCCTTCGCTTCGAGGTACATTTCCAGCGCCTCCTTTTCCCTCCCCACGTCCCATAAACATCCAGCCACTTTCCCCATCCTATATATCGTCCTTGAGTCCAATACTCCCAAGTGTTTCGTATACCCCGCTAGCACCGTCTGACTAAGCTCCAAAGCTTCCAAAGCGGACTGCGTATCCCCAACTTGACTGTAGCAGCTAGCCAAATCCCCCATCGTTGTAAACTTCATCATCTCGTCTCCTTTCCCATACTTCTCGTAGTGCCCAATCTGCGCCTCCAGAATCTCAATTGCATCCTCTTCCTTCCCATTTTCGAAGAATATGTGGGCAAAACTCCGGCCGTGAAATCGCCTCTCCACAACGTGGTACAGAAAGTCAACATTAGGCATGTGTCTCCGTAAAGCGTCAACGTGGGGTAGTAGTTGTCTCCTAAGCCCTGCTTCCTCCGCTCCTTCGGATTTGGGCGTCGCGATGAAGATGAAGTCTGTGCCCCTTGCCTCCCAGCGATGTATATGATTACCCGCTATTCGCCCTCTAGCCCACCTGTGCACCAACGGATGCATCGAAATAATCGGCTTGTCGTATTGTATCAACGATAGCGACGATAGCAAATTGATAGACTGCAAAAACGTAAGAGTTCCGGTACTTTTATTCCCATGTTCAAACAGCAGAGTGTTCAAATCCTCGTAGTATCCCCTTCCCTCGCCAGTGTTGCAATAATCCCAAGCCTTGAAAAAGAACACCTCGGATATCCCAGTAAAGTGTATCAGCGACAGCAAGCTAAGGATATTCAACGCCCTCTGCGCAATCCTCGCTCTGCTGTCCGCCTTATTCATCCACCCTTCCGACCTCCTCGCCAAATATCTCCTCGAAACCTCCCACACTGTATCAATCGTATACCCATAATCCTCCGTATCGAACCCATGCTTCTCCTTCAGCAGAAACTCTCTATGCGCCATCGACCTCGAAAACTCATCAATGGTGCACAATCCGACGCCGATAGCTCCGCTGGCTTGAGAAATCGCCAAGGGAAGGTATCCAAGCTCCTTCACAATCTTCTGCGCCTTGAGTCGAATATTCGGATCCGAAAGTTCTGGATTTTCAGAAGAAAAACACCTCAACAGCAACCTAACCGCATCCTCCTCCGGCATCTCAGTGATCTTTCTATACCCCACCGTCGCGTACTTTTTCCCTGCCGTGGCATCCCTGGTCGTGATAATCACGTACCCATGACTGCTCACAGGGTAATACTCCTTGAATTTCATATCCACGTCGTCCGCATTATCGAGAATCAACAGCCAGGGCTTTGGAGAATTGGCGAGCCAGGTTTTCGTCGCACTGATCAGGTTCCGACGGAATTCCGTCTCCCGCATCTGCGGTTTCTCCAGTATGCTAGGATCGCGAGCCGCGGCGATATCCAATAAGCTTTGTTCGGCGGTACGCTTGGTGCTAGCGTCGATCCAGAATATTGCCCAGAATCTAAACAAAAGAACAAAGATTTAGATTCCTAGCCGCTTTGAACTTCGGATTCGTAGATATGCCGGTTCGATTCTTCGGCATTCCGAAGAGAAGACCTACCGTTGACGATAATGCTCCGCAAACTTCAAAGCCACCTGCGTCTTTCCGGATCCTCCAAGGCCGTATAACACAAAGACATTCCTCACATCCCCCCTAACCGGCGCCAATTGCGGCAGAGGTAAACACTTCAAAGAAAGCTCCTTCAAGATATCACCCCTCCCCGTAAACCGATCGCTAGATCTTTTAGACACCACATAATACTGGTTATAACCTTCGTTGCTTCTATCTATAATAGCCACGTTAGTCGAGAGATCGTTTCTACAAACCACATAAAGAAAAAGCTGTTATACCGTTTCCAGACCCGGGCCAGCCATCCCAGGGACCACCACCGCCGCCTCCACCACTACCAGATCCGATATTCACAACCTGAGCATGTATAGCCGTAGTCCCCGATAACACCGTCCCGCTGCTCGTAATATCTCCGTGAGTATGATCTGTGACCCAGCCATTCCGACCCCTGTCGTCGAATGGTTTGTTCGGGTGTCTAGACCTTGGATCCATTCCCATCTACTTTGGCTCCGCAAACTTGGCTCCATAAGTCGTATATACAAGTTTTTATAATCCTGTTAAAATTTACTTTTCAGTCTTTGAAGATTCCCCCCCTTCTAGAATCGGGGTTGACTGAAGAAAACCCCGTGAAGGGGTTCAATTCGGCGGTATCGTCGAGCCGCTGCGATCACCGAAAAGCAGCGACGGGCGGCGCTGTTGCATCCCGCTGGTCTGCTATCGGTAAAGAAAAAAATAATAAAAATTTTGTGCAATCGGTAGCGCGGCGGCGGGGAACTCAAGAGTTGAGAAAAAAGAGAGAAGTATCTCGATCGTCGCGACTCCAATCGAATCCTGGCCGGGACGGGACCAAGGAAGGAAGCTTGGCTTCAAACCATCAACCAGAAACAAAACACCAGAAGGGAGAAGTACAAAAAAAAAAAAAAGACTAGTTCTCCCCGCCCTCATCTCTCAAGTTATCTACCCGCTGTGCACTTAATCCGCAGCAGCCTAACAATAACCGAGCGGTGGTGTGGTGTGCAATCTGTGCAGTTTAGTGGTGGTGAGGCTGTATGCACGCCAGAAAACCATCCAACCCACCAGTGCAGTGCGCCTCCCATTCAGCAAAAACCCGCGGCTGGTGGGAGGTGCATCTCTGGTTTTTTTCCTTTTCTGCGTTACTGGTGCATGGTGTACTGCGCCGTTTTGAAAACGATTCCACGTCGGGACCCAATTGGTCGAGAACGCGAGCATCGTAAAAGTGATGGTTTTGATTATATCACGCCGATGGATGGCGGAAGGATTTCGAATTTCTGAGGAGAGTAGGAAAAAACGAGGGTAGAGGCGAGCCTGAGGGATCGGGTCTTCCTGCTCATTGTAATTAAGTATTTATTCGAGTAGTTGAGAAGCACTTTCTTGCCTGAATATCTTTTCACAGATACCCAGGTTGTGAGCGTCTATTTGTTCAAGTGTTAAAATTAACCTGCAACGGGAGCTTGATGTAGCTAAGCCGCTATCCGTCCGAGGCCAGCCGTCCGTGATGTCGATAAGACAAAGCTAACCGCAATCGCTTAATCGACGATCTGTATTTCTCCATTACAATTGCCAACCCAGGCCACCTATACATCTTAAAACCGACCCAGTAAATCGAATCATGCATCCGCCTCGCAGCCTCCATAATATATATAGAACGTAATAGTTAAACCAATACGTATCCCAATATCATACACATCTCAAATCGAAAAATCCGAAAGTTAAAAAAAAAAAAACACCGGGTAAGCCAAAAAGCTCTTCAAGCCCCAAAACCGCCATTGGTGAAAACAAATAAAAAAAAAAGTGGGTAGTAAAATATACAAAAGAAGGAACTCTCAAACATCCAAGGAAAAGAGCTATATAACAAAAGAAAATATAATCCAAGCTATCGTAAAGTCGACACCGCGTATATACCAACCTCCAAAGAAAGAGGTCTCCACAAGAACCAGCCAGAGTAGTTTCTGTCCCGTATATCTATATTGCCAGATCAAAGGCACCAATATTCAAACCTCGGCTTTCCATTCTTTCCCTTCCAAAATAAAAGATCGGAAGAAACCTAGGCCTACAAGCGCGGCCGGTAAAAAGGCTAAACCGTATATAAAATTGCCCATACTTTCCTATTCCCGCAGATATTTAAAAGAATTCATACACCTTTCTCTTTCACCTCGACTACCCATTGCCTCTAACTTCAGATAACGCATAATCCGAAGATCGATCTTCTCTAACTACCGCCGTAATCCAGGACTCCTAGGCATCCCGCTACTCCTTCTCGACGCCGAAATCATTCCCCTCTCTTCATCTCCTTCATCGCTATCTTCCGCCAGATCCGTTAACCCAACCATATTGGTATCATATCCACCCATCATTTCGTCTCTGCTGCTTCTCCTAAAACTGCTGCCGCTTAGCCTATTAGGATCCAAACTCCTTCTAGCTTGCATGCTTCTCCTAGTCTGGAATCCGGATATCGGATCGGTGGGTATGCCGTCTAGATCTGCGTGTCCGTTCATAAGTCCTTTTGGGTTTAACCGGGCCAGGTTGAGGAGGTAGACGCCTGCGAAGATTATTAGGAAACCGCAGAGGAGAGAAATAATGTTGACGGCGTTAGAGGTGTTGAATCCGCGGAAGAGAATAAACGAGGCGCATAAGGTTGCGGTGGTGAAGGTCACATAGTATAGTGGTGTTACTCTATCGTTCACACATTGATTAGTCACCTCTCAACCACAGATTTCACCGCATTCAACACTCACATCGAGCTAGAAAACTGGCTCAAAGCCTTATTAAAATAATTCATCTGCGTGAGAATGCACACTGCTGTGACAATAATGAACACATATGTCGATGGATGCGTGAACTGGTTATTTCCGCCGAGCGTAAGCTTCAGCGCAATTCCGAATGCTTTTACCGACATGACCGATACCGATCCCGTTGTGGAGCAGACAGAAAGGTATATCAAAGGGTTCTTCTTTCCGTATCGAGGTGAAACTTTGTAAATCATGAGCGTTGCGAAAACCGCGACAAAGAGGCAGTATGCCAGAAATCCTGCAAGCTCGGAATTAGTCCCTGCCTATTGTCAAGGTGATTTTCACGAAGAAAGAACTGTACCAGGTTGTATCGCGTAATTTAATATCTCATCAATTGTCTCAACTTCCTTGTCCGCTGGGGCGTGCAGAACGATAATTACCGATCCTATCAGGCATATCGCGCACCCAAGCTTCCCCAGTATCCCCAGGTCCTCGTCTAGAAAGTAAGAGCTTAGCACCGCCCTATTGATGCCCATGTCCTCGTTAGCGTCTAGAATACACCTAATTCGAGGCAAAAATTCGACTAGCTCAAGCTACATACCCTACTAACACACTCAAAGCTCCTAACGGCGTTACTAATATAGCCGGAGCGAATGCATAAGCTGCAAAGTTCGCAACTTCACCAATTGCCACTATAGTCGAGTTCTCGTTAGCAAATCCCACGTTTCCTCGGATGTTTTTTTTATTTATATGGCGTCGTACTCGTCATTGTTCCAATCCACCATAATGAATTCTTCATATAGGAGAATCCTTCTCCCGAGAAACCTTGTTTTGCTTCCGCTGCAATTAAACCCTATAATTCCGCGAATCGATCGTCTGTTAGCTTCCTATCCCCGCCGATTCTAACGTTTAAAGATTCTCGAAGTCGCAGATGGCTGTACCTTCTTCGTTATGACGAAACTCGAGCCTAAACTCTAGTTAGCTTCCCGCATAAGTTATACGCCCGGTTCCAGAGTTGATTCATACCTATCAGCAAACTCGACGAGACGGCCAGCGCCAGCCCAATATACCTATCACACCACGTAGTCAGCAAATGCCGCTCCAAAGCTCCCGTGAAACATTGCATTCTTCGCTATCATCATCCATCCCTAAATTCTTTCTCCACACCATTACCGGAGCCGACTTTTGTGTACAGCTTCTCCTAATACTCCTAAAGTCTGCCTCCAAAAGCTCAAAACAGGTGCAGGGGTATACTAACTTATCCTCCACCATTGTGACGGTTATTTAAAATATTCCCCGTCAATGGTTGCGGTAATCAAGTAAAGAAAACAGAAAACGAGGACCAAAGGACAAAACTCGTGTCAAAAATCTTTCGTTGTCCTCGCTATATCCCTCAAGTCGATATCTCCGCGGCTGATTCGTGTAAGTGGTTGTAACGAGCGAATAAAGGAAAGTGAGTCCTAAGGAAGCAAAATAACCGCAGCTGAAAGCTCGAGTACAAGGTCCACTCTTAAAGAGTCCCACACGCAGGAGGCAGGATTTCGGAATGTTATTGTTAAATGAAGCGGAAAATATGCGAATGCGTTACTCCAAGTAGTAGGCGGTAACCTGCAGCAATTCCCAATTCTTTTGTCGTTCGCCCCGGCCCGAGAGAAAAATGGCGATAAGTCCAGCAGTATCGTCGAATGTGTTTTTTTCGAATTGGGAGGGAAGGTGGAGCTAAACCCCTTGTAGCCGTCGAGCAGCTGAAAGGAAACGTGGGAAAAGGGAGCGACGCAAGGAATGGTGTAAGGTTCGTATTCGAGGTCCTGCTAGGCCAGGATGAAGAGCTGCTAGAGATCAAGTGTGCGAGCGTGATTACGTCCGGGGGATCTGGAGTATGAAGGAGGAGGGAAGGGTTGTGATTTCCTTTCGAGGTATTGTTGATGTGGTCGGTTCTTTCTTCCTTCTTTTCCTTGCTCCGTTGTATGCGTGTGTGTGTGTGTCCCCTTTCCAGTTGAGGAGAGTTGTTGATTTTTCGAGAACAAACTTTAAAAAGATACGTACGGGCCTCCACACGTTGCGTTTGCCAGTTTCTCGTTTCTAGGTTCGTTGGCGTCGTGTTACGAATGCTAATACGCAAGAAAATGTGAAATGAGTGTATGAAGCAACAAGGGGAATCGACAGGGAATGAAAGGAGGAAAAGAATAAAAAGATATATTGGAACAAGAATGTGAAGAATGTGAAGGCAAGGGAAAAAAAGGGTGTCGACGTCTACGAGAGAATCGTTGAGAAGAATTAAGGAAAAGGTTGAAAGGAAAGAAAAAAAAGTCAATTAAAACCAATTAAAAGGGAAAGAGGCAGCAGCCGCTGTAACAGAATAATACGTAGTATATTATAACAGAGGCGGCAGTCTTAGCTGTTAAACGGCCACAGCGGAGCAATGACAGGGCAGCAGCGATTGTGAGGGAGAGCGATGGGCGTGGCAGGTTTCCAAAGAAAGTTTAAGCAACCCTGCCCGGATCCGTTTCTGCTTCTTCTTCTCTGTTCCTGAACTGTTCCTGTCCTGTCGGTCAGTCCAAATGTCCTCGTTTTAACATGAAACGACAACCACGCTGCTGCTGCTGCACAAAGCAATAAATAATAACACCACCACGCACGCCCACTTCAACCCACCCTTCCCGTCAGCTTTAGCCCAGGTTCCTATTTTATTTTATTTTTTGGTTTTTCGTTTTGCCTTTCCCGAGGGTAGAGATAACGAGCAAAGGGTGCCTAGGTATTCCACATGGAAAATATCCAAACCCCTCGTTTTTCCTTTTTGTCTTTCTCTTTTATTAGAGCTTCCAGAACAGAAGGTCTCTGGTACTTTATCGGAGATCAGGCCAGGGACAGATGGACAACGTAAGAAAATGCTTGATGCTCACACATCCACCCCAACACCTAGGCCCTAACTATCCTTTTTCCGTTCGTTCTTGTTCCCCTGCTTGGCAGTAATCCCCCCAATCCAAGGACAAAACCAACCTGGTAAGGTCACTCTAAGACCAATGATTGGTTCGTTGGGGAAAGAATGTTTTCCCAGGCGGTGCAACCTTTGGTAATGTAACAAAGCGGTGCAGTTTCTTCGCCAGCTTCGCTCTGCAAATGCAGGTTTATTTCGGAATGCAGTGGGATTTAACAAAACGTGGCTGTAGACGCTAATAGTTGGTCACTTACCAGCAAAAAAGATTACTAGCCCTAGACTTTTTAGAATGGCTGTGTATTAAACATTATGAAGGATACGGGATAGCTGTAGCTTAAAATAGATCCGGGATATCGGGTATAAATTTCAGCATAGACAATATCGATCCCGCTATTCGATATTATGGCACAGCTGGATATTGACGTTCCCGGTTTATCGAGCTTATTCCTGTCGGTTAGCTGTTGATAGGTCGTATCGAATAGATTAGCTGATAGAGCACAATCAATACGGACAACCGTTCACGATTTTCAGGAAACAAAGCTACATTATATCTAAATTGTCTCCCTTTCTTTCTATCTGGAGATTCTCTGAAGTCTATGATATTACCCAATACGAGCAATAACCACTCTGCAAAGACATGGGCTTACGCAAAAGGCTTCATCCTCACCTATGAATATTTTTCTTGGTTTTTTAATCATCTATAGCCAATTCCGTAATATTAATAACACGCGGGACGACTTGTTAATTTTAAAAAAAAAAAATGTGATCACACAATGTGGACTCTAACTCAACCTACCATGTTTCCCTCGCCGATGCGCAATCTCTACGGCATAAATCAACCATAAGACGCACCCATCCGCCATTCACGGAACCCCGGGGTTCCGGACGATCATCAATATCCAAAAAGTAAGAAGTAAAGGGAAAAAAAAGGTGATCTAGTTGTAATTTCTGTAACAAGATTTCATGCAGTTGCTGCGCGTACCATGCAGTGCGAGTGTTACAAGGGCTTCCCAGGGGGACGAGGGGGGACAAATATAGCAACCCCTCCGAAGCGAACGAACAGAAACCCTCCCAACTACTTTTTTTTTGACTTTCTAGTAAGAAGGTTTCAGCATAAAGTCTTAAGGGTTAGCTTAGCCTCTACCTGGTCAAAACCAGTCCTGCACGTTTTAATTTCGTCGGTGGTCTTTTTTACTCCGATTGGAGACGGGAAATTCCATCTACAAGAAAAATCTGGATATTAAATGCGAAAGAAAAAAATGTGATTTGTTTCGCAGGGAGAAAAGGTACGTAAGCTCTTCGAGAAATGTGTATAAAGTTTATAATCTTTAATTTAATTTCCTTAAAGGAGAGCGAGAAAAGGGCTTTACTTGCGTGCAGCATAGCCTCAATCGTGGGTTAGTCGGGTGGGTCTTTGGATGCGTGTGGTCCCTGAGTTGATGGGGAACTCGTCTGTTGCGCTAGGGCATGGGGCGGCATGGGCAGGTTTAGCCTACGTAGCTTGGTATCAACAGCGGTTCATGGATCGACTCGAGTCCCGGAATCGCGTTTGGGATTAATTATATTCCTTCCCCACGATGGATAAAGGGGTTAGAAAATCGGATAGCAAATGATGTCGACATATCCGGTATTTGCAGTCGACGACAGGTTGACTTGCTGGGGTAGCCCCTGGAGCAAATCATGAAGCAAGACGAATCATGTATCACGATCACTTTCAAACCGTTGCAAAAACATCATTGACCTCAACAACCGGATCCAGTGGTATAAAATTTTTATAAAAATTTTGAACCCAATCGATACATTACAAAACTACCGCCAAAAAAGGAGAACCCGCCGCTAGGGCACCACCGAACCGACCTCAATCTAGCTAATGACGTACTTCTCAGTCGTTGCCTTAACCTCCTTTGCATAGTCAACAGCTTCCGACATTTCTATCAGCGTCACATTTCGGATCTAGCGAGGCAGTATAAGTTAGAAACATCCACTTGTGAAATAGAAATAATCCATAGAACCAAACTTACATCAACTTTAACGAACGGCGTCGCCTTGGAGAATGACACACTCATCGGGAAGAAATCACTCTCAGAGTCAGCGGTAGCTTCGAATTCAAAACTTCCACTAGCAGTATCCTCGTTTATGGTTCCAATTCTCCATACGACCTCAGCGTCGTTAATTGTAAAGTCAGCGTCAAAGCTGCTAACCTGGGGTTCCGATCCGGCGTAGGGTATAGAAACGGTGACATTGTTAAGGCTTTCGCGGATTGCTTGTAATTCGTATTCCACTGTGATTGTGTAGTTGTCGCCGCCTCCGTGGTTAACCCAGATGGCGAAGGTAAGAGGAAGCAAGTGATCATCACCAGGCTTAGCCGCTAGACGCCAACGAAGCACGGGTAAAGCTTGACCGTTGGACGGGAAGGGCTTGCTGGGGTCTTTGAGTTGGAGAACTTTTGAAGAGGTGAACAGGTTCCTATCAACGTTCGGGTGCGTCCTGAACTGAGTGCCATCTGAAGCATCGGCAATCGTGTCTAGTTTGATCTTGGCTAGTGATGGATCCGTAACCCGTAACTGCATATCACCCTTGACCTCAAAGGATTTAAGACCACCTTCCCGCGTAAGCTCCGCAGATAAGGTTTCAACGATTGCTATAGAGACACCATCTCGGGTAGATTGAAGAGATACCCTCGGCGAGGCCTCTACGGGTGCAGGGGCTTGGTTAGATATTAAGGAAGAGCTTTCGGTGGTAGCCTCGGGCCCTAAGTCCGCACGAACGCGGTCGAACATGGAAGATGTATTGGATTTGCGACCAAGTTGCATACCCTTGCCTTTGGGTGCGGCAGCCCTGCTTATCCGTTAGTGGCAGTCAATATCTAGGTCTTACAATAAGAAATCATACTTGAGAGTCTTGTTCCTTTCGGCTTCATAAGAATCGTACGTGCTAGTAGCGGCGGGTGAGGCTTGGGTAACGGGTTGATAGGACGAGAAACCAGATGACCGTGGGGTATTTCCGAGACCGCTGGGGCGACCGCTCTTGGCCATCTCTTTTCGCTGTAGCTCCAATTGCTTTGCTTTCCTCTTTCTCTCCTCGCTCGCCTCGAATTCTTTGTTCTATAGGATGGATTGGAGCGTTAGTAGTTGTGCTTAAATCTGTGTATGGGCCGGGAATGCGTACCCTGGCAATGATTTCCTGAATTCTCTCCTCGTGAGATTCCATCTCCAGGAAGGTCTTGATCTGGCTCAAACTCAAATTTTCTCTATACCCCAAGCTAACCACCTCATCGAAGGCACTCATAAGCTCAAAGACATTTCTTAGAATTTCCCTCTCATCGAGACTCTTGCAGACATTTCCAACAACTTGGGAGAATAGATGTAACGAATCGATGTCCTGCAGGATATTGCTCTGCTTGTTTGTGATGAGAACCATGTAGAAGGATTCCTCGAGGGGCTGGTAGACGTATCGAACCGAGTCGCCTTCGACGGTGGTGTGCTGGGTACCCGTGTCGGTGAGCTTTGGGAAAGCGGCCAGGAGAGCTTCTATCCTGGAACGTGGCATTTCTCGGAATTGGCGAGAAAAGACGGGTTTACCACTTCGAGTGGTGATGCTAGCTGCTAAGACGACCATTGCGAGGTATTGTGGGGTGGTTTGAACGGAATGATTGATTGATATGATGGGGGAGTAGGAGGGAATGGCGGATAGCAGCTTTGTTATATCTGCGTGTAGTCTGTCGTTGTGAGCTCTGGGTATTGGGGGTTATTGAAGCTGCCAGTTCGCCTGTCTGGTCTCTTCTAAAGTCACGTGCTAATCTAAATGTTTGTCACAATTTGATACTTCCTAATTTGGACATGTGTTGCTGCCCCTCCCACATTAATTTTGCGGCGCTAAATGCAGCTAGCGGGGAGAACGGGCCATTCTTTTGGTGTGTCTCATTTTCTGTTTCCCTGTCTGGTCTCCTCTCCTCTCCTCTCTCCTCTTTTTGATTTAATATTATTATTGTGTCAGGGCTACCACCACTATGTTGTTGCTCCTCTCTTTTTCTTTCATCAGTCATCGCCCACAGATAATAGAACCCGCATGGTGGTGGTGATAGACAATAATAATCACTATCGCCATCCCATCACGCCCACAATATACTTCGATACTTCACAAAAAATAAAAATACAAATAAAAAGATAAATTAGCAACACACACACACACAATAATAACAGCACCTCTTCTGTGTTCCTTTCTCTCTCATATATCCCTCTCCCTTATCCTTTACCTTCCTCCCCCTCTCTTTCATCTTTCCCTCGCACCTACCCTTCATCATCATCACCACCACTTTGGCCGATATTGACCTTCCGACAACAATATTAATACTACCACTGCTAACAACTTACGACAAAACATCCGACTAACATGAACAGCAATCAATACTACTAACTTACTTTTTAGCTTCTATCTTACTTCTCTCTACCACTCAAACCTTAACAACCTACCACCCGTGATTACCTCCGCAGATTTCAACACGTCGTTGGAATCTGCAACTCTTCTCTACCAACAAGATGAGTCTCGCATTCCCAAACGGCCAGCAGCAACAGGTCCCCTCAATCATCGCATCGTTCGCCGACGGTCATCCGTCCACAAATCAAGATCCTATGGCGACTAACGCGGACTCTTTTTCCGGCGGTGCCGCCTTCTCCTTTGACCACCATAATCAGACGCCTCTCTTTGGTGTCAAGACCGACACGCAAAATCAAATGCAGACACAGTCTGCCAACCACCTAATGGTCGACAAGAATCAAATTGCCTTCATAGACGATTACGCTATGGATACAGCTAAGGACACATATGCTCCTCGCGATGAAGACTTTGACATTGATCTGGATGTTGTCGACGAACGTAATGCGGACGGAGACATCGATCTGGAACTCGCGACCCCGCTAGACATGATTGAAGATGATCTACAGATGGGAGGGGTCGGAGCTGCTGAGCCGGTTGATGACGAAATGTTTGATGATCCGACTGCCGAAATCCATAATGAGGAAATGCTGGACGACGATCTTACCTTACAGTCTACCGAACAACCTGGAGCCCCGATTCAACAACAGCCACAACCTGGATTGCAACAACCGGAGCGACTGGCTCTGCAACCTTCGCTATTCAGTGTCGACAACGGCCTTGGCCACTATACCCAGGGAAGCCCTATCCAGCTAAACCCTCTCCCGGAACTGGTGAAGCGGGTGGAAAGCCCTTTCGAGGAGTTGGCGAAGCGGGTGGAAGAGAGGCGAAAGAGCCTAACCGAACAGGGCTTTATTTTCCCACCTGAACCCGTTCAACCGGAGCCTTCCATCTCCCAGCCTCAAATCGAGGAAGCACAGCCAAACCAGGCTGGCCCTCTAGCAGAAGCCGCCGAGCCTGCTGAACTCACGGAACACGTTGCAAAGGCATCGACCCCTCCGCAGGTCCCTTCCCCACAAGTCCCCTCTCCAGAGGTCCCTTCTCCAACCCCCGACCAAACAGAAAAGCCACTTTCCCCGAAGATGGAACCAGTAAAACAGCAGACGCCCCCGGGCTCTAATGAGGCGGTTCGCATCAGCCAAGCAGACACCGTCACCTTGGAGAATCCCACACCGGAGGTTAACCAAAGGGAGTGGAATACCTTTACTCCAACAGATTTTGGTGGACGCGCTGCTCCCTTAGAGATTCCACCAGAACCTACCTACCACCCGGAGATTCCCACATCTCCTTTCCAACCCTCAGAACACGAATCCCATTCGCCAGCCAGTGTCTTCCAACCAGGAGACCAATCCCTGCACGAGCCTGATGTCCAACATATCGAGGAAGCTGGGAAAGACGACCATAGAAATCAAGATGCACTCCGCAATCACCCTGTCATAATACTATACCGTGATTTAGAGTTCTCCCTTTTCCCCGTTTCTAGCGAAGGGCCGAAACTCGCCGATACATCCTTTTTGCCGGATCGTTCTGTCGTTGACTTACCATTGAGCAAACTCGTTGCCTCATTGCGTGATGTCCTCGGCGATCAATTCTCAACCTCTGAGGAGATTGTGCTCACTATTGGTTCTCTTGGGTTTGAGTTTGAAGAGGTATTTAACCCCTCCATTTGTTTCTTCAACATCATCTAGCATGTGCTAATCATGTCAACCTATAGGAAAACTCCCAGATTAACCACATCACCTTGTATGAATTAATTGGGCTCTTCGTCCAATTACTGGCTTACGATGGTGTTGAAGATGTTACCCCACTGTATATCTCCTTGAGCTCAAGACAACGATATCTTTCCAAGCTTGAAATGATCAAGGCACATATCGCTGGGGGCGGCGGCCTCTTTTCCTGGACTAAGGCTTCAGTAGGATTGGATAATGACCGAAGCCTCGCTTCGGAGCCCCAAAGAGGAGAGCCGCATCACGACTATAATCATGCAGCAGAAGCTACAGAGCCGGCGATGGAAAACCACACCGGACAAGAAAATACTAACCAGGAGGAGTTAGAGGACAATGGTGATGAGCTTGAGTTGGAGGAGTATGAAAAACATTTTGACGTCAACGGAGAATACTATTCCCAGGAAGCCCATGAGGTTGAGCAGGTCCCACCTGGGGAATCGATCGCCAACATCGATGTCCCGAGAAGTCCATCGCAAGAAAGTCCCCACAGGCCGCAGCCCACTTTGGCCAGGGATAACACGACCACAGAAGGTTCCCTAAACGTCCCAGAAACCCAGTATACGACTCAACAAGAGCACCAACATCCTGCTGTCACCTCCCCCTCATCTGAAGACATCCCAGCTGCAATCCAACAAACTGACTCCCACGAAGACGTCAGCAGCATTCATGGCGACCACGACCAAATTCACAACAACGCCCATCTGAGTAGGGATGACGAGGCTAGCTTCGTAACAGCCCAAGAGAAGCAACAGCACGATACCTCAAGGGTTCAATCGCTTTCGCACACTGGAAGCTACGGCATTCCAGCCAGCCCGAGCTCTGACGAAGATGAGGGCATTGAATACCCTGTAACTAACAAAGGTATTGCGAACTTGTCCAGAATCTTGAATCCAAGTGTTCAACCGACTTTGTTTGCAAACTCCGATGCTTACATAGAATACAACTTCGATTTAGATGATACTTCTGAGCACCCCGGGAATGAAGAAGAAGTCACTTCACAAGAGAACCAGAATAACCCGGAGGAGGAAACCAAGTCCTCCAGCACCCTACATGAAGCTTCCGAACATGGTTCACACGGTGAGGTCAACGATGAAGCAGCCGACAATACAAATTGGACTGAATGGGCCTATGTTGAAGATGAAGTTGCAGACTACTATGGCGAAGACGAAGAGCATACGAACGAAGCTACAGAAGGTGGGAACGCTGCGTTGGACGCGTACGATGGCCTTCCAACCTTCGCAGTTCCTGCTAACGGTGAAGACGAGGAATACGATGTAGACGAGTTTGCCTTCTACCCTCAGCAGTTCAGTGACTTCGATAACCCTGATGAAAGTTATGATCCTCTTGAAGACCCAAATCTCGGGTTGGAGCAGCATGAAACCAACTCAACAACTGCTTCAACTAAGAGAGCCCGCGAAGATGATGACTTTGAGGAGGAAGACTCCGATGGTAGCGGGGAAGCTAGGAATTCGCCATCCCAAGGTAGTTCTATCAGACCGATGAAGCAATCGAAAGTAACTAACACCGTCCGCAGCTTCTAAACGGCATCGAACCCTCTAAGTGGCGATAGCCCTTTATCCTCCACAGTCTTGTTTTTCTGTTTTAAATCCCTTTCGGCATCGACAAATCTCCAGATTCGGCGTTTATGTGCATTTCAGCGGTGTCCCGGCGTTTCTTGATCTCGCTTTCCCCTCATCTCGTTTACCAACTTCAACGCCTTTCCAGCAATCCGACTATCTCATCTTCAGACGACTTGCCCTATCAACACAAACCTAAATACAACAAACCGAGGTGTATTTCGCCTGCATCTCGCAAGCGTAAGTATGGTAAATGGTTGCATATTTTTACATTTTTTCTTTCTATCTCAATACTATCCCTTTTACTTAGCTGCCTGCAAAGGCGCTACCTGTATCTTCACAGTTTATCTTTTGTCTCTTTTTCGGCGTTAACCTATACCCCCTTTGCATCCTCATCCAATTTTATTTTCCGTCGCCCTTTACTCTTCTATTCAGCTCAAAATTTCGAGAGAGCAAACGGGGATCCTGGTTCAAGTTGTTTCGTCTGCCTACTCCTAGAATCCATGAAAGAAAAAGTTTTGTAAAGTCGGCAGCCTATGTTGCTGGATTAAATACACCGGCGACATAGGCGCGACTTGTGTTTATTGTTCATGCCAAATATGGAGTCTAGATAGTAGGTGGAAGGAACAACAATTCACAAACTTAAGATAGGTATCAACATCAAATTTTTACAACAGGGGCGATCAGACATAGTTTATTTTTTCTAGGACCTATTGCGCGGTAACGGAACGACGGAATACTTTTTATTTTCTTCTCGTCCTAGAGATATACTGGCGGAAGTTTTTATACAGTGTTGACAATGTTTTTATCAGGTTTATCTCGTGTTTATTACCTCTTCTCTTTTTTTATTATATCTGTTACGGTGGCGGCTATAGGAAGGAGATGCAGAAGAATTGAATTTTATAGCAGTGGTATATCGCTTTACCTTGTTTGACCGTGGAGATGTGAAGCTTGTAGTGTAAGCGTGTAGGGGCTTTGTTGTAGATTTTGCGTTGTTGACTCGGCACTCCATACCGACCTTGACCACCTTGACGCATTCGGACAGGATAGTTGAATGTTGGCTGATCTTACTACAAGTAGAATTTAATAGCGTCTGGTGGATTCCGTCCGCGGGATGTTCTAGAATTTGGCGGGATGATCCTCAGCCCCCAGCTATACTGCATACAGCCCTCGGCTGTCCCTGAGGTTTAAGATTGATAGAGGGGAAGTAAGTGTAAGAGAGGGTGGGAGAGAAAGGCAATTAGAAGATGGGCAGCATTTCCGGGACTTCCCTTGGCCTTGAGCTTGGTTTGAGCTTCGTCGATATTAGCGATCCCACGAAATGGGGGAATCGAAGGTTGTTCATTGTGGTGGCTGAGAAGGACTAACTTTTTTAGAAGAGTTTGAACGTTAGAAGAAGGAATGAAGTTTTCAGAGGGGCAGTCCTCTATTAGATATGGTGATTGATCGATAAGTAATTATCTTTCATCCTTAACCGTCGACAATGTTTAGATTGGGTATAGGCACCTTGCGCTGATTACCATATCCGGTCGAGGTGACTGTATATAGGAGCGGGTTTTCCCATGCTGTTGCTTTCTTTTTTTTTTTTCAGAGAGAATATTAATATTGGTGATGTAAACTTCTTGGCTACCGAGTTTAAACTGGCAAGCGAGAGGGGGTGGAAAGCTTAAGAGCTGAGGGGTTGAGAACTTTACTCTTGAACGGGATGGGAGATGTTCTAGAATTTGAGGGTTTTTTTTTTTTTTTGTAGTTTGGGAGGTGCATGGATGCTGGAATTGGGTATGGACGGTGGGGGATGGTGGGTGACGTGAGGAAATTCCAGAATTTTGATATTTTGAGGTAGTATTGAGACGGATGCGGGATGGTGGAGGGGGTATATTAGACGTCAAGTTATCCTCTGTTGGGGGTTTGAAGATTTAGATATCTCTTCGGTATCGATCTTTCCTATACTATGGGATATCGTCCACCTACCTACGACTTCTATAAAACGCTGAACCTACCACCCAGCTAGTTTCTCCAAACCGCACAGACATTTTATATTCTACCACCCTCACAACCTCCCAGAGAAAACCCCCCATAATGTCCCTCTCCCTCCGCAAACTCCAACTCCGTTCCGAATCCCTCGCATCCTCAACATCCTCCTCCTCCACCACCTCTCCAACCTCCCCAACCCATCCCTCCGCCTCTCTCTCCCGGCGAATCTCCGATCTAGAAAAACAACTCACCGATCTCCCACCAAACAGTCCTTTTCGAGCAAACTTTCAAGCGATACTGAAGGACTATAGAGAGAAAGGAGAGGCGGAGATGATGTATCAGAATGGAAGGGCGGTGGATGCGGTTAATGTGGATTTGAAGAGGGGGGCGTTGTATGTTGAGGTGAGTTTTACTTTTCTGTTCCTGGTTGTATATTTATGCTGGAGGGGGGTTGGTGAAGAGGGCTAATTAATGGGGTTTGGTGGGTTTAGAGGTGTTCGATATCGATTGTTAGTGATGGGGTTCTTTAGTGATCTGGCTGTTCAATATGTAGCAGGTGTTTTTTTTATGTTAAGTTTGGCGTTTGGGATTAAGGCGTTTGGGTAGAGGGGTTGCGTGGATAGAGTTTTGATTAATGCTCGTTCTTCTCTTTTTTGTCCCAAGGTTTTGGAGTTTGGTGGATACAGATAGATGGAGATGGTTACGATGGATGCAATGATATCATGATCCGTGGTCATGTAGGGTTGGGAAGAGTTGGGTGAGATTGTATTACTATGGTTCTAGATGCGTCTCGGTGTTTACTGTAAAATACAAAAGTTGTTTGTAGAAGCTAGTATCTGGAGAAATCTAGAATATTGCCTAGATATAGCTTCTAAACCTTGAATGGTAGTGGTAGTTATTATATCTACTTCTTTACGCTGCTCAAGAACTACACTACTTAACAAATCGACACTCTAGAACGACGTCGTTAGAGTGAATCGTACATCATCCCAACGAAGCTACGAAAGGATCCATCAAAGAACCACATCCGTCTTCACAATGTCCCCCAAAACAGCCCTCCTCGTAATCGACATGCAAACCTACTTCATCCCTTCCGCCCAACATCCTCACCTCTTCACCACCACCATCCCAAACATCAAATCCCTAATCTCAGTATCCCACTCCCACGGCATCAAAGTACTCTTCACCCAGCACGGCCATGCCGAATCGGAGTTCCTTCCTCCCCCAGAGGATGCCATAACAACCAACCAGATAGTCAAGAGATGGGGTCACCAGAGCTCCGTTCACATCGGAACGCCGGATTGGGAGTTTATTGACGAGATTGCTGATATCATGAAAATTGCGGGCGGGAAGGAAGAAAGTATTGGTGGAAGTCAAGGGAGGACGGAAGGGAAGACGGAAGGCAAAGGAGAGGAAGGAGATGCGGTTGTACTGAAGAATACCTACGATGCGTTTGCTAGCTCAGACCTTGAGGGAATGCTAAAAAGCGAAGAGGTGGGGAAAGTCATCGTGTGTGGAGTCTTGACGAACGCATGCGTCGAAGGAACGGCAAGAAGTGCTTTTGACAGAGGGTTTGATACATGGTAAGTTTCTATTCGGCCGTTTGGCAAGGCTTGACAACGTTTTGCTTGGATAGCCAGGGGGCCTCCGCCAGCCATTCAACTTCTTCGGATGCTATATTAGAAAGGAGCACGCTAATGTCGGCTGATGTAATAGGTTGGTCCACGATGCATGTTCCGCGGAATCGAAGGATATGCATGAGGCCTCGCTCGCGGGTTTCAAGTACGCCTATGGCGAGGTCGTATCAACCAAGGAGATGATCGGCAAGATTGAAGGAGGAATGACAGGATACCTTCAAGGAGGGTAGATTAGCTAAAGGAAAAGATGCTTTACATGACGCGATGGTGGAATGTCTCGGGGAGGCAAAAAATTAAAATGCATCTAGAGAAATAATGTTGGGAGACTACCCGTTTGCCTGTATTCTTTAAAATTAACGGGATTAACGGATATGCTGTCGAGGGGCTGCCAAAATATCCTAGCGAATAGAGCCGTCGGGGCAAAGCCTCTTGACCTCCCAATCACCTTTCAGAATAATGATTCTTGAGACGGTATGACAACGAGGCGATCGTATCGAGGAAGTAAAAAAAAATTATTTTGCACCCTTGTCCAGGTACCGTACTGTTCCCTGCAGAGGACGAATATGCAACAAATTCGGGCCGTGCTTCGAATCAGCTGAATCAAACCCTATATTCCAAGGGGTGGAGCATAACAGCCCGAAGCCTCATCTGACAATCTCAGCCAGTCAGATCCTTATATCCTAAAGCCTCTTTTGTTAGGAAAATGCATGGGTTGCCTATATGTCTAAAAGCATCTGTCGGAACTCAGTTACGAGGAATGGTAAATGACCTATGACAGGGCTTGGACGGAAATCTGGAACCCGGTCCCTGAGGCTCAAACCGTATATGCAGCCAAGCGGAGATGCTCATTTTTTTCTGCCGTTTTGATACCGGGAATGAATGAGAACCAGTAGATGCAAAGATCGTTAAATGTTGGCTCGCGATCCTAAAGGCATCTATCATGCAGGTCCCGTTTAGGCTTTAACGTTATCGGTAGATAGGAAGTTTTTTTTTTTTTTTTGTCCTGCTTGAAAGAGAAAAAAAAAAGCGGCGAGGGTTTCTAAGAGATAATTCGATGATTGGCCGTGGGCGAATCGGGAGCATTCAGCCGCATGACGTTGAAATGGTTCATCCATGAGATGCAAGTGGTTGCTTGCCATAATGTAGATGCTATAGGCTGGGCCGAATAGTACCCACAAGTACTATCCAACACACGATAACGATACCCACATTTTGTAATCACCAGATGAACCACTCGGTGAGAAACCAAAAAGTAGGTTTTAGACAAATCTGTCAAAAAGAGGAAAAGTTTAAAAAAGAAGCAAAGGCCCACATTTAGCATCTGACAAACGTGGAAAAATATCGAAGGGCGACGAAAAGATCCTATTGGATGGATCAGGAGGGACGAGGGGGCACCAGGCCTGAACTTCTCTTTTGGCTCCTCTTCTTTTTGTGATTTTGTGGTTAGTCCGGTCTGGATGGTGTCGTCGTTTGTTCGCGAGGCTTAAAAACTGGACTCTACCGAATCCCGCCAAAACGGTCTTCCCGAGCGAGGGGTACGTCGACCTCTGCAAAAGATTCGTACCGGTTGGTGCGTGGATGCGTCTTGGAAAGGGTACTACGTAGGTCAAAAAAAAAGTGGGTGTGGATGGACGATTTCTGGGTCGCCCTAAATTCTTTGCATGGCCCGTGGCTCCTTTCTGCGTGAGATCATTCGTTTGGGCTTGAAGAGCGATTGTGTGCGTTCGCTCTTTCAGGTCCAGTCGAACCCACCAACCCAGTCTTGGTGCACCAAACATGCAAGCCAGGCCAGGAACAATACTCAACAATTTGGCCGAATTCGCCTGGCGAGGGATGGGGAGCACCTTTTTTTGCACGTGAGACCTGCTTTTACCTCGTTCGAACGCAAGCAAACAAACAAGCACAAGCATTCCAGGAGCAACCCTGCAAGGCTGGGTACATGTACCTCGCCCATCTCTCCTTGCATACTTCGAGGGAGAATGGTCGTAAAACCTTGAAAAATGCTGTGTTAGGTCGGCGTCACCGCTAATCGTTCGTAGACGCCGACAAATGAAACTCAACATCAAACAAATGCAGGCTATCCTTAAACGTAGGCCTTTTTATGACTATCGTAGTTTCTAAACTTGAGCTCTTAACTCTTCCTAAATCTTTTTTTGCACTCCCCTTCAAGGTTTGCGTCCACGTCAACATTTCGCGGAGGTACCGTCACTAGATTTAGACGTCTAGGCCAGATCCAATAGCTTTGGTGAGTCAGTAGGTAGCTATGATCCTGTCGACAGGTGGTCAACCAGAATCATAATTATCCTAAAATTATTATTATTTTCCTAATCGTTCTGGTTCGAATGTGGCTTCATCTTGCCTATCACCGGGTGCCTCCGGGTGCTTCTTTGTCATCCTGCTCTGGATGTCATGGTGGTTCGTGATCCAAACCAAGACTCCCAAACGAGTACGATAGGTACTTACAACCCTCCGCAGTCTAAAATGCAGCCTTAGCGAGGTCGGGAAATTTATTGCTGATTTTTCGAATGCATGGCTTTAGTAATATTATGATTTGAAAGGGAGGCAAAGAGGCTTAATAATTTCATGTCGATGCAAATCGTATAGAGGGTATCTCAGGACCGCCTTATGGAAGATTTGATGTCGACGTGATATCATGACATTTTTTTTCTCGTCGATGCAGAAGGATCATGGAAGCCTGAAGTCCCAGCGTTGGTGATTTGGAATAATTTTTGTTTGCATTTCGTCGCGAAATTTCTCCTCGCTTCATTTCGGCTTCAGCTTTCATTAAGGCCCACCTGGTAACAAACAATTGAAGGTAATCTTGTTTGGATCCTTCGTATCAAAATCACAGGAATTCTTCTTCAGCGACAGATATTTTTCTTCTTGTTTTTCAAACGCCGGTTGTGCCATCGTAGAGGCTTCGAGAATTTGAGAATTGTTTCTCCGTTCTTGGTTTGTTGCTGCGTTCGCCGCCTGAAGCCTTTTTTTTTTTTTTTCGTCGTTTACCTCTGTTGTGCTGGCAAGTTACTGCTACCAACAAGGCAGACTCATACATTTATGACCGAACATACATAATTGCAAACCGTTGGGGGATGACCACAGCACGGAACCTCGAACATTCGAAACTTGTGACATGCGGGTAGGATACTTGCATATCTGGCAATTGCGATCCAGCATTCTGTGTCCGATGATCTCCGCCTCGGGCACGAGAAGCAAAAGGCACTTCGAGATGGAGGGTGAAAAGTGAGGCTTCTAGAAAACCCGCATCTATTTTTCAGGCAAACCATAACCTCATTCCCGATGAAACAGATGTTGTGTTCTCAAAATGACGTTAGATGGCCGTATGAAGGTGGTGGGTGTGTGTGCGGATAGGCAGAATGGGGGAAGAGGTGCTTCGAAGCAGCACGGTAACCCTTAATTGCTCCGAGTTCCCGCTTGTGAAACGAACACTGCCGAGCTATACGGTCAGAGAATAAGAATGATCGCAATGCAAAGAGATCAAAGTCTATCGATAATCACTTCCCCTCTTCTCTCAGAATCGGATTCTGGCGACCAGGGTGTCGCCGAGGACCGTCTCTGCACCACAATGACCCATCATCCAGGGATATTTATAACACCCCTGCTTATTTTTTCCCTCTCTTCTTATTGTCGAGGGGAGGGAGGGAGAATGTGTGTGCCTGCGAGAGGACCAGATTGTGATGCTCTGCAACGGTTGGGCCCAGAGTGGATAAGATCTTGCTTTTTGCCCTCTGTGCCTTGCTCTCAACTCCCAGGCACCATCTTTCTGGCTTGGGGTGCTGCTGCTCTTCTGCTGCAGAGTCTGGCTGGCTAGCACGAAGAGTGTGTGACCCCATGCAAGCCTTCCCCCCCAAGAAAAGCACCCTGTCACTTATCAACATGGGTCTTTGCAAGGCGTAGACACCGTATATCCGGGTCCATTATATTTTAACTTCTTTTTGGTGAGATGTTCATATTAGGTCAGAATAGAAAATGGAAAGCTCTTCCAAAAACGTGATCGGAATAGTCTATTTTCCCACCACACCCTCTCTGGATTTTGAGGAAAAAGGAAATATCAGAATGCCTATCTGTGAAATCTGTCAGTTATGTTCGGTGCTTCCTTTTTTTTTTTTTTTTTTTTTTTCTTTTCTTTTGAACAGTTTCGCTCAAACCAAAAAAAAAAAGGAAAGAAAAAAGAAAAAGAGAAAGAGCATGGGTCCCTTTCCCTGCAGTAGTCCCACATGTTTTATTTGTTTTTTCTCCTGTTCTTCCTTTTCTTTGCGTGGTCCGAAGCTCTGGGATAAGGTCAACCACTCGCATGTAGTAAACCAAAGCTGGCGACATGCAAGATGTACCCTATTTTCGAGGAGAGGCCGCGAAAGGATGATGAAGCTAACAGATGGGATGGAGCAATTCTGTCGCCGAAAGCTGGTGCGATATAGCGAAGCTATTGGAGCAGCAGCCCCAACCCGCATCCCCCTTCCCTATCGTTTGCTTTTTAGATGGGGTTTCTTTTCTTTTCTTATTTTTCTTGTTCGGCCCTTTTGTTGATAGATGCGAGTTGGGAGCTAATATTGTACCTTTCGTGACCATTATCTATTACTGGCAGATGAGAAAGAGGATGACTGGATCCTATTCCGAACTGGCTGTTAATTGTTATTATTATTGTAACAATATTTTTTTTTTTTTCTTCCTTCCCCTCTCTCTGCACCGGGGAATTTTTATTTCCCCATCTTCCTCCCCTAGCTTTTTTTGTTATAAAGTATCGCTGGGTGCTCGCATGACTCCAGCAGCTAACTACCATGCACCTATTTTAATGGCTTCATGAAACAAAAGCGCCCCAAACAAACCTCGCCTTTCGGCTCTTTTACAAATACCTATCATCCGCTATCTGCCCCATTTATTATTCTCCACAATACCCATTGATTAAAAATTTTAATTTTTCTGATTCCTGAAGATTATTTGGGTAAGAGGCAATCAAGAGGCAAAGCAAGAAAAAAAAAAAAAAAAAAGGCCAGGAAGATCAGGCCCTATATACGTACCTGTCCGCCAGCCCAACCGCAAAATTTACCATTCACTTCTGGCATTGTTCCGTAGAGGCCTTTTTTCTTATTTCATATTCGGCTTATAGCAGGAATCTGTTATATCCCGTTAATCATTACAAAAGCCTCATTCTTGCGTTCCGCCTACTCGTTTTCCTGGGTTCAATCTCTTTTGTTAGGCAAATGTACCTGAAGCTGCGGATGCCTTATCGAATCAAGGCGGCAGCAATCCTGGCACGGGGAACCTCTATCAAAAAGATACATTGTCCCCCCAGATACATTGTATCCTATTAGCATCTCGGATCCTGTTAATCCTATTATCTTGCTCCGTCTACTTTTTCCTTTTCTTTTTCTTTTTTTTTTTCTTTTTTTTTTTTTTTTTTTTTTTTTCCTTTGGCATTTTATTATTTCATTCGTCGGTACCACTTTTTGACTCCGCGCAACCTACCCTTGTGGTGAGTCGATGACAAAGGAGGATCACCGGTCATTGTGTTCCCATCGCATTGTTTGATGACCTGCATATGAGGATTTGCCATTCTTCTATAACGGCTGTCATCTACAAGTTCCGACATCCTATATCTTGAGCGAGTCTCGTCAACGTTAAATCTTCCTGCTTTTGTTTCATGCCATACAAGCTTCTCGAAGCCAACGTACCCCTTTCAAAAAAAAAGCCATCTGTCCTGCAAGCATAACGATTTCTTTCAACTACCTCCTTCTTTCTTCCTTTGCATTGCATCTCGCATTTATTGTTGCCTATTGTCATTCGAAGGATATAATCTTGTTAGCGAAATGTCTTCATCTACTTCTTCATTATCATCACTTTCCTCTAGCTCCTCTGGCTACCACAAGCCGAGGATCGCTTTGGTTGGTAGTGGTGGACTGCTCGGAGAAGCAACCCTCAATACCTTACTATCGCCCGAATTTTTCGATGCTTTTGCGAAGCCAATCCGAGTGCTGACGACAAATGCTTCCAAAGTCCCACCCGCAGGCGTAAGTAACCCGTGCCTTCGCTAGCTTGTTTGGGAGGTTGTTGCAGTTGTCGTAATAGGAGATTCGCAAACGCTGACGTTGGGACCCCCCTAATTATATAGAACACTGTAACCTACTGCAAGATATATTGGGACGAAGCCGACCTTGACCATCAGCTGACTCGTGCCCTCCGTGGCTCCGACATTGTTGTGAACCTCCTCGGTTGTAAGTTCCCTTATAACGTTTTCCCTCCCTGCTTTCAATCCTTCCCGAAATCCTGTCGATTAGCGAATACAGCAGATCTTTGGTGAGGCCACCAATATGAAATTCAGAGCTGACAAATTTCTCTTCCTTACGTTTCAGATGACCCTGACCTTTGGGGAGCGGTTACGAGAGCTGTGTGCATGCTCAAACCGCAACTCTACATACCTCCGGAGTTGTAAGTAATCCCGTCTAACACATGCTTCTCGGGCGAGATGTAGTCCTATACTTTGAGTCACAACATGGGCTAACGATTGGACAGCTCCTTTGATCACACCCTTTGGGATGAGGATCGGATACCCCGAGGGTCTATCATTGATTATAAGCAACGCCAAACAGATCTTGCGAGAGCCGCGGGTGTTCATACAGTTCAAATCTTCTGTGGATTTATCATGGAGGGCATCTTCCCAGATAACTCAGCAGCAGGGATCGAGTTCACTCAGACTGGCAGACGAATCCTTGCGGTTGCTCATGATGGCAACATTGATCAACAAATCTCCTTCATCTCATCTTGGGACGTTGGCCATGCCATAGCCTATGTTGCATCCAATCCGAATACAAAAGACGAACAGATTCACATATCCGGCGATACAGGCACCTGGAATAGAGTCGCCAGGATTCTAAAAGCAAGCATACGACCTATCGACGCTACGAATTTCGAAGAGACCCTCAATCGCGATAGCCGTTTGGAATTTTTCATGAGGGTGGCTGCTGCAGATGGAGATCTCCACTTCTCGTCTTCTAGGAGGAGAGGGGTAATCCCGAACGAAAACTACAAGGTGGACCCGAAGGGTAACCACAATTGGCTCAAGTTGGGCCTTGTTGCTAGAGGTATTGACATGCATCATGGTATTTGACAAATTTCCCCCGATTTTGCATAGTTTAGTTTCAATATACCCTGATTTTCTCTTGTAGCTTTGCCGTGCATGCTCCTTTGTCTCACTCTTTATTTATGCCTTTCAATTTTCTCTCTTTAAATTTTGGACTTCTATATTTTCATTTCATAGCCATTTCCCCCTACTCATTCATGTTAACAATACCCTATACCCATACCCTCATAAGCATTTTAGTACAACTGGCATACCACGGTGTTGAAATCGGCGTCTTGTTTTTTTTCTTTCCTTATTCTGGATTTTTGAATACTTTTTGGCACGGCATTATTGTCTATTGTCTCTTCTCATTTTAGAAACTCTTTCTTTTGGAAAAAATGTGATATAGAACAATAATAACTCATTCTCTTCATCTCATCCTTCTATTTCTAGATAAAAATGCTCAGCCCAACACCAGTGGTCCCGAGGATTCGACCTCCAAAGACACTAAGCAAAAACGAGGCGGAAGCGACTCCGCCAGCAGCGAAAGCGATGCACAGCAACAAAAGAACTCGAACGAAAACTCTCAAAATGAGAGCCCGAATATTATTGAGGATCAGGCCTCACAATCTCAAGTGGAGCCGGAAACTCAGGAGCAAGCTACTTCAGCCACATCGAAGCCTAAAACTCGGGCTATAGCTACCCCGAAGCCCAGATCCTCAATCTTAGCGGCGAGGGCAAGGCAAGCACATCAAGCGAGGGAAACAACACAACAGGCATCCCCAGCCGTGTTGGAAAACCGAATCATAACAAGGAGTATGGCGAAACATCAAACACCAAGCACACCCACAGCAAACACCTCCTCGCCATCTGCAGCACGGGTTAAAAAGAATAAGCGGGCTGCAGGGAGAGACGCAGAGGATGAAAAGGCTACGGAGGGCGGTTCGGAAACAAATTCCAAAACCAACAGGCAGAATCTTGCTGCCTCAGCTAGGCGCAACAAGAAGAGAAGAAAAGTGGGTTGAAAGCAAAAACAAAAACAAAAAAAAGGCAGAATTGGGGGAGGATAATGGGCATGCTCGGTTGCTCAACCAAATACCACTGCGTCAAAATTAAAGTGTGGAGAAAGTTTAGCCTGTGCTTGTACTAGCAGCTGCTGTCGGAATGACAGTTTTTGCTGCTGGTGGTGCCATGCACGTTTCTCCACATGGCCCGATACATGGGGGTGTGGGCACGAATCTCAAATCTTGAAGTACGACGGCAAAGTTTAACTCAGGCTTCCACAAAACACTCCGTCAAAATCACGAGAGAGAAAAATAGTCAGCAGCAAAAGAGCTAACCAAGAAGAGAGCTAAAAACTCCATTCACGGTTTGAATCGGAATTCCTCCCCCTTCGCACGAGGGCGAGGAATATAACTCGAACAAGGCTCAGTATTATTATACTTTTGGCCCAGCAAAGCGATTAATATGGAAGCCTGAATGGGCTACCAAGACCCCAAATGTATCTAATTCAGGTGCTCTATATTTTTCCCCCCCCTCTGTGGCTGTAAAGCTATCGATCATCGGTACTTGGCAGGCACAGCAAAAAGTCCGACCGAACGCACCACTATCCGTCGCGAAAGATGTGTTGGACCAACCCAGCCCATTTTACTTGGCTTTGTTCTTAGCGCCGTATCCACCCTGGCTGCTGGCCTAAATTTGGAATGGGATGGTGGACCCATATCGAAGGCGAGCTAAAGCTCCATCAAAGCTTCCGGGCCTTCCAGGATGACAGATTGTGAGATTAGATGAAGAAGCTGGTGAACACAAGCTTATTATTATCACTTCTATTCACGAAAACAAAATATGCTAAAGATACGATGTGAATTGATCACGTTGGAGAGATGACAAGGTTGGTAAGTAATTTTGTCCACTTCTATTTTTTCATTGCAGAATTTATTATTACTCTTTTCTTTATGCTCCGTCGACGGCGTAATACTAATTTTATCATGCTCCTCTAGCTGACCCGAAGATCGAGAAAATGTCAGCTATAGGCCCCCGCCGACCAAGCTTCCTCTCCCTCAACACATCAACAATTTGCTCTTC
>LDUD01000138.1:161381-208813 GCA_012184295.1 Dactylella cylindrospora
AACTAAAGAAAGAAAGGGTACTTTCAGGTCTCCTTCTTGACCAATCCCTCTTCCTTCCTGATGAGAGTATAATCATCCTTCCCGAACAACCCGGCCAAATATGCAATTCTCAACACATTCAACACCGCCGAAACCCCAATATTTCCCGCCGTGACATCGTTCCAGTTTTTGTAATCTATCAACCCATCGTACCCGATTCCTTTATATGCGGCCCAGATGTGCCCGTAGTCTGCAAAGGTGACGAGCAGGATGTATGTTCGTGCAACTCGGGGCTCGCGGGATACCTGGCAGCATATGAATTGAGCTCCCGCGAGAAGGAGATAAACGTTACCGAGGGAGAGGATGGCGGCCGCGGAGGCGTCGTCTGGGGTATATGCCTCTGGGGTGGGACCTAAGGCTCGGAGGTAGTTGTGAGGGTCGGGAATGATGACGAAAAAGGCCCAGATTCTAGCAACGTTGGTGGTGTCAGGTCCTGTACTTTTCATGTAACCTGGGGGAGGTTTCTTTCAGGGTTGGTTTTGGGGTTTCTTACAACGCGAGTGGTTCGAGTATCCCAAAAATGAACCATGGGATCGTTGGCATTACATGCTGCACCATGTTCGCTTATTTGTTTAAGGCTAGCTATCTGCAACGGAAGAGTAAAGCAATGGTTTGAGACTGATATGATACTACTCTAGCAAGAGATCGCGATAAGTCGTCAGTGTTAGAGAGAGTTGTCAACGGAAGCGCGACTTCTTAAATACTGCATCTCGTCTCTCCTTTGTGTCATACAAAGCATGGCAGCCTTCGGCTTTTGGGCAGTTGCTGACACACGCATCCACTTACGTAGTCCGTGCGAAGGTTATCCCGACCTGCTTGTAAAAAATCATGAATATGATAAGCTGTGCGTATAGATTTCAGGAAATGTGATGTAATTGACTATAAGGCTGCATAATTAATTCCTTTGATATCTTTTTACATTTTCCGAATGTGATTAGACATGTGCGTATGTGGGCATTGGGGCTTTCAGTCTGCTAACAAAAGTCGAGGCACTGAGACTGAGATGTGTGTGTAACCAAACAACAACAAAAAAAGTTAAACCAACATTTTAAGCCGCGCCTAACCAAAACAAAACCGCCCCAACTAAGCTTCGATTACACCTTGATACTCCATCCATCCAACTATCTCCAAGTCAACCAATCCGCATATATTACCCCGACATAAACCCCAAAGACTCCCTTATTAGCATCTTTTCATCGCAGAAGTCCCCGATCAATGCCTAAAACCTAATAACCAAAGCTGCAATCATCTACAAATGCCTCCTCCACCACGTCGCGGCACCGCGCGTGCCAACGGTCCACCCCCACCGCTCCCCGCCATCCCCGCTCCCGCAAACCCGAATCGCAATCGAGTAGTTGCAAATTTTAACCAGATACTCGCCCGTCAGGGAGCCGCGGGTTTCCGTCCCATAGGAGGGTTGGAGACCGCCGGCCTTGATGATGATACGGATGATGAGCTTTTGTTCAATGCGGGACCGCCTGAGGAAGGAGATGAGGATGAGGAAGAGGAGATAGAAGAAGAGGAAGAAGAGGAAGAGGAGAGCGATGGGGCGTTTGGGCAGCAGGATGGGGATCAGACGGAGGAGGGAAGTGAGGAGGACGAAGAGATTGAGGAAGGGGAGGAAGAGGAAGAGGAAGGGGAAGAGGAGGAAGGTGTAGATGGCGAGGGAGAGCCGTTGGATAGTGATGCGACGGAGGGAGCTCCCGCTGAACAAGGTATTGTCTCTCGATTTTGGAACGGTCTTCGATTGCTCCCGTGGATAACATTTAACAATAGTAGCCGCGCCGTCGCCTTCTCTTGCCGGATTGAAGGAAATTGGACATCTAGCCTCATGGACTGTATCGACCTCGAAACCGGGCTGTGGGGTTGCTGAGCTGCGATCCGAAGATACAAATCTCTTCTGGCAGTGAGTCCAACCTTCCTTAGCATAAACGAGAAATGTAGAGACTGACATCTAGTGATCCTAGATCCGATGGACCACAACCTCACCTCATCAATATACATTTCGCCAAACGTGTCTTTGTCAAGAGGATAAGGATTTTCCTAGACTTTCAACAGGATGAATCTTACACGCCTACCAAGATTGCAATTTACTCTGGCACGGGTTATCACGATCTTCAGGAAGTCTGCATCCTTGATTTTAATCAACCCGTTGGATGGCAGGAAGCTCCGTTAGATGGTGTTCACGCTGAGTACGGATCCCGCTCTTAACATTATGCACCTCCCGAATCTAACTAGTCGTTTGGTTGTATAGTGGCATTCTTCGAACATTCCTTATTCAGGTCTGCGTCCTCTCGAACCATCAGAATGGAAAGGACACCCACGTCCGAGGACTCCAAATATACTCTCCCCTTTCATACCTCGAGTCGCAACCCCACGTCGTCCCCGTCCTCGAGCAAACCACCGCTCTCCGCGCCGGCAGCGTCAGCGATCTCTCCCACATATGGTCCCTAAAAGAAACAAAGGATATACCATTTAGCACAGTCCAGATGCTTTCCGAGCTCGAGCTACGTTAGAAATCCGCCATGCTTAGGAAAATGCGTCGCAAAAACTCTTCGGAAAAACACCAAATTGCGAAGACTGAAAAAGATAACGATGTTGACGTTCCCATGGCCTATAAAAACGGGGATGAAGGTAAGGGAACGAACGTCTGGAGGAGAATTGAGAATATTAGGATTAATGTGGAGAGGGGGTTGAGGGGGGATCCACCGTTGCGTCTCGAGGATATGGAGGAACGGGAGAGGGACCCATTCGATAGAGAGGGGATACCTAAGAGTGAGAGGATCCTACAGCCGATTGTTCTAGCAGAGGGTCGAGAATCTATAAGGGTTCAAGGGAGGTTTCGACCGGATGCTGAGGAGATTGATGCAGATTTCTATGACCCTTTAATGATGGAGCTTCGATGATGCATTTGTTATGGCGTTTCTTTCCTCTTTTTTTTTTTCCTTTCTCTTTATTCTTTTATGACATATGCTTCTTATTCTTCATTCTAACGGCATTTCATTTCCTTTCAGGATATATATTTAGCGGGCATTGGGTGTGGCGTTTACTTGGGCTTTTTATGGTTTGCCTTTTCTTTAAATACGAGCATAGCAGACTGGCTGCGAGAACAGGATTACTTTCTTATACTGTATTGTACAGGCTTCATAAAAGCTCAGTAGCATTTGCATAGTATACTAGTAACTAGAAATCGAAATGGGCTCAAAGATATCAGTCTCTTTAAGGCCACAGAGAATTACAATAGACTCGAGTCGAGTCGATCTCGCCATATATTCTTCTTAGTCCTAGACAATTATACAACATCCCTCTACTTGGTAATAATATACATTCTTCGCACCGTAGCCACTCCCCCCCTTCTAATAGTTTACGATTTACTCAAGATATCTTTAAGGGCTTTCGCCGTCGCATCACCAACCTCGCTTGTCGAACTCTTGCCGCCAATGTCACCGGTCTTGATACCAGCTTCAATTGTAACCTTGACGGCCTCTTCAATCGCCTTGGCTTCGTCGTGGAGGTTTAGGGAGTATTTTAGAAGCATCGCGGTGCTTAGGATAGCGGCGACCGGATTCACGATACCTTTTCCTGCGATATCTGGGGCGGATCCTGTTCATATGAAAGGTAGAGCTTAGTAGTTTTTTCGAGAAAAAGAGGTTGGGTGATATGTACTCACCGTGAATCGGCTCATAAACTCCGTTAACATTAACGCCTGCAACCGGGATTCCCGATAAACTCGCCGAAGGCAATAACCCCAAACTTCCCGGAATAACGCTCGCCTCGTCGCTAATGATATCCCCGAAGAGATTACTCGTAACCACGATTCCATTCAACGCTCTCGGATTCTTCAACATCAGCATTGCCGCGGAGTCGATAAGATGATGTCCCAACTTCAACTGCGGAAACTCGTTATTGATAACCTCGGTCACCGTTTTCCTCCACAACCTCGACGTCGCTAAAACGTTTGCTTTATCCAGTGACCAAACCGGTAACGGCGGGTCGTGCTGTAACGCCAAATGCGCGGCCAATCTGGTAATCCGCTCGATTTCGGGTTTCGAATAAGGTTCTATATCGTAAGCCTTTCCATCGCCATCGTCTTCTTTTCTATCACCAAAGTAGATTCCTCCGGTTAACTCGCGGACGACGCAGAAGTCTACATCCCGGGCGATTTCGGGTTTTAAGGGGGAGTTGGAGAGGAGGGAAGGGGCGGCAAAGTTGCAAGGGCGGAGGTTGCCAAAGGTGGCGAGTTCTTTGCGGAGTTTGAGGAGGCCTTGTTCGGGGCGGACGGTGCCGGTGCCCCATTTCTGGTGATGGAACGGGGTGGATTAGTATGACTGATGAAATTGTGAGGGTTGGGGTGGGTGCATTGAGGGTTCTTACGGGACCACCGACGGCGCCGAGGAAAACGGCATCGGCGGATTTACAGGCGTCAAGGACTTCGTCGGTAAGAGGGGAGCCGGTTGCGTCTATCGAGGCCTGTTCATTGCTTTCATCAGCACGAGAAGCATCAGCTTCGTCTAGGAGGTGGAACATACACCGCCTATTAAGTGATCCTGAAAGTCGAATTGAATCGACGGTTTCGCCTCCGAGACTGCTTTTAGGACTTTGATAGCTTCTACAGTAACCTGCGACGTAAAGGATTAGTGTAATTGTCTCCAGTTAACTAATGCAGGGTAACTAACCTCGGGACCACAATGGTCGCCGGCTAAAATAACAATCTTGTACGGACTCATCGTGTGCACGTCCGTAAATCTCGCGATTGAAGAGGTCTATATGTTACAATATCTCAATAATTTTTCAAATTGATGAGAATTAAAAGGCCAAGTTAGAGCTAGAAAATAATAAGGAGATCTAGAGTATCGGTTTCGATATTGCGGCGCCGGACCAAGCTAGCAGCTACGGGAATGGAATGTTGGGTTTTTGTTGAAGTTTGCGTTGACGTTGGGTCCGATATCGGGTGGGGTGGACAGTCTACAAGGAATTCAAATTACGAATGCTTTATTTGTTCAAATTTAGTCGTTTCGAATTCCAGCTGCAATGCAATGGTTTACCCCACAAAACAACAAATACGGTCTTCCTCAGCTCGGCTTTACAGTCTGGACGCATGCAAATGTAGACATTCGAGCTAGTTTGCGCAATTCGGCCGGCAGATCAAGCTGGGCTTATCGATAAGATCAGAGTTTAGGCAGATTGGAAGACGAGGGAAGCCAAACGGAAGCTAGTTCGAGTGTAGGATGGCAACGCATAAAGACGGCTGGGACGGCTTAAAATTTGGGAACTTTCTTTGTGCGACCGCGACCGATTGCCGAATATATGCCGTTATGTTGCATGTTGGGTATATATCACTTTTTTGCTCTAAGTTGCGATGCATATACGAAGGATATACGAAGGTGAAAAATGTACATCTAGAGAATAATAGAGGTTGTATCTCCTTTCAGTAGGGTGTGTATGCATATATATGCAGATGTTGGATTTTGGGTATCCAGCAGGATAATTAATGTTAGTAATGGTAACGGTTGCAATGGCTCTCCTGCAATTATAGTTACTTGTATTTCGGATACCCTGTTACATTTCAATACAATTCAGGCCATGTGGTTTCGCAAACCGGATGAGATTCAAAATCAAGCTTTCGCTTGGTTTGGTCTTCCTGTGGGTGACATGGGAAGGATCCCATGCGCAGTTGCAATACAATTTAGGCAGGCCGTGTCACATTTTTGTTTTGCGATATGTTGGAACTGGGTTCCGCATTCGAAGAGGGCGGGGCAGCTGGTCAGCAAATGTCAGGTGCAGACAAGTATTGCATCTTGCAGTGGAAAGGATACAACCGCCTATGTTCCCCGCAAATTTGACTGACTGTCTGATTGTTAATGGCTCGTACGAGGTTTGACGGCCAACTTCTACTCAGTGTCAAGTCCTATACGCTGGAAGTGGATGCGGTCGGTTCTATGAACCTAAATTTCCCCAGACTGAGGGTTTGGGCGATGGGATTTAGGCAATTTAGCACCGAAATACTTGGTACTGGGGTGCATATTGTAGATGCAGGTGCCGTGGATATTTCCCGGCTTCTCTCATAGTGAGGCGAAAGCCGTACTGTGGGTTCATATCCCAGAATTATTATGGTTGAACTTGCCGATTAAGATATCATTGAAGGCCACAAGGGGAGATGAGTACCTCTGGCCTTCGACAACGGATGTGTATCTTTCCGCTGTAACTTAGTCTTAAGCCTTCTTGCGTTCTCTCCAAAGTTGTTCGTTAATAATTTACTAATGCAAAGGCGGAAGTGAAGTGTAGGTTAATCGTGAAGAGAGAAATGAGGGGAAGCTCGACGGACAGGAGGAGCCAAAGTCCCCTCTTGACAGCGAAGAGGAGTCTGTCGATAGTCGTAAGTTCTATAATCATACGTGTATGAGCCTATGAACTCGAGAGGAGACGATGGGAACAGGTCAAGTGATAGACTGAGAAGGTCGAAATGGGGTATTGACACCTAGCACTTATTAGGGCCACAACCTCCTCCACCCAAAAAGCAGACTTAGCCTAGATCCTCAGACCAGTTCTGTCTAGCCATCGGGGTCTCCGACGCTGTGCCGTTTCTGGCGAACGATTGAAACAAAACGTCTCCATAGCCTATTTACCCCATCATGACATGGTGCGTGTATGAGTCGAAATCGTACTCTAGCCCCCTCTCGCATCCTAACTTCCCGCCACCTCCTCCCATGGAACCTGCAGATCCAACGGTAGCTTTTGCATTTCAAAAACGAAGTTATCCTTTCAAAGACTGTCGATTCTCAGACCAGCAAGACATTCGCCTCTGAGTTACATTATTGCCCAGACTCTATAGTCCAAACGGCCGTTCAGCCGTCCTGCATCCAGACCACGAAAAGGAGAGTTTCCGAAAGAGTCCGATGGTATCAAACAGGCAAATACTCTAAAAAATTTTGACCCTGAGATGTTTTCTTTCCGCCCATCCATCCATCTATCCTTCTTATTTCACTTTGAGCGCTTGGATGCATGCAAATGTATCACGAAAACGAAAATAAAAAGATGGCTTGAGTGTACTAAGGCTGGGCTGAATTTTTCCAAATCCCACGATCTCGGGTATTCAGAAAAAGATTGTTGTTTTCGGTATTTCGGTCAGCTTCCTTGAATTCGATCGGGGTAGAATTGCGGGGAAAGTTGTTGAGATGTGGGAGTTTTTTAGCCTTTGGCTGCGTATAAAACACCATCATTTGTTGCGTTTTTTTATTTGCTAGGCCAAAAAGGCTGTTTAGCTAAGAGATAAAGTCGGAGTTTACCCCATCGTCGGCTCAAAAATCTAGAACATCAAGGATTAGACGGGTCAATGCAGATAATCGTAGTGGCGGCTGGATGCAATAGCGACCAGGAGTAGTTGAAAGCATTTCAGATGTGAGGATTTATTTCATATTCACAAGAAAGGTGCTCAAAATGCTGAGGTATTTTTGAGGATCTGAATTAACTTCGAGATAGAAGATAATAGATCTAATTAAAGAATCTACGAGGTTATTTACTGCTAGGATGTCAAATTTATCAATGTAAAATTCGTAAAATGTTGTGCATTAACATTTTGATCACACGCTCGAGACAGGGCAAACTGTCAAGCAATCTAAAAACCAGGCTTCTGGGTACATTTCAGACAAAATTTAGCAGTTTAGGCCCAGTCATCCGAAGCAGACATCCTGTTACCCTTCCCGGACACCCTGGGGGAACTGATAAACATGCATCAATCAATCAAAGAGCATTGTCAATACTTTGCAATCCGTACATGCATGCAAGACGGTGGAGTATTCTAAGCGATGATTCAAGAGTGGAACGTGGCCATGTGGAGTTGTATACGTACAATGAATACGCATGTAGGTTACGAGCCGTCTTTCTGGGATCTTGTAGATGGTTGAGTACAGTTGGTGTTTTCGAAGCATGTACCAAATGGTAATTTTTGAGCCGGTCAGACTTGACCCGAGGATCCGGCCGTAACCTTCTTATTAGTCCAAAACAATTTATTCCTGTTAAGTTTATAGTTATAGACTTTGTACTTAGTCAAGTAAGTATTGCCACAGTGGGACATAACTACTGGCAGCGGTAACGAGCGGAACTTTTAGCTTGATTGGATACCAAGATTGTGGGGATTTGTGGAGAAACTCAAAGAGGGTAAAGGTAGACCAGTCGCCGTTAGACTGGTCTGTGTGGGCAGGTTTATGGAGAGAAGTGGGTTTTCTGGAGAAAGAAAGAAAAAAGGTCAGCCCATAATATGTCGCGTACAGACTGACTCGACCTCATTTTTTCAGAGTTGCCAATCTTTGGTTATGAGCAGTGCTACTGGGATTAGAAAGTCTTGTGGGTCTTGCATATTTGTCTCGGCCGTTTTCCATTTTCAGCGGCAAACGCCGTAGGAGAGCACCAAAACTTAAAAGAATAGACGAAAACGTGGAGAATGCACGGCTTGGGGATATCTTGGAAGCGGGCCCACTTTTCGCTGCGGTCTGACATGCTGGGTAGTTTCTCCGAAATGGTCTTGAGAACGGGTTTAGCTCTGGTGGAGACTGATATTTGTATGGTGATTGGCTGTGGAGAACTAGAAAGGAAAGTCACATCCAACTCCACGAATGGGACTTTATGGGTCCTGATCAAGTGGGCTTGAAAATTTTCTTGAAATTTGTGGGGAGAGTGTATTCTCATGACTTTTCTACCATTTCTTTTTCCTCTTGAAGAGTTTCAAGAAATTTGCGGAGATGTTGACGAGAATGCGGGGAAGATGGGGTTGAGTTCAAGTCATCATGGGGAAGTTTGGGGAAACGACATTTTGAAGGTCATGAGACCAGATTTGTAGGCGAGCTCGAGATGTCTGCAAGCCGATAGGACGGGGAAAGATCTTGCATTTGGCCACCTGGGAAATCGAAAAAGTAGATCCAATTTCCCCTTTTGCTGTGCCATCCTTCCTCGTCAGCTCGACATCGACATTGCGATGCAGTCGTTGGGACGGCCTATGAGCCATTATCGTGAACCGCGATTTGATCATCGATGTTCTCAACATTTTCCAATTGCTAGTTGGCAAGAAAGCAACAAAACACAGAGATTGGGCGAACGGCTTGAATCCGAGGCAATTCAGATTCGTAGATTCAGAAACCGAGGTCAAGATCTTTAAACTCCTCAGATCCGTCCCTTTTTTTATATTTAAAACAGCAGGGATCGGAATAAAGACGAAGGGGAGAGGATTTAGGTTTGCCGGCTGTTTTTCTTGTCGAAACGCCCCAAGTCTTTGGTTGACGTTAGATTTGTAGATCAACGATGTATGCGAGCCATGATGCTAACTATAGGGATATTAAGGCACGAAGCCAGCGGTCGTAACATGCTCACCTTAGCTGCAGCTGTGTGTGTTTTTTTCTCCCTCTGCAGCCCTGGAGTTAGTAATAATAGTGGTGGTGGTGTGTGCGAGATTTGGGGGCATGTTTGTTTTCGTGAGAGGCTGCAACTACGCTCTGACCTCTCGCCCTGCGGCTTATTTTCCAAGCTAACCTCGGATATTCCCCCATATGGCCAGCAATTTGAGTGCTGGGGTGGGCTACCCTTCGCTTTGACCCTGCAACCAGCGGCAAGAGAAAAAGAAACTTTTTCCAAAACTAAGATAGTAATCCTTTAATTCAGTGCAATCGTAGACGATAGTAATTTGCTTTTGTATCAAGTTGCAAAAAATGAAGCACTGGGTGGCCTTGGCCAAGCTTGAGAGGCGGCCGGCGAGGCCACCTGCATAACATCACATGGGTTTTGTGAAAACTTTTGAAGGGATTGTTTCGAACGTGCATTTGCATCTGAAGCTGATGGTCTCGGACGTCGATAAACAGCCTGCTGCTTACTGGCTAGAACTCTCTCGACCAGGACAAAAGTCTGGAAGCTGTAGCATCCGAGAGGAGGTTTAGCGCATTCGCACTCCCAAGCGCAGCCTTAGGAATTTTTTGACAAAGTAAGTGAGACCGAGCCTGATATGCCAACAAGCTTAAATGAAGATTGACCAGGAATGGCTAGTAGTTCGGTGGGTCCGTGGCTCCTCATCCAGGATTGTCTTGCTCCCAAGGATCTGGAAATGCATTTGAGATGTAGAAGAAGAAAAGAAAGTATCATGCTATACAGGTCCCAGACTGGACTGAGGAAGACCTGACTAGCTAGAGGTATGATCCCATGAGCAGCCAGTTTGTCAATTGTCTTTCCGTCTGCCCAAAACTTGACGCCGACGACGTCCTTGGCAACACAAACAAACATGCCTACCAGAGCTAGTGACTGGGGAATCCAGGAAATATGGATCTGCAACCAAAATGTCATGATCAACTGCACAGTTGACCTGCCTCGGTATCCAGACGTGGGAAGGGATACCGCCGGGAGGAGGAGAGCTAATTTGAAGAGACGGAAAGTATAATTTTTGGAGGGTATCGAACCGTCCCAGCGGTTCTTGCTATTACTCTCAGCTCAGCTCAGATATTAACATTAATCTTGGCTTGTCAGGTGCAAACTATACATCTATGCCAAGATGAAGCCAATAATCCCCAAAAAGGATATTTGGAGTTGAGCGAGAACACCCTCACTTTCGAAGGAACGGACAAGACTCCCAGAGCACTACTGTAGCCACCCCTTCGGCCTTCGTGTTTATCTACCTCCAATTGGGCACAATTCGGCCGGCACTATCAGCAAGGAGCGTTAGCGTCGAAGCCATGCAGATCGCTTCGATTCCGAGGTCGTGGGCCTTAGCTTTTTTTCTTTTCAAGATCCACCATGTCTGTTCCTTGATTTCTCTTCCAAGGATGCATAGATGAGTGTCACACAGATGGCGTACAGCAACAGCAACGTGTCCATCCACCCCTAAGCTATGCGGAAGCGGATGAGGAGCAAATTGGACGACAATTACCTGAGATGGAGGCGAATAAAACTAAAACTAGCAATTGCCTTCCCTAATTACCGAGGTACGGTGCCTAACCCAGTTTTGAATCAAGTCCAAGCCCAACGCTTCGACCCCGCCCCTCCGCAGAGTCACCCACACCTCCCCGCAAATAAAAGGAATGAGGTTTGGAGCATGAACCCATGTCCTTGCTCAAATCCGGGGCATATCCACCTCGGTCGTCCAATCATGGCAGAGGCAAAATAGTTGGGTTTGATTCTCGGCCAAGAAGCATCGCGTGGCTTGGCGGCTGCAATCCCCAGACAGTATCACCCAGTCCGAGAGATTTGGCTTTCGCAAGATGAGCTAAAGGGTGCATGATGCACACAGCTTGCAGTGTTATCAACCGCGGATAACTGCTCTCACCTCGGTAATGGTGCGAAAAAAAACCTTGTTCCAAGCTCCCAAGTTCTGCAGCGGTGTTTTGAGCACTCGAAGCGTGTCGCAAGGAAAGTTAAACAGAACCTTAGGCGGTCATGGCGATCACTATATCAATGGCAGCAGGGAACCTCAACCGTCGTCCTGGAAATCTGTCCTTCCTTCCTCTTTCTCACACCACAGCCGGATTTCCCTTGCATTGTTGTTGCAGGTCCAGGTAGCACGACAAAAGATAAATAAAAAGTCAGTGGGACAGTCGACGACACGTACACGAGAAGCAAAGAAACAATTGACGTTTTGATATTGCACGCTCGCGGAGTGAGAAGAGAGGTTATACCAAATTTCAACTAGATAAAAGGATCCTCTACAAAAAAAAATTGACCTCCCTCATCTTCCATCATGTCTTCCACAGACGAAAAACAACTCGAGAAAGGCAACATGGAGCACCTTGAGAACAAGGCCACGTCCGACCAGGACTCCGACTATGTCGAATACTCTGAAGAAGAAAAGAGGGCCATCACCCGTCGCGTTGATCGCCGATTGGTTATCATGACGGGTGTCACTTATTGCGTTTCTCTTATGGATCGTACTAATCTTTCCGCTGCTTCCCTCGCTGGGTACGTTTTCATGGCGGTCATCAAGATACATATTGGGCGAATTCTAATGGCAATTGTAGAATGCAAGTCGAACTTGGCATGAATGTCGCCAACAACGGTTACGTAAGTATAGTCCTCGAAATTAGCGAATTCGCACAGAATCTCGCGGTTAACAATGAATGTAGTCGATTGTCACTCTCGTCTTCTTCGTCACATATGTTCTTTTCCAACCCCCAGCTACTGTCGCTACTCGTAAAATTGGACCAAAAGTCTTCTTGAGCACAATCACTCTCTTATGGGGTGCTACCATGATCGGAATGGGCTTTGTCGAGGAATGGGAGCAGCTTATGGCTTTACGTCTCGTTCTTGGTGTGTTCGAAGCCGGTTACTTCCCCGGTGCCGTCTATCTGTTGAGTACTTGGTACACTCGCTGTAAGTCTTCACATTTCGGCAAATTGACAACAGGACTCTGCTAACGTTCCAATTTGCAGACGAGATGGGAAAACGTTACGCGGCATTCTACATTCTCGGCTGTGTCGCCTCTGCTTTCGCTGTGAGTCGCCATGTTCCAGACGAAACTCGACTTTCAGGAGACTAATCAGCTCGCCAACAGGGTATCCTCGCTTACGGACTGATGCAAATGGATGGAATTGAAGGTCTCACCGGATGGGTATGTGTTTCGCCTTATGTCTTCCTGGCCCAGAGCTTACTAACGTATCTTTAGCGATGGATCTTCATCATGGAAGGTATCATCACATGCATAATTGCCGCGGCCGCTTATATCTTCTTGGTTCCATTCCCCGATGCCGATGCCTGGAAATCGTGGAGATTCCTCAACAAGTCTGAGGTCGGCTATATCATTCGAAAAGTCGATGCTGATCGTGGCGACGTCCATCTCGAGCAATTCACTCTCAAGCGATTCCTTCGCCCAGCTCTCGACTTCAAAGTTTGGTGCTTCGGATTGATCTTCTGCTTCAGCACGACAGTCACTTACTCGCTTGCTTATTTCTTGCCCATCATTCTTCACGGTGGTATGAAGTTCTCCGTTGGCGCTTCTCAGTGCCTTGTTGCTCCACCATACGCGTTCGCTGGCATTTGGATGTTCCTCTGCGGTTGGTACGGGGATAAGTATAAGCAACGTGGTGTCATCATTGTCGCCAACGCTCTTTTCGAGATCCTCGGCCTCACCTTGATGGGTTGGGCCCCAAGCAACGGTGCCAAATACGTCGGTGTCTTCTTCGCCTGTGCTGGTGCCAACTGCAACGTCCCCGCTGTCCTCACCTACCAAGCCAACAACATCCGTGGACAATGGAAGCGCGCTTTCTCCTCTGCTACTCTTGTTGGTCTCGGTGGTGTTGGTGGTATCATTGGTGGCTTGGTTTTCCGGTAAGTTTTGACCAATTTTTTTTTTCTTTTTTCTTAATTTACAGGAATGCGCGGCTAATTTGAATCTCAACAGACCACAAGATGCTCCAGACTACTTGCCCGGTTTGTACGCAGGTCTTACTGCAGCAGCCCTTACCATCATCACCGTTGGTGGTCTCAGCGTCTACTTCACCATCGTCAACAGGTCCGCTGATCGCGGGGAGAGGAAGCTCGAAGAGTCCGAGGAGAATTTCAGGTACACTCTCTAGACTGGGGCTAGGAGCTAGCTTTGATTTGCTGCGTGTTTATAAAAACCCTTTTCCATTTCGTATCTGATCCATGCGAATAAATATTTCTTAAACATTCAAATGGGTTACCATCAGATACACATGCATGATGCGAAATTTTTTACTATCCCGTTACGATATCGCTTCTACAATTTTTAATGATCATAAGGACCCAGGATTCTCTTTTTTGTTCTTTTTAAGGCTAGATCCTCTATTGTACAAGTTATAGTAGCTAGTTGGCCGGAATGAAAGCACTACGAGATCTCTGAAAACATCTTACACAGCGCCAATACGTAGATCTAGAACTCAAAAAATAAAACCCGTAGCATTCCGCAGCCATCCGAAGCCAAGTTGAAAAATAAGAACCTCCTCAGGCGACACCGATGGGTCTGCTATCGATAACGCTTCTATCCGAGAGGGGTAACTTACCTATTCGGAACTGTGCGGATCCGAAGACTTTCCTTAGCATCGATACGGGACCGTGCACGTATTCCTCGAAACCTTGGGTATGGCTTTTTTTCTTTTACATTCCAAGGCCGCTAGCGGAACCCGCGGCGGGGGGAACTTGCAGAGCTACCCCGTTCTACGGATTAGGTTATTGATCGTCCCACCGATTTCTTTTCTTGGGCATTTCGAATTCGGGGATATCTGATGTCAGCAACACATTTTGAGTCGCGGAGATGTGGTATTTTGAGGTCGGCCTTGTTGCGTTGTGAAGGTCGATGAGGGTTGAGACGCGGTAACTGGGATGTTGTGGCGCATAGTGCGGGATGCAGATGCGGGTAGGTATAGCCTGTGTTAATTATGAAGAAAATGCGGGAATAACGTTATAATGAGTGATGAAGGGGTTGCCGGAGCTTGAGGTTGGAAGCTCCGTGTTCTTTGTGGCTTAGCATTTGCTTCTGGAAGCCCGGTGAGGTACCAATGCTTTTGTTGGCGTAAGGAAGAGGGACGGGGAAGTGGAGGAGGGTTGAGTAGGCTGGCCTATACATAAGCCAGGAGAATTATATTCCGAACTAGAGACCCGATTGGTTTAGAGATTTGGGAGTGGTGTGGTGTTTTGTTCTAGAAATAGTATATTTGATCGAGATATCTGAGCGCCTTGGTTTGGTGTTATGGGTGGTTTAGTTGCCAGTCTCCAACTCTTACGATGTTGTAGCATGTAGTTGTTTACGGGGCTACTAAGCTAGTGCTTTTTTTGATCGTAAACTGTTGAACACTCCTTATCTCGCAACCTCGCAACCTCGCTCATCAGCCATCTATCGCAAGGGTTTAGTCGGATGGCGTTCCGACGGAATGACTAGCTCCGAATAGATACTACCTACCCCGCCACCATGGGCCGATCGTATAGGTATCACACAGCGGGGTGACAAATTTATATTCCCAAACTAGAATTCGTTGTTAAACCGACTAAATATTTCGATTTAGATTGGGGTGCAAGGTTGTCGTTGATGTGTCAGGTATGTTTAGGTGAATCTACTAGGTTAATGTATGGCTTATGCAAATTAACCCTGTGGCCGTATCAATCCAGAATCTAGATTGTGAAAGAAATAGTGCCCCTTGTTTTGGATACACCTGACCGATTTGTTTACAGGCTCTACGTTTGTATTACCATATGCCGTCGATGTACTGATGTATACGTAGATTTGTGACTCTAAATATAAAGGTATATAAACAAAATATTCGTGCTAATATATTATTTACAATATGTCTTCTAGCCTGAAACAAACTTCACCGTATATTTAGTCTACGGGGTATCTTTCTGCGGGTTTTAGCATGATGGATATCGGCTTTGGGGAAATTTACTTGGAATGTTGCAAGCTATTTCCTCGTCTCACTGATCACTAGATAGGACCATCTGCACATCACCAGAGCCAATTCCTTAGTGGCGTCGCCTGTTAGTCCTCTATCTCGGAGACAAAGGTATAACTTCCGATTCAATGGATGTCCTATCCAGTGGTCCACAGTATCTAGAAAGGGATCATATCATTTTTGTGAGAGTCCGAGCACCCGGGCAAACAAAATTGGGATATTAATGGTCTCTGATATCTTGCATCCGGAGAAGTACTAGCGGAAAGTAACTGCGTGAATTGTCTCGTACCTAGACCTTCGTTACACATTCGTTATTGGTCTCGAGCCTAGACTCTGGCGTAGGATGTGAAAGTACCTGTCCACTTGCAAATGTAACAAAATTGAGATTTTTGTTCTGGGTTGCCAGGTTCGTGCGCTGGACTTGAGACTGCTTCGTTATTGAAAGTGTGAATTACACGGAAGTAAACTGAGACCCGAAAATAGTGAACGAGAGCTTCCGCTATAGCCTACATTAGAAAACGAGCTAGCAATACAAGGGCAATTTGTGATTGGTCCTGGCCCAACCCGTTCGGGGTAACCAAGATCTGCTCAATTAATATGGAGCTTCCGACAATAATCCGGCCGTTTAGGCTTCGTAACGAGCTCCAAAAGCGATATCGGGTCCACGAATTCAGAAAGGGTAGAATAAATTAAGTGGGCTAAATTCATCTCACAGAGACATTCCGGCTCTTTAAAGACAGGTATGCTGGTGTTCGCTTCCATAATATAATACCACACTGAGCAAGCCAAAGTTGCAAAGTTCTCACAGGGTTATTATCTCCAAATTCTAGCTACCTAATGCTAATACGTAAGCTCCAAGACGGGATTTGTTTCATGTACAGTCTTTCTTTAATAGTCTTGCATCCCTCCATATTTGTGAAGCTCTAGAGGGTATTGGGCTACCGATTCACCGCGAATCAAGCCACTTGCCTGAGTTTCGGGTGACACAGTTCCAGAATCTAGTTATTCAGACCCTCACCACCAGAAGGTGGGTAATTTAAAGGGTATAGTTCCCTCTCTGCAATATTGGACGAATAAGGTATAGCACGCCATCACTAATCATGCAAGATCCTTCCAGAAATTAATCTTTACCTTTGTTAGTATCGTTGCATAGCATCTAGAAGTATATAGGATGTATTAATGACTAGGCTGTGTCAATGACCTGTATACAGGCAAAATATTGCATGTATATAGACTATATATGTGTGAGACTATAGGGATGGTAGGTGTTAAATGTACGGTACTCACTTGCCTAGGTACCTATAGTATGGAAAAATTCAAAGCTTCCACTTGCCTGATATGCAGCATTGAGCCCAGGTGCACCTAAAGAACTTTACCTATCCGCCACTTTACCCATACATTATGCGCCGGCCTAAGCCCTTGGAATGTTCGAACTGAATTCTAGCGTCCCAAGCTTTCCACCAGCCGGATTCCGAGATCAATATTTTCCCATTTCGCCGCGCATCTGCTGACAACCATCTACCGGAGAGGAAAGGAAGAAAAAGGGAAAGAGACCCCTGCCATAGCCTATTAGATTTACCCATATTGCACAGTTGCTATCCAGGTCCTAGCTCTGGAATACGGCAACATTTCGCCTGTAGAAGGTTGCTTGGAATGTTCTCCGCAGGAATGAGGACCATGGGAATACGAGCTTGGCTGTTTGGGGAAAGACTAGTAGTAGTACAGAAGCTGCCGAGGGGGGTTAGATTTCGGATTTTAGCTGCGGGGGAGGCTGAATGGAGTGGGTTTTGTGAGCCACTTAATCGCTCATTTGCGGAAGGAGAGCCGATGCCTTCTCAACTCTGAAGAAGTGCTACCCCACACAAGTTAAGGAGTGATAACTCTAGGTTCTCTGAACCAACAAGAGGAGTAGCTCTGATAAGGTAATGGCAAGATTAGAAGTTGTTAGTTACTTCGATTGGGGTTTCTCGGTATAGTTTATTCTTTCTGTCGGGTGGTGATCAGCAATATCAAAATTAGAATAGGGCTCGATTTTTGAATTGCATCCGCCGTCCCGTTAGCCAATAGGTCACAAGAAGACTGGCTTCTTGGCTGACCTATATATTAGATCTCTTTACATGAAACTTAACCCTCAAGGCCATATATATGGAGATGTGAAAAGCTTCTGCATTTGCAGATTGAATCTCATGCATGCATGGCGGCTAATTAATCCTTCCCCACGGATCCACAGAAAGTATTATAGCAACTTCTTGCATTAGAGAATTCCAGCGACGGAACGGGGGAAAGTTAGAAGTATGACTAAACTAAATTTCACCATTTGTTTATGTTGCAAACCTTAATGTTCGATAGCTGCAACGGTCAAGTGGTCGGAAATATCGATGTCATGATTTTTTTCTGACTAGACTGGCCAAGTTTAGCCGATAACGTCCCGAAAGAAGGTCGTAGAATCTCCCGTATTCTTTTTTTTCTTTTTTCCTTCCCCAGCATAGTAGTCCCTATGACTTATTTGCGAACGCGAGGGCTTCTCGGAAATATTCGCCAAGATAAAGTACCTGTGCTGGGTGTCAATTCTCCAACAGGGTATCTCGATATGGTTTTCTGCGAAATCTCTCTCCCCCCTCATCATGCAGCAGGATCTGCACAAGGATCTTTTCCAACATACAATAAAACCACGAAAAAACGTACGGGGCCACGGACCGTCAGGTAACACACCTACTTTGCAATTATATGTCTCAGCTTAGACCCCTTTTTTCTTCTCTCTCTCTCTCATGCTAAACGTTGAATTTGTTTCCTTTCGGGGTTCGTTGGATTTGATGGGTGACCCCGCTATTCAAGATTATCTGACCGCTCAAGGGTTCAGATACTCGTATCCGCTACACGAGTCAGAGGGTCTCTTTCTGTGCAATCGCCTGATACCTTGGTTCGGAAGCGGATGCAAGAGGTATTCGAGATTCTTAGATCTTCTTTCCGATCGAGATACACAAACCGAGAGACCCGGGCATATATAATGCAACTTTGTGTTAACCTTTTCAAGTTGCAACAAGGACGAACTGAACAATAGGTGGTCCTGAGCGAAGGAAAAAATAAATAAATATCCCCATGCAAGAATCCCTAAAATGAAACGTTGATAGCTTCTAGATCCAAGCGATTCAATAGTTATATTATGTGATATTATGATATGGTTATTGCATGTATACGGGTGCATCTGAAGTCCGGCCGATGTCCCCACCATGTGTGAACATGCCTCAAATTGAGCCGTTGGCACGCTGTTCTCCGCAATTGTGGCTTTTCCAACAATATTCGAGCCAATTATGGACTAGGCGAGCATTTTTCTTCTCTAGTCCCCGCAAGGGGAAGAGAAATCAATTTTCCTCTCGCAAAAAAGGTCCGAATTCAATTTGCGACTTTTTCCATATTGAATTGAGAAGGAAGGGTGAATTAAAAAAGGGAAAATTAAATAAAAAACAACGCATGATGCAAAGCCTGTCGGATGTTGAAACCGATAGTTTGGGTATAGACATCCAAGTTAGAGGTTGTTATGCTTGGCGGGTGCGGAAAGCCTGCAGCTAGTGATCCTGTGGTTCGCCCGGTGCCGGAAAAAGCCACCGGCTTGTGGAAGTTCCTTCCCCAGGGCAGGGAACAAACTTCTTGGTGTGACGGACGGACATTCGATGCATCAGTTCGCGGACAAATTAAAAGTGTTAGCGATTAGGGGGCGAAAGACTGGCACCAGTCCCGCAACTTGCGCCGGAATGTTAGAAGTCCAAGTCTGGTGGCATGTCAGGGGAGGAGTTCTTGCTTATTCGTTTTCTAGAATATCTAAAAGTTAAAATTGCAGAGATCTCGGATGAAACCTCGCAAATAGCTACAAATATAATATAGTAACGTAAGAATAGCATACGTATACATAGTATAGGGTATATTGAGTCCCATCTACCCGAATCTCAAACGTTCTGTACTCCTAACGAATAATATTTTTTTCGATTTTGTGAAGCAACTCGTCGGGATCGTTGACCGAAAATAAACAATGGTACGCTTATCCGGCAGAAAACCAAGATCAGCCCGTTAAGGGTTAGGATGTGCCGTCGCCCGGCTTTGCATGGAACACATGTCCCGGTACGCTCATAACGCAATTGAAAAGTTTAAAACTAAATGTGGGGGGCAGATTTGTTTGGACAGACCTATGCATGATTACGCCGGAAGCACAGAACGCATAGGCGAGCCTCGGGCTGGTGTTGCTGAGCATTCGAGTTCTATCGAGACATGGTTTTTTTTCGATTTTTGGACGTCTTGTACGTGACTCGAAACTGGATTCTGATATTGTATCTGGAGGGTAGGAGGAAAAGTGAGTTCTTACATGTAAGACTTGGAGTTGATAGGAGGCCAGTTCCTGTCTCGAATGCGAATCTTTTTCTCCTCATTTGGACAATTCTTCCGGTGAGATTTTTGTTTCACGAAACAACTTCCATGAAGTGTTCGGAAGCAGCCGTGGCCTAACAAAGTCCTACAGGGATCCTTAGCAGAACGGGCTTGAATGTTCTCTCTCTCGTTCATTTTTTTTTTTTTTTTTTTTTTTTTCCTCCCTTCTGATCTCGTTCGTTTACACCGGGGTCCTCCACTACCTCTCGTTCCGCGTGATCGTTATTCCATGTTGTTTTGTGTCTCCCAACTTGCTTTTTCGCTTCTTGACCTCCTCTTACCCGACTTTCTGGTGTCTTGTGTCCCCGCTTTCATTATTGTACAGCTCTCTGAGCACGGTGTCCTTTTCTGCACGACGTGGACGTTGAGCCATAAGACTCTGTGATATCACATTCAGACGCTCCGGGAAAGGCTGGGCGGTTTCAGCAGACTCCGCTTTTTGCTCTGTTTTACTGAGGATTTTATGGCTACTTGGAAAGAGATGTATATGTGGGGTATGTTAATTTCTCTAAACCTATTGATTGTATGATATTAAATGGCTCCCCCCGAGTGACTGGGGTTCATTCCCACGAGTCAAGCTGATTAGTGAAATTGGTTGCTCAGATCTACCAGCTATTATAATAATATAATAGAATTACTTAAGCATTTACATTAAATTGTTATTCTTTAAAATTTAGGCTTTAGTCCTTATACGTGCGAGAGCCTATCGCTTAGGCGTAAAAGTAAAAATAAAGGCTGGGTACAGCCAGGACAGGAAGCTCGGTTTGAAGAGGTTTTTGTGTTCCCATTGCATTGCCCTTGATCCTGACACAACCTCACTTGGTATAAGCCTCAATGACGAGATCATGCGAGATACCGGATACCATTTCGAGAGGTACTATAATTGCGGAAGTTGCGAAATTGAGGTTGACATACGCCGCGACTGATATTCCTGGATTGCTTATGGGTATTGGATTTGGTACTAATATCGGAGTTGCTTCGGTTTCACGATTCTGCATCGGACCTTCTTCTGTCAGATGCTCCTCAGGTGCTCAGCCCTGCCAGAGCACACCAAACCAAACGAAAACCCCTGCCGGTATCAGGATAATTTGGTAGAGCTCGCTTTTGTTGTGGGTGCCGCGCAGTCGACCAAATCTGGTTTGGTCGCAGGCTCCGTCCACTCCGAGGCCTTGCCGACTTCCTATCCACTAAATTTTCTGGCATTTGCCGAGATGATCAAACGGATGTCTGATGCCAGACCCGTTGATCGGAAGACCTGTTTATTTCATTCTCGCTGTTCCCATGGTGTGTTCCTGACTAAGGGCCAAGACGCGAAAAGATTCAAACTGAGTCGAGTACATACGTTGCGAGTATACGTGGACAAGTACGAATCCCCGCCAACCGCAGTTCTCCTGTTGGCCCAGATAGCGTCAGACCCTGGTTACCGAACGCTGCAAAATAGGAATTTGTTTATCGTCTTTCTGTGGGTCCTTCTCTTCGGCATCCGGAAAGATCCCTAGTGTTTGGCCCTTTTTTTTTTTTTTTTATTCCTCCTACTTGAAAAAAAAGACGATTCGTGCATGTAGGACAAGAAAGCCTTCTCGCTTGTTTGTACTCAGTGGACCAGTATTCCACATCCCCCTCCTACCCGTTCTGACAGTACATTTGACCATGTTGGAGAAGAAATAGTCAGCATGGTCTCGCACCCGAACTAATTAATGCGGATTGCGAGCCCTGTCACCCGGCCAATAGTTATAATCCGATCCAAGAAAGATTCCTGAATTGCCCGTTCCAGAAATAAGCTCGGTTGGGACCCCAACTTTTATGTGGATCGCCTTGATCTCACATTGGCTTCCTCGAGGTCTCCGTTATCTTTGACAAAGCTCAGACATAGGATCTATAATGCTATATAGGATCTAATAGTACTTTATTTCCTACGGCATCCTCATAAACATATCACCGCAAATGCCGCGAAAGAAAACATCCGCACTCAAGAAAGCACGGCGCCGGCGGCAAGGAGGGGAATGATATTATTGGGTTTGCTTATTCTTCTACCTCGTTTGCTTAATTGAAAGGTACCGTTCTCCGTTGTATATTGCAGGCTTACCAAATATGGCCACCGTGCGTTTTTTCCCCATGACGGTTTCTGCCAGTCGGTCGGCTTGGATTTCGAAGGGCATGGCCGGGGGGTTTTTCTCTACTACCACCGTTCGTACAATCGATATTAGTACTGCTTATTTGCTTTTCCTGGCTCTTCGCACTCCCTCTCCTCATGCGGTGGAGACCTATTTTTTTCCTCATCCCATCTTGCAGAGCTTTGGGGTTTTCTCTCTGCCCTGGTCTTGTCTTGTCTAATTGTACATTACATTACATGTACCCTCTTGGCCGTTGTCAAAGTTTGGGGCTACTATTTTCCCTGCTCGTTCCGCCATAAAAAAGAAAGAAAACGAGAAGGAGGCTACTTCCTGTTCCCCCCAATGTTCGAGCCAAAGAGTTCTTCTCTTTTCGTCTTCTTTTTTCTAGTGAAAGCGAGCGAAGCAAGTGCCGTGTGCCCTGCCCTGCCCACCTGCCCGCCCGCCTGCCTGTCCGTCTGCCCACTTTTCTTCTTTCTAGCTCGCCCACACGGCCTTTCCCTCCACCCCAAACTACATTTACCGCACAACCGCACTCGCGCCAGAACACTTTATCTGTGACCTAATTCCCCTTCCCATTCGCCCTCAAGAACGACCGAAACTCTGTTCCCCAAAAAAACCCCAACCTATAGCAACATTCTAACTATACAGTCATAACTTAAAAATACAGCTGCCTGGTACCTCCTTGGATCTCTTACTTTTGTCCAGTAGCGACTATATTACCCAACATCCTTCTTCGTGGATGACGACAGTCATGAGAAACACCTCTTACGACGACTCCATAGCATCTCGACGTCGACCAACCAAAACTACATACCATAGTATACTTCCGTAACAACGAACCCCAATTAGATAGACTAGACTCATTCACCACCGAATTATACCGAAAACAGCGTCTTTAACTTTCTAAACTTCTAAACATACGACGATACAAACTTTCCTACTGCTTCTGACGGCATAGAAGGCTTGGGGGTGTTACACCACGTACCGGCCCTTTTTGACTTTGAAGTTGCACAAGAGTTTCCGTACGGACAGGCAGGACGGCCAAGCGGGCGACGATAGTCTCCAATCTCGACGAGTTGAGACCTGGAATTGGATCTGATTGGACGCAATACACGGAGATACCTTATCTGACGGCTTCCCACATATACAAGCGGATCGCGAAACCAATCCGTCTGGTTCGTTTAGCTTGGGTTGGTTTTTCGGGTCTCATCTCGATGAATGCCTTAGCGGGTAGGGAATCAGTAGAGCAATCTCTGTCAACTTTTTCGGACGACTGAAATCCTGGCGACCTGGAATTATTTTGTGTTGCGTGGGGACGCTGCTGGACTGGGGTATCGATACTGATACTCAATATCCTCCATTGAAAAGAAACCAGGGAAGCAGCAGTGAACCCGACGGGTGCGTCCTAAGCAATTCAATCTGGATATCTCAAAGCAATTCTCCCAGGTTGTGTTATCATCAGCCGAAACTCCAATGGTGACTATGCGAGAGGTCCCCAGTTCGTTCGTGAACAGTTTGGCGCCACCAACTCTCCCTCCACCCGCCAGTATTTCTCATTCCGCATCTGGCTCTCACTCTAGCATGCACTCTTTCGACTCCGGATCTCCTAGGAGCCACATGTCAGGGTCTAGCTCAGGTCATATTTCGAATTCTGCAGGCATGAGCAATGCCCCGAATTCTGCTGGCTACGGTGGATACATGCACTCGAATTCTGCCTCTCCAGTCACCCACCGCGAAAGCCCGAGCCTTTCGCATGCCCATCCTGCCCCTATAGGACCTAAGAGAGCGTACCGCCAGAGGAGGAAAGATCCGTCTTGTGATGCTTGTCGTGAGCGGAAAGTTAAGGTAAGCTTATGTTTGACATCTATTAGCCCCTTAGCCATCTCAAGTGCAGACAGTTAGGGCTAATATTCCCGGGGAAAGTGCGACGCAACGGATACCGCCAGCTGCTCCGAGTGCTCTTCTCGGAGCGTGAAATGTCAGTTCACAAAGGAAACAAACAGGCGAATGTCCTCCATAAAGTGAGCCCTAACCATGTTCGGATTTTTCGGTGTGGCAGTGCCGGTTTTGCTAATCGAACCCAACGCCTGAAACAGGCAAGTGCAGGACTTGGAGAAACAACTGGCTCAGGCCAAGGCCCAGATCCAATATTTGAAGTCAATCTCGAGGAATAGCTCTGCAGATTCTGCGTCCGAAGTTAATCTTAATATCCCAGAACTTGGGGCAGATCCTCCCAAGAGGACCTCACCGCCTTCTAACCCTGGCTTATCCGGTATCCGGACACATCTGAGAGACTACTGTCGCGGTGTGTATCAACCTCCACCACCTTACCGCGTAAATGGACAGCAGCAGCATTTTGAGCCTCCTCTGCCAGAGCTACCTCCGAGAGCGGTGGCTGACCACCTGCTAACCCAATTCAATGCAACCGTTCACAATGTGGTCCCCATTTTGCACTGGCCCACGTTCGTCTCCGCGTGCGAGGCCCTCTATCAGCACGGCGATACGACAAGGGTTACACCGTCTTGGCTCTCAACATTTTTCGCAGTTCTCTCCTGTGGACTTTTGTTCACCGCTGATGAATCTGTACTAGAAATGTATCCCGATCGAGGAAAGGGTTTTAGTGTAATTTCTCGACAACTCACAGATCTCTTCAACGATGAATTTGTCATTGACCACGTTAGGGCGGCTCTCTTGATGGCGATATATCTCACTGAAATTAACTGCAAGAGCGCGGCATGGACCTGGCTGGGTTCTACCGTGCGGATTGCTCAAGATATCGGCCTCCATCGAGAAACAGGCCCCTGGCCAACTATCGAGGGTGAGATGCGAAGGAGGGTGTGGTGGGGTGTTTACGTTTGGGATCGGTATGTAAAAAGATTAACATCCAAACACTACGGGTTTACTAATATTGTTGATTAGTCTGCTGTCTGTTGAAATGGGCCGACCGTTGCTGATCGTAGACGCTGATTGTGATGTTGGATTGCCATGCCCTGTTGATGATCATTTCATCTACGATGAGGGTTTCATGGTGCCAAACGGAGCCCCAGAGCCAGCGAATTATCTTCTCACGACAATTCACGTTGTCCGTCTTGTTCCCGCATTATTAAAGACTCTACAGTCTCCGACTCTGTCCCCTCAGACACTAGTTGCATTCGACAACCATTTCGCTGCATGCCTGAACACGTTCCCATCGCACTGCCAACCTCACAACTCTCAGCCACTGGACGCAAGATCTCTATCTCCAATAACGTACTTGCAAACCGCACGCCTGGTCCTTCATCGGCATAACCTCTCGCCTATGCAGCCTCCAGATGTCCGTTCCGCAGCTGTTTCTGCATGTGTTGGCGTCGCTAAAGACACAGTCCGCTTCCTCTCACGGTCTATGCAGCCCCACTCGCATGCCTGGACGCATAGCCTCGCAGCCGCAGCAACGACTCATATCTGTTTACACATATGGCGATGCATCCTTGTTTTGTGCTTCAGAGGACACTACACTGATGCTTTAGTTTGTGTGAAGGCGTGTTCCGCAATTGGGGATGCTAGGGTAATCAATAAGAGCACTGGACGCTACATTTATGGATTTCTAAGGCTACTAGGGGACAGAATCTATCATAGTGGCAGAGAGAGTGTGGAGCGAGATGAGGGCCTATTGGCGCTAGTGTCCGCGGATGCCCAAGGAAGCACGGAGTCTTCATGGGTATGGGCTGGTAGCGAAACCGGACTTGCTCTGAATGCATCTATGGAGAAAGAGCGGGACAACCAACGGCAACAGCCACCGGTGCAGGGTGATGACGAAGAGAATCTTGATGATTGGGGCGGTTGGAGCAACGTTGAGAAGATGATACAGCAACTACGGTCCGAGCAAGAGGCAAGAGATCAACATGAGCAAGCCGCGAGGGATCTCCAAAGCCTCGGTTCTGGAATCGTTCACCATCCAACCCCTTCGACTTCGATTATTGCTCCGAGTAACCCTGGTCCAAGTACGAGTCAAAGCAGTGCCGCGTCAAGGATGACCATTGCAAATTTACTTTAAACGAGCGAAACTATATGCATGATGGTCTACGAATATTTTCTAGCGACTTTTTTTTTTTTGGTTTTTAGGTTTTGTTTTCTTATTTCGGATGTCGAGCATGCGTAGGATCCATTTGCCCTTCGGCACGACGTAGCCGAGGAGGATCAAATGGCTGTTCTCCACTTTTGCATATTCTCACTTCTCTCATGATCATCAACCACGCCGTCTTGTTTGCTACATTCTTTTCTGTTGACAGTTCAAAGTTCCCATTTGAAACACATTTAACCGGGATCGTTTCCCATGTAGATTTTGCCTTTTCCTGAGCTTTTTATGTTTGTTCTCAAGACCCCGCACAAATCTGCCACTCTCATTCCCTCAAAGCATGTAAAATCGGGGCTACTATACTTTTCCTTTTATGAAGCGGGTTTTCTCTGATGCCTGGAGTTCTTGATCCACAGTTTTTGATAATGTCAATATCCTGGGGGCTAGACTTGGTCTTTAAGCTGTACTTTTCCTTAAGCGTTTTTGTACATGATGGCCGAAAAGTCTTGGCCTCAACGAAGGCATGTCGCATGTTCACCAAATTTTGTGCCTGAGCTTGTCCGCCTAGCTTTTCGGATTTTTCCTTCTCATTTCGTCAACTGGCTTGAACTCTGTTTTTTTGTTTTCACTTAGGGCGCTACTCTTTCTTCCTCATGCTAATCGTAGTGTAATGATCTCTTTCTTTTCCTACTAAATCTTAGCCTGAACGAGCTATACATGTATAAAATTTCGCCTCTTATTGTCCGGATACTTGAAACCCACGTGGACAGCGGCGGTTTCCAATGCATCGAGCTCTTTAACTTTCTGTTAGCGTAGCAATCGTCCAGACCACAGATCAATGGATCAGCCCTTTTGCACTTGATCATGGATTTTGCTTCTTTCCTCTTTGCTTTCAGATGGACATGTACCTTAGCTCAGTTTTTCTCCGCACAAGAGTTGCAGCTTCCGGTTGGAAGGAAATACACGCTAGACTGTCCGGGTTGTTGCACAGCCCCAATCGGCCCCTCTAGCTCTTGCATCATTGCATTAGTTCTCCCACTTTCATTTCTTCTCATGTTGAACCGAACTCAGATGACATCCGATACAAGTTCTATCACATTTTTCTGGCGCCTGGCTAGGTTTCTCTTTGCCTTCCCCTCTTCTTCCTCCTTCTCCTGATCGCTGCAGCTTGCCTGTTTCTTTCTTGTTCCTTTCCCTCCGGATCTGAGCCCTAGGGCGAGCATGTAGCCTGGAACATACATCTTCTGAGTCGTGGAATATGTCGTCGGTTCTTACTCCATTCTGCAGTCCAACATACCAGACTTCCCGATTGGTCGAGCAGACCGACAGGTTACCTTAAATTCAGTTTTACTCCACCTCTCAAGTTCTCTTCGTCCCCACCCTTTCGCATGTTCTATCCGGATTGCACCCGAGGTTTTGGCCCAGACTTTTTTTTTTCTTTTGGTTGATGGTCAACTCGAAGCACGAGCTCTATGCTTGAGGTCACGGCTGGTTTTGCCCGTTTACGAGAGTTTTCTTTCTTTCTTTTTCCCTTTTTACTAGCTCGTCACAGGCTTGTTGCTTGGTGTTTTTGGTCCCAACCGAACGTATATCCGTCTGGCTGCCCCACACTGAGGATCTATTCCCGCCTGATGCAAGAGGTTAAGAAAGCTTGAATATCTGCAAATCCACCCAGGAATATAGGTACATCATGTATTTACCTCGACCTTTTTTCAAGCTCGTGTCCTGCAGTTCTAGCTTGGCAGCTAAGGCTTCAAGACAGAGTGCGGTACATTGCGTCGGCATGCGACTTCCTTTTAAATACAAGAACCCTCTGGCCATGGCCGGCCGGCGGGTAGATTACTCACCATCGGGGTGATCATTATAATACCGCCTGATAATGACTAAGAAGAAAAGAGACCTGCCAAACGCCAGGAAAATGCAACCCTTTGCAGCTACATGTACCCCAACTTTTTTTTTTGGTTTTGTATTATTTCCTCCCTTTAATCGCTACCCCGAAGACACATGCGAATTGCCTAGGCTAAATTACAAAACCCCATCAGCGCCACTTGCACCTTCACGTTTGGGAAAAACTTTCGCAGCCGTCTTCCGACTGGGTCACGTTTCCCCAAGCCCTCGACCTTGACCGATTTCTTTTTTTTGAACACGACGAATCGGTTGTAATCTTTCCCCCTTGTTCATCCTTCCTTCCATTTTGCCTCTACCCAAAAAAAAACAACCCGCTCCGCTCGAGCAGGAATTTCCGGGTCGATTGTTCCGCGGATTTCGCAAAAACTGTTAATCCGGGGCTCAGATCCCCTTCGTCTGATACCCAATAATTGCCTTCGAGCAGGGGTTGTTTGCAGTACCAAACCGGATATATAGAAATATCAAACCACAAATATAATAATATAATATGAGATGAGATTTTTTTTTTTTTTTTTAATTTTTTTATTTCCCACACCTCTTTTTATCACTCTTGACCTCTGGTTCGAATGCATGATTTGCAGCTCGTATTTTCGTCATTTACCACTGAAAAGCGATTCCGTTTTCCCTCCCGCAAATGAAACGCTGATCTAACGGCTGAATTGATACTGTCGCATTGACCTCAGGTGGCATAAATGAATGGTAAAATGACAAGGACAGATCTCGTGAGCACATGCGCCGTTTTGCCAGAGCGGAACCGACGGAAAACAATGCTGTGAGAAGGACGAAAAAGGGCGATTAGGAAACGGTACAATGTGGAGGTTAGATCCTGCCGGATCTTCCGTTTCGAAGGTGCTCCAAAGTTCTTGAGATATTTCTGGATTCACTTGTATGACCTTGAGAAGATCAGCAACCGTCCCCCTTCAAGGCGGAACATTTCGAACCAATCACCAGAATGGCAGCTCCGGATAGCCTTTTTGGATCGTTGCCTTTAAGGTTTCGCTAAGCGAACATGCCTTGTGCCTGCTTGCACATCCGGGTCGGATGTTGTCTCCGTTCCGAATACTGATATGTTAATGGTTTTTCTTTTGATGCTGTGAGGATCTTATGCGGCTCCACGGACTCGAGATCTTGTACGATGGCAAGCCTCCCTCAAAGGATCTCTATTCACAGGATTGTATAGATTATGCTTGTAATCGGTGTAATTTTGATAGTCAGCACTTGCAACAGTGGTGGAACATAAAGGGAACCAAAGCGGCTCTAGCTAGATCTACTTGCTGCCTATGGTTATTGCAATGTAATTTGCCAAAGAGTTAGACCAAGCCGGATAACCGGGAGGAGGGCGTGGGATGCTGTTGACTGTGTTGCGGGCCTGTTAGAACTCCACGGGCCCCGGTCATACCTGGAATCCCATTCCGGGGGTATCCCGGAACGGGCACGGCGCGTCCTAAGCCAAGCTTCCCTCACGTCGCACCGCACTCAAACCTGTCACCACAAACAACCTACCTCCAACAATCATACTGAATTTATCAACGACAGTATATGCACCCCGTAGTCGCTACACATTCGGCCCGCTTCCTTGTCGCGTAACTTCCGACCGTCTCAAATATTTCTGGAACCATCTGATACCGTTTCGATATTGTTTCCGTTGCCGACACGACACTCAAAACCGACCTCCGCAATCTACATCTTGGCTTTGTTTCACGGATATACCCATTCCCATTGAGATATTGAAACGAATCGAAGGATTCCACGCCTACCAATGGCACAGACCGCTGCCGACCCACCACTGGACGAGATCCAATGGCGATCACCGGGATTCATACAGGCATTTGGTCCGTTACATACAAACAATGGTACGCCAATCTGCGACAGTTTCTAGAAGCCGGTGATGCAATGCTAATGGACATCATTTTGCAGTCTTAACGTACTTCTTCAACTCCCCCTTCTTCGACCGATCAAGCAACAATTCATCCCTCTACATGCAAGCCCAAACAAACTTTAACCTGCAGCACCTGATACACAATCGTGTTCAGTTTGAGGGACGGTTAAAGTCGATGGTGGGCGTGGAGTTTGTTGTTGCGGCGGAGGATCCTGCGAATTTGGTCTGGGTTATCAAAAAGCAGATGAGGAGGTCTCCGACAGACGCTCAGGTGCTTGATGTGTACTTTGTTATTGGCGAGAACATATATATGGCACCGAGTATTCATGGCGTGATGAAGAGCCGACTGGTGTGCCTGCCTATGTTCCAATACATCTGAGACGCAGGCTAACCCGACTGTATTAGCTATCGGCGACATCTGCCATATCGAAGGCCCAAGAGCTTTCTGCGTCCCTAGCATACTTCTCCCCAGAGTCTGGATACAGTTACTTCCCACCTCAGCCATCACAGCCGGCTCAACCACCGTCTGCCACCACCTCTTTCTCACAATCAAGCAGTGTCCCCCCGACATCATCAGCCCAGTCATCCGTTCCCCCTCCACCGCCATCAACCCTAAGCAATGTTCCGCCTTCTTCAGTTGATGTCACCATCACCCGTGAATCGGCCAACATGCAATCCTCCCTCAACGCTAGTCTTCGATTCTCCAACGCGCCGGGTGGATATTTGGACGACAACCCGATCACCGACCCTCAACAGCTGATGTTGGGAAGCACTCAAAGCCAAAGCCACTCACAAGGCCATACGTCGAGTCAGTCTAGTTTGAAAGGTAAAGAGGTAGCGAAGGAAGCGTTACCGCCTGTCAGCACTGCTGCCGCTCTTGCGGCCGCGGCTGCAGCGAAAGATAAAGGCAAGACGGTCAGCCCTACAAGCCCAACTTCGAAAAAGAGAAGGAAAAGCAAAGCTGCCGGCGTGGGAGGGACTTAGGATGTCAAATCCCGCAAATCTGGCGCTCATAAGAAGACAAAGTTGGACAAGTAAGAGTAGACTATCTTGGTGGGCTTTAAGGGCAAGCTTTTACGGTAATTTTAGTGGTGATAAATGTACATGTATTATAATTTTATGAGTTACGAACGTTAAGACGAACATTAAGACGAAAGTTTAGATGCAGTCACGAGAAGAGCCATCCTATTCAATGATTCAATCCGTTCGCACGATTAAGATTTGCGGACGAGGCTGGATCGTTACCGCGAGGGCGGCGAGAAGGATACCCTAGAGTTACTCCTTGCGTACGCGTGCACGGTGGCAAGATCTCGCATGTTAGTCACGACATTTTTAAGATTCGACAGCAATCTGTCAAAGAGGCGAAAGTGTTCTGCCTTGACTAGCCACTAGTATCGGCTCTAAAGCTTAGGACCGAGCCGGCCGACAAACTTTAAAAAAAAAATTTCCATTTTGTGTACACACTGTTTATGAATCGTCCTAATTTTCACAATCCTAATCATTTGGTTGGTATAGAGCTGCTGGATCCTAACTTCCTAATGCTCCAAAAAGTCGAAATTTAATTTGTCGAAGGCGCTCGAAGGTCGGGGAAAATGCTCTTCAAGGTCCGACCACCGATGACAAAGCCAAGAGACGCGCGTCAAATACCACACAACGCAACACATTCTCGCTGGAGAAAGATTCCCTCGTCGGATCCTGGGATCCTGATGACGACGGCGGAAAAGTATAAAAGGGGCCGCCCTGTAGACTCCTTCTACTCGATTTTCCCTTCCTACATCAAAGAGTTCAAGAGCTTCAATAGTTCTTAAAGAGAGAGAGTTTTGTTTTTTAAAGAGAGATTTTATTCAAAGAGAGATTTTTATATTACCAAGAGAGATCAAATATTTACCATTTACTCAAGAGATTATTATATAAAGTTATTACATATGACCAAGAACTACGAATCCTCAGACGAACACTCTGAAAAAATGGCCCCATCAAACCCCCAATCCCCACAAGACCAAGTTATGGACTTCATCAACACCCTTGGCGAACATATGGAGGAAGCCTTCTCCCACCCGGCCCAGCAAAACGAGAAGGGCGACGACGCCCAAGGTGCCTCTGGCAACCCACCAGACTACGCTACTTCCGAGAAGGGTGAACCCAGCAACAATGGCAACCGCTCCAACGAACGTCGCGAGGGACCCTTTGGCCGCGGCGGTCCATGGGGTGGCCCATGGAACGCCACCTGGCGCGACAACTGGCGCGAGCAAGCTGGTCAAACTCACCCATGGGCAGCCATGGCGTCCATGTTTGCTAATCCCGAGAACTTTGGTCCTGGTGGTGCATTTCCCTTCGGCCCAGGCGGGCATGGAGGTCCAGGTGGTCCAGGTGGTCCTGGCGGTCGCGGTCGCGGCGGGTTCGGTGGCCGAGGCGGATACCATGGTCCATGGGGCTGGCAGTCCCGACGCTGGGGAAAGGGGCCTCACTGCCACCGTGGAGGAAACAACGATCAGGAGTTCATCCCTGCCGTTGATATCTTTGACACCCCGGATAGCTTTGTCGTTCACATCGCCCTCGCTGGAGCTTTGAAGGAAGATATCGGTATCAACTACGACTTCGATAACGCTGAGCTCCAGGTCTCCGGTGTCGTCCACCGTCCAGGCGACGAAGAGTTCCTCAAGCACCTCGTTGACGGAGAACGTCGCGTTGGTGCGTTTGATCGAAAGATCAAGCTTGAGAGCAATGGAAAGACCGTCGCTGTTGACGCCGACGCTATCACCGCAAAGATGGAGAATGGATTGTTGGAGGTTACGGTGCCAAAGCTCAGGAAGGCAGACGAGCCTGAGAAGAAGAAGATCAGTATTGCGTAAAGAGCTTGCCTAGGGTACTCCATTTTGAGAAACTCGTGTGCGAATTCCATGGGGATCCCAGGATACCTTTGGAAAGCTCCTTGAAGAAGTTGGAAAGCTCCGCTGGAGAAAGATTTATGTTAGCATAGGACACATTCATTTGATTGCTATTTGCTTTATTTGTTAGAACACTCATTTGATGCGATTTGTTTTAACCGTTTATCATAAAATTCAAGAAAGAACTTTTTTCCTTTTGGAAACCTTCAATCCTCTATGAGGATCAAATTGTCTGCTTCGTAAACCTGTCGTTTGAGAACGCCGTGAAACCAAGTGACACGAAACAGAGTACTGTAAACTTTCCATGTCTTGCAACAAAATTTCATGACCGCAGAAGCTAAGCGGAAATGCCACTCACGATTGACGATAGAGACGATGCCGAGAGATTCTCTTCACGATATACTTTAAACATGACTAACAATCAGAAACGCGATAACGGATTTAAACAAAGTGTATCGCATCACTTTGTTGAGTCTGATGTACGAGATTGAGAAAATTCGTAAATTATAAAATTTGTATAAGAACCTCAAGCCACGACCTCGCCTCCTTCTCTTTTTCTTTCTTCTTCTCTCCTTATCCTCTCCAAGAACCACCATACGATGACCACAGCAGAGAGCACCCAGAGAGCGCCGAAAGCGAAAAGCAAAGGAACGACACAAGATCTCCAGCCATACTATTCTCCAAATGCGACGTACATGATCAACTTTGAGATCTAATTACCCATTATCATGAGTCAGCACCCTTCACTCGCAACACTAGCCAGGGCCTAAAGAAACACTCACACTTTCATCCTGCAAGAGGCAATTTCGAAACGCTTGAAGGGGAGCCCCGGACAGAACCAGTTGCGTGCATGGACGTTCCCAAACGATTGTGGTGCCACCAGTTGGAGTATCGTACACCAGCATTCGGATTGGAGCATTGAGGAAGGCATCGATAGTATAACGGGCGAAAGTCTATAAAGGTACGTATGTTAGCCCCCTGATCCCCCTTCATGTATACACATTCAATAATTGTTCAGTCCCGTATTAAACTACCACACCACTTTGTTGAGTCTGGTTTACGGGGCTATTTGAACTAGTGCTGACATCTTGTCTCCGTCGCAGAATCTCCTCACTAACACCTGTATGAAGGTCTAGGTACTGAAAACTAGCATCTCAAATTGCAAACACTACCTACCCTCACCCCGCAGCACAGAAAGGGAATTATGGTCGAGCGCCGAGTCAACGTACCTCCAGCATTAACGGATTTCCAATAGTATAAAGCTGCATCTCCGGCGGGACAAAACTCCCATCCGCGAACCCCCACAGACGAAACCACTTCCCATGAAGAATGGTCATAAAGTGAATAAACCCAGACGGACCGGCATGCCTATTGACAGTAGCAGTATAATTGGCTTTACTGTTGGTACCGGAGGTTAAGGCTAGTGGTGGGATAGTCGGACCGATCTGTTCCATCAATCGAGCCTTGACAAGCTTGATATCTCGAGGGGTTGTAACTTCGAGCCGGGTGACTGGATGCTGTCTATCCCTGACCATCCATGGCTTTAGAGTTTCAGATGGGATGGGAGGCCTTGAGGTCTGGGTTTGCCCGGCGACGGCAGCTACAAGGGATGTAACGAATATGAGAACCGAAATAAACCGCATAATGGATGCTTAGCAGGTATTCGATAATACCTTTTTCGATACTGAAGAGGATGAAATGGAGATCTCAGAGGCCTTGAGGAAATGTTTTGAGGAAATGCTGAAACGTTCGCGATTACGTTTATCTCTGCTATTTACGTTTAGAAAGGAACTTTCACCGCAAGCTTGTACATTGGGTACGCGCTAACACGCACATTCTCACAAGAATTACGCTATCACCCCCTCATGTGCAAGGCTGCTGACGACAATCACACTATCACGGACTACAATTCACACGGCCGCTACGGAAACATGCAATGGCGATGGGTATCTAGCCCTTGTGCTCGAACGCCGGATTTACGGGACAAGTCTAGCTCTGGCATAATACCATCGCGATACCAGAATGAACGAAACTAGCGCTCGAATAAAAATTCATTCTACCTAAGAAAACCTTGGGTTTACGAGGCAAACAGAACCTGCATATTGTACCACAGGTATACTCCCTATAAAACTCACAAACAGCGTACCACGGTCTACGGTCAGGGCGCCTTAAATCATTACTCTCACGTCTTGGAGCTACGGATATACTCTCTCAAAATGCAACATCTTTCCGTGTTGCACTGGTGTCTCGAAACTGCCCGACGAATCTCCACGATACAAACAAACAAGATACTTGAAGAATATATTCGTTCAAATCTACAATAAACTCATTTTTCATTCCTGATAACGCATTACTAAAGTACAGGCATGCAACAGTAAACGCCAATAACCATCCATCAATCACAGAAGAAAATGCACCAAAAGACCGGCATGACAAAACGTAGGAGAGGAGTATCGTGATCGCATCATGGAATGGGAAAAAGGAACCGCCAAAACATCAAATCATATGAAACGAGTGAATAGGTCTTAATTGTTGTCATCTCAGCCCAATGGATGGCTTATTTCGGGAATCCAAATCTTCCCCTTCCACCAGACGTTGCACCACCTCCCATCCTCTCGATCCCACCTCTCAATGTATTACTGCTTTTTGTCTCCTGTCGGACAGGAGGAACCTCCTTCTCTTGCTTAACTGGGCTCAATCCTCTCGCAATTCCAACTCCGGAAGCTCTACTGATGCTTCCCTTCAAATTTCCCATCCCGCTCTCCGAAACACTAGGAACACCCCCAAGAGCCAGCAGTTCATCAACGGCGAGAACCAACTCTCCCTTCTCCTCTCTCTCCAACTTGAGCTCTTCCTCTAGTTTTCTGGCCTCTTCCCTAGTTTGTTCTACCTCAGCCCTGAGGGCCTCCATCTCTCTAATCTGCTGCTCCATTTCTTGTGGTGAGATAACAGGTCCTGTCAGGTTCTCCTCATTCTCTTCCTCCAGCTTCATAAGCTTATTTGAAAGATCATTGTTGTAGCTGGTAAGTTCTGCATTCTTCGCTTCAAGCTCGCTGACTCTCTTCTCCCATCTCTTAGCGTAAGACTGCTTCAAAGCTGTAACCTTCTGCTCGTGCTTCGTCTTGTAAAGGGAATGCAACTCCTTCGCAACCTTTTCAACGGCCTGACTAATCTCCATATCCTTGGTTGCATTAGCGGCGGCAACGGCCTTTGTAACTGCGGCTTCGACATCCCCACTGCTACCAGCAGATCCTCGAGTTGGTGAATTCGGTGCTGAAGCCCTCTTTTGCTGCTCAACAATCAAGTCTTTCTTGGCTGATGCAAGTTCTTGCTTCGTTTTCAAAAGCGCATCCGAAACGTCCTCGTTCTCCTTTCTGAGTTCCTCAACTTCCTTTCTGTAACTATTCCTCTCATTCTCAAAGGCTTCTCTATCGTTTCTAGCTTCTTCTAGCAATCTGTTCCCATCTTCGATTTGATCCTGGAGCTCGCTGACGGCACGACCAGCTTCCGCAAGTTTGGACTCTATAAGCATGCTCCTGGCAGACATATCTTCCATCTCTTCGCGGACTTGGCGCAGCTCAACAATGCCATTCGAAGCTCTTCGTTCGGCATCTGAAACTGCATCCTTCAAGGTTTGGACTTGAGCATCCTTGCCGGCTAATTCCGCCTTTAGCTGAGCAATCTGGGCTAGGTATTGTGACTTGACATTTTCCAGTTCCTTGGGTGTGATGGATGGGATAGATCTTGGGGTGGGTGGAGGTGGAATGTCAAAATCCAACAGGAATTTGCGTTCCATTGGCGTGGCAGCTGGTAACTGATATTTGCTCGGCGATTCAGCGCCATCTCGCGTTCTTTTAACGGGAGAGGCGGAATTTGACCTCCTTCTCGATCGGGTTGGAGTTGGGGGCGGGAAAGCCTTGATCGAGTTGAACTGAGCGGTGAAGTCCAACAGCAGGTTCTGGGTCTTCTCGTTTTGGCCTGGTGTAGACTCTGGTGATTTGGAGTACTGTGAAAGCGCAGCCAAACGAGAGGGGATACCGTTTGCTTTCGGAGTGACGGTTCCGGGGGTCATCGGGTCCGACTTGGGGCTGCTCCATGAGTGGCGATTTGGGGTAGAGAGGTTGAAATTAGGTCTCGTTGGGGTGTTCAGAACTGAGCTCTACGCCGGCACGTTAGTATCTTATGTAGAGTCATAAATATATTTTAAGGAACATACTCTCTCCAGACTCCGTTCCCTTCTATAGCTTTCCCTCATAAGCTGCCTATCAACTGATCTTTCGCCAAACTGTTCCTCGGCCTCTCTGCTAATACCAGCACCATGAATGATATCGAGATCCGAGAAACCGCTCAAGTTTGCATCAAAGCTAGTCGTGTGATCCTCCTCTCCCTTTCTCAATGGAACACCACCAAAAACATCATCGTCGCCTTCCGCAAAGCTCACATCTCTATTCTCCTTGCCCGATTCATCATGAGTATCGTATTTCGCCTTCTTCATAACCTTCATCGGCGAGTTGTTCACCGATCTAGAGTGCTTCCCGCCGACTATAGAGCTGGAAAGGCTGGGAATGTTGTACTCGATGACGGAGTAGTCGGAACCGGCTTCGGATGAAAGGATGGCGGCATCATCTGCAGATGCGTGTTGCTGCTTGGTGGGAGTTGGGGGAGGGATTTGCGAGGTCCCGTAGACCTTGTTCGGGGAGATGTCTGTCAGAGGTTCTGACATTTTGGAATTATGGCGAAGATATTTGGATCTTGGTAAACTGCGAGGGGTTGCAACGTTAGACATTGTGTTTGTATGGTGAAGAGATACTCTTGTGAGGCTCTTTGAAAGACGTGAGGATGAGATCTCAGAGATGAGATGAGGGAAATAGAGTAAGACGTAAGAAAAGTACTTGCCTGCAGGTCGGAAGGGAAAATAAACAAAAAGGGGAGCTCTAAGCCAGCTCTAGCAGCTTACTTTTGTTTATGGAATATACTAACTGCTATAGTGAATATTCGGACCAGTGATATTGCTCAATTGAGGCTTATGCGGGTGATACGGTAAACGTGAAAAAAATTCTTGCAGCAGGCTGGGGACCGGCGGAAAAGAGGAAGAGAAAGATGGTCTGATATGTGTGATTATTCTTGCATGGACTGCTGAGTTGTCCATTCATTCATTCATTCGAACCGACGGACCTTGTTGCTGTTGTTTTGTTGTTTTGATTGGCTGGTTGGCAGCGTAAACAACAACAGCTTTGGGAAAAACCAAAACAGTCGTCACTTCCAAAATAGGCGATGTTTGACAACGACGAACACTCCAGACAACGCAACAGGTTCTTCCATAGAAACAGCGGTGATGTCGCTGGTTATATGGGTTGGTCCTTCAACCCTGCAGCCCTGCTGCATGCTGGGCAATGGGCATATTCAAGTGGAAGCCTTATCCCAAGCCTATGTGAAGACTGACTTCGGAAGGTATTTAGTGCTAAGAAGTGGGTTATTATGCCGAAACTACGGTTTAGTCTCGATAGATTCGAATTTGAATTTAGATATGTTAATAAGGTCCGGTATTCGAAAGCAGGAATTTATCACGATAGAGCTATAGAGCTAGCCACTACAAAATTGGCGTCAGGTCCAAACACTTAGCTATAGCTATTGCTCTCAATAATAATACAATACCAATGTCGAAATCCCACACTACCAGTCCGGATAACCAAAAGGCACTATTTCGAATCTGTTATAAGAAAGCATAGGAGAAGTTTTGATCTTCAATCGTTGGTAGTCGAACTGACTAAAAACTAAATGATTAGGAGAAAACAAAGCTACTTGAACAATTTTTGGGGGAAGATCTTTTAAATAGTGACAACGGTGAATTTAAAAAAATTAACAGCATGTGTGAGGATCTGAGGGGGAAAGGTGGTCAAGATGGTGAAAAGGCATCTAATCTCTCGAATATTTTGGCTCAAAGAATTCATCTCAGGGTCATGATACTTGTAGCATAAGTACTTAGTACTTGCCTAAGTGCTTAAATAGTATATGTAGTTAGAAGAGAAAAAGAAAAGAGAACCCGACAGTCATTTCCGCTAATGCTTGGAATTAATTGCGTATATTTGGGTCCGAAAGAACGTTGTATCATATGATCATCCGTAGAGGGACAAAGGCAACCTATACGCTTGGCGGCTGGCGCAGGCCGGACACTCAGCATAATATAATGTCGGTGCCGGAACGACCCCGTGAACCATGAACGTTACGAGAATCCTAGAAAAAGGGGGAAAGAAGTCCGTGAGAATCTCCAAGCTGCGAGCTCCGAAGACGCAACCTTAGACTTGTATGAGTCAAAGTGGTCAGGCTACTGGTGGTCGTGAGAGCTAGACTGTATATGTCCGACGCCTGTAGTTAAGTAACTATAGCTACTTACGGCTACCGAGGGTACTTAAACTTTATGCTTCTATCGACATAATTCAAGTCAACCACACACACAACGCAAAACATAGCATGTCAACAGGCAGAATGGCAGCAGAGGGCATCGCATTGCTGGATCACATTATCGTGCTCTTGCCGCACGAAGAGCTTCTCAACCCACCGGAATGGCTAACCGATAAGTTCAACCTTACCGATGGTGGCAAGCATGCGGATGGGAAGACTGAGAATAAGCTGATTGTATGTTTCGCCCTATAGCTTCTAAAATCTGCAATGGTGAATAGAATTTTGGCGACATCTCGAATTCGCATCGCGATACCACAAGCGTCGTATCGAGTAATTAACCGTCGTGATATAATACAGATTTTCAAAGACGGCACCTATATCGAACTAATTTCGTTCATTACCCCTGAGTCTCGCGAAAATCACTGGTGGGGCCAAAAGCCCTATGGGATAATCGACTGGTCCTTCTCCACCTCCGACGACTACTCGGAACACTATTCGTCCCTCAAACTTCGTCTCTCCGCGGTCCAGAAAGAACCAGTCTATCCCTCTCTAACAGCGGGATTCTTCTCCTACCAGGAGCCTCAACTGGGCGGCCGATTTCGCCCTGATGGCGTGGAGCTGAAGTGGGCGGTTACATTCCCCACGTTTACGAAATCCACAGAGGATGGTGAAGTGGTTACGAAGAGACCTGCGAATTTACCCTTCTTCTGTCATGATATTACGCCTAGAGGCAATCGGGTGAATGGGAATACGGAACATCCGTGTGGTGCTGTGGGTATTAGTGAGGTTAGAGCCTTGGTGGATCAGGATGTGAAGGCGGATTTTGCGGCGTATGCTGCTGCAGCGTTGAATTCCAAAGTTAATGTGAGGGGAGATAGGATCTCGATGGGGACTGTGGCTGGGGAGGAGAGTGATGTGGTGTTTGTGCTCCCAGAGGGCGAGGAGGAGAAGGGGAGATTGGGAGGTGATAAGTTCGTGCTGAAGGAACTATTGTTTAAACTCGAGGATGGTAGAAGCGGGGAGGTTACTTTCTCGTATCCGGGTTGAATGAGTGTACAATATACTCTCCTGCACATGATCTCTACAACCGCGGGGCTATAGTGCGGGAGATCTTAGTCTGCCTTGTAAAGCAGTGCGGGAATGTTGAAGATCTTTAGTGGCGAGAAAGACGTAGTCATTTTCTAGTAGGCTTAGAGCTATCGGAATCTATCCGTCTATCATTTCTAGAAGCGAGTTCGCCGGGAACTAACCCAGAAGTGTCCAATGCAGTCAGCCTTACAGAGTTTGCATATATGGATGTGCATATGCGCCGAGAACATGGTGATCTAGGGTATTCGAGATGCATACGCAGCTAGCTTCTCGGTACACATCCTGAGATATCACGCTTAATTTCGTAGGTATTTGCGCTCATGGGCCCTCGAGCAACAGTAAAAAAGAAATAATAGTAGCTTTGATTACAACCTATGTGACTTATATGCAAAGAAAATCGTCCCGATCATGCAGATAAATAGCTACCAATAGACACGTTGGCAAAAACATGAAAACCCAAAAATAACAGGATGCCGTCTGTCATCCAGACGTGAATGTTTCGATCTGTGATTTTGAGAAAGAAATACCACTATAAGGTCATTAAGCAAGCAAACTCTCAAACGTGAAGGGCGTCATAGGAACAAAGAGAGAATAATATGTTGAAACATGTATCGTGAATTTCGTTAAAGCATCATAGTGTTCGAAAAAAAGGTATAACACTTGGTGAAAGGGTCTTTGAAAGGTTCTTTAGGGCCGATACCTACACAGTGATAAGTTGGTCAACAACCGTCAAAGGGGAATAACAAACAAGAATAGAAAGTCGTAAATTTATACAACATTGTATTCATACAGGGTATTTTAAAAGAGAGGAAAGATAAACACAAAGAATAGAATTACAATATTTAATTGGCTGTAGAACCATTCTTCAAAATTGACTTAGGACCGGGAACATACTGAGGCTGGGGTGGAGGAACGTATCCTGTAGATGGTGGATACCGGTTCATCGGGGCGCTAGGCCCATAACCACCTGGTGGCATGGGCATTGGGATCTCGGCTCTTGGAATTTCTTCGGTAACTGCGGAGCCACCGGTAAACTGTGGAACGATCGGTGCTACTGGTGGTGCGAGTCCTGGGAGGATTGGTCTGTTTGCCGGGTTTGCTGGAGCGTGTTCTACACCAGGTGTTGTTGGAGCACTTTGAATTCGCACATTCTTGCCGCCCGGTGGGCTGCTTCCTTCATCGGGCACGGAACGATCTTTAGCCTTCTTGTTATCGTGAGCAACTTTGGCGGCGAGGGCCGCGGCCGCCACGCCGGCTGCTAGTGCCTCCTTTTTGTGACGGGAATGACGGCGGGCAGCGTCAGATTCGGTATCAGAACTGGACGAATCCGAGTCCGAAGAAGAATACCTTCCACGGGAACTGGATCGCGATCGCGACCGACGCTTATCGAATTGTTTTTTGGCGGCGAGAGCGGCACCGGCTAACGCGGCACCAGCGGCGAGTTTTCGGCCACGATGTTTCTTCTTGCCTTCACGGTCGGAAGATGAAGAACGGGAACTGGACCTCGAACTCGTGCGAGAGGATGGAGATTGGGATCTTCCTCTTCGCCTATCTATCGCCGCAGCGACACCACCGAGGCCTGCCGCCTCCGCGAGCCTTCGAGCCCTAGAACGGGATCGGCTTCGGGATCGACTCCGTTCGCTATCGGAGGAGCTAGAAGTCGATGAGGCTCTCCCCTTCTCGCGGTCGCGTTTGTGCTTCTGATGCAAAGCCAAGCCAGCGGCTCCAGCTGCGAGAGCAGCATTACGGAGCTTATGGCTCTTTCTTGTTGGGGATCTGGTCGACGACCGAGAGCGAGATCTGCTACGAGATCTCGACTCTCTCTTCTTCTTTATTTCATGGGCGGCGAGACCAGTAGCGATAGCAGCTGCCGCAGCATTTCGGCCCAAACGGGACTTACGACGCCTTCGTACACCTTCAGTGTCACTGCCATCCGAAGAACTATAGTGCTCGATCTTCGTTACAGTTGTCTCATTTGGTCTGCTACGGGAACGGTGATGGTGGATAGCTGCAGCAGTTAAGCCGACGGCAGCAGCGGCAAGAGCTGCTTTCTTGGCTCTTGAGTGTGACCGAGAACGACTACGGGATCGAGATCGGGAAGAAGAGGAACTTGAGTGGTATCCTCCCTCGGATTGTCTTCGGTGTTTCCTGATCTCGTGGACAGCTACAGCGCCAAGACCGGTAGCCGCAGCTGCCTTTCGAAGCCTACTGTGGGAACGTGACCTGGTTCGGCCCCGCTCTCGGTCCCTCTTGTGCTTATTATGCTCGTGAAGCATTAGGCCGGCGGCCGCAGCACCGGCTGCTGCCTTCCCGAGTCTAGATCTTGAGCGGCGCCGTCTCTCTGAAGATGACGCAGAACTGGATCTTGATCTTGACCTCGAGCGGCGTCTTCTATGCAGGGCAGCTGCTCCGAGGCCAGCTGCTCCAAGGCCGGCAGCGATTTTGCGGCCATGATGGTGGCTAGATGCGGATGAGGTACTGTTATAGCTATGCCTCCTGCCGACTGCAACCAAGCCGACTCTGTGAGGAGAAGGCGAGCGAGAGCGACGTCTGCCTTGATAGGCAATAGCAACATCACCTACATGTGGTCCTGATAATTTACTATCAAAGTTACCGCCTCCAGCAGAGAGACTGAACCGTCTATCTCTTTCTCTTTGGATCTGGATTTCTAGGTTACGCTCCCTTTCCTCCCGAAGTTCGGCCTCAAGTCTTGCTCGGCGTCTGCTGGACCTGCTTGATTCAGAGGATTTGCTGCCCGAGCGACGATGACTCCTGTGATGATGGTAATAATACCTCTGACGGTGATTCCTTTGAGGGCCTGGATCAACAACAGGCTGAGGCTGCGGCTGCGGTTGGGGAGGAGCAAGAATTATAGTGTCTCGCTCGATAATCCTTGGTGGCGGTGGAGATGGCGGTCTTGCAAGAACGAGAGTATCTTTTTCGTAAACATGCTCATGCCTTCCTTTTGGGAAACTGCCTTCTCGTTCCCTCATTCGTGCAAAGGCTTTTTCTCGTTCATATTCTCTCTCTCTTTCCATATCAGCGTGAAAAGCTTCGTCGTCGTAATCGTGGTGGTCATGGTGGTCATGGTGATCGTGGTGATGATAATGATCAAGGGAGCCAGTTGAAGCTCGTCCTCCAGGGGAGACATATTTTGTAACTTGTCGATACCTCGGAGTGTCTTCTCTGTAGCGATACGTAGTTACAGCTCCTGATCTTGACGGACTCAAGACATAGTCTTGTCCTCGGTACCGGCGCATCCGATCCTCATAAAAAGGGTCATGCATTCTCGGTGATATTATGGACTCGGCATACATCGGTCTACCGTTAGAAGACATTTTATCTTGATGTACGACCGGAACGGCCACAGAGTGGTAGTGATAGTGAGTTCCGGAAGAAGGTGAGGCAGAACGAGGCCGGAGAGTTTTAGTGTCAAGTTCTTCTATGGTCGGCATTCAGTTTTTTTTAACCCTTTGGTTAATATTCTTGGGGGGGTAAATATTTCTTTAGGGGTGGAGGGGAAATTTTTAATCTATTTTTGTTAAATGTGACAAAGTATCTGTGCCTCTGTATGCGGGATATCTGAGAGCTTGCAAACAGCTGTGCCGTTTGATCTCGTGAACCATAAAAGCACGGGCCTTTGCAGATGGTGGTAGGACAACGCAGGTGGTGGTAGACAGTGGTGAATTCGGAAGCAAAAAAAAGTTGACGAAAGAAATCACTTACTGGGAGAGAGGGGCGAGCGGATGATGCAAATATAAGTAAATGAGATAAAAGGGAGTTAGAACTGCTTACAAAAGCTTGGAATCCTCAGCGATCAATATTCCGGATGTCGGGCAGTTTATTTCAAAATGATAGAAGCTGGAAGCCACAATATACGAAGCTGGCGGTTTCGATGTATCCCAGGTCATTCTGCAACCTTGGAACCGGTGACTCGTAAAATGTTTTGCAATACATTTATCTAGTGGGCCACATGAACCACAATAGCATAAAATGGTACATCCTCAAGTATCCTCTGCTTGTACCTCCTAGGGAGAAATATGCCGTACCCTCCATACCCTAAAATCTCCCCTCTGTTTTTTGCTTTAATCGGTGATGTTGGAGAAATGTTGCCTCTCTTCCACCAGTGACGTAACAGATAGCCCCGAGCTAACCAAATATCGTCATACATGCTGTAAAAATACATACGCTAGAGTAGTAGTGTGCAGCAAGGTTATTCCACTCCTTTCGAGAAACCTACGAAAGAAAAAAAAAAAAGGTCTTACACAATAGAGACATGGTAAGCATGAAATAGGAGAAGCTTTGCATTTCTCATGATGTAGCCGGTTCAGGGATCTTTGGACTGAGAACGCCGGATCTTGTTTTGTCGCTCTAAATTCTAGAGCGGCTCCCCAGCAGTGAGGCTGTTCACACAGGGCTTGGTGAACCACCCGTGACGTCACCACAGGATCCCTGCTAAAGTGGCTTCGGTGGTGTTATCATCGTGCATGCAGGGCGTGAAACGGTGCATGTCGGAAATCTGTAGGTTGACTGCAACTGAATGAAGAAAGAATATGATGCTTTAGGGGTCATTGAAGAAAGCGATGAGATCGACGATGTGATTGAATTGATACGGTATGGCTATGGGTAAATTAATCGACGATTGGATACATTCAGATTTCGAATATTAATATTTCAAGGCTGGGGAGAAATGTTGGGCGAAATGTGTTGAAGAGAACCATCCCGGTCCAAAGCCTGCAAATGTTCCTAACATTGGTAAACTGACCTCAGAAGGTTGCAGAGATCTAGAGTCCCTGCAGCGTGCAGAATGGATTTTCGAAAATAGATGGATTGGTCGCCAATGATGGCGGATTTCAGCTTTGCATTACTGTGGAGATCTCCCTCCTGCCACTAGCTCATAGACCCTGAGATGACCCTTTTTGTCCAGGAGTATCAAATCTCCAAAGTCCGTCCATGATACCCAACATGACCGGGCAGGTATCAATGCACCTTGAACTTTTGCAAATTCCTGCTTCTCCCTTAGCACTGAACCTGCCCCAAAGTCGCACTTGTATACGACGCCATCCCCATCGATTAATGCAATCGATTTTCCGTTTGGCGCCAACGCACAGCGGGATATCCCCTTTTTTGTGATTGGAAGGGAATATGAGATTGACTGAGGCGAGTTCGATTGTTTATTGCTGTCAATACAGTACATATATGCAGACGATCTTCCCGATGTTGTTGTTCCCAATAAGAAGCGATTATCTGCGCAGAACAATGCCCCGGATATTCTTCTGTGAGTACCGGGTTCCTACAGAAGTCGATACAGTCAACCGGTTTGATTAGCCTAGTATCTCCTCGCTTTGTGCAACAGAGGTCGGGGGGCCAGGTTAGACCTACAAACTCACTAAACTTGAACTTATTGCGAAGCTCCCACCCTACTGGTGCGCGAAATTCATAGACTAATAACATTCGCTTCTGGGTCCCGCAAACAAATCGCATATCATCATTCGAAAAAGACATCGCGAACGCATAGTCACCGCTATGTAGATATATATCCATCCTGGAATCTCCCCGATAAAAAATTATTTCGTCAGGGTTATAATCTTCGTCATTTGGCGTTGTAATGAAGTGAAACTGTATATTTCCGTTTGTAAGGCCCACGCAAAGTTCGAAGCCGCTGTTCGTAAAGACGATGCTAGTAAAGTTTTCCGTCCCGATAGTCTTATCGGACATCCACTCATAAACTTTCCTGCCATTGTGGTGATCGAATACTTGTAGCTATACCAAGCAATTTAAAGTTCATTAGCTTCAAGCAAGAACACGGACGAAAATCAATCGTAAGCGAACCTTGGTCAGCGTTAGGATTGCGAGGTGGTTGTTCGAGACAGCAATTGTGAGCGGCTCTCCGTCGAAATCCCCGGATACTAGCATCTTAGCGCCAGAGCTCTCCATCGAGTACGTCATAAATGAGTCGCGATCGCAGACCCCGACAATCGTTTGAGAATCCGGAGATATGGCAACGAAAGCCCATTCCTTTCTAGCTTCTAGGTTTGCATATCGTACTGATTGATTATACTCAAACTTCTGTATAAAAAGTGAAACGGTTGGTTCTGATGGCCGTGAATTCCTGCTGCCCCAAAGTTTTTTCAGTATTTCCTTTGACTTTTTAGGCGTCTTGTCGAAAGACCCTTCTAGGGTTTCTGGAACCACAATTTTGTCACTAGATTGGTCGGAATCTGACTGCTGGCTGTCGGAGTTTGGATAGCGGGCTGGGGCGATGGGCAAAGCCGATAAGGAAGAGAGTGGTGAGATTTGCAGGTTCGATAGCGATTGGCCAATACTGGTTATGTGATTCTGACTCCGAAATTGTGAATCACCCTCAACTTCAATGATATGAGGAGGCGGCCTAGCTAGGTTAGAAAGTTGTCGGCGGGCTAGTCTGGGGTGTTGAATCAAGGGATTTACTGGAGACCGTTCAGCGGACGAATAAACTGAGGAAACGGGTTTATTATTGTTGGTAGTACTATATGGCGAAGGTGGTGAGAAAATCATTCGGCTGTGCTCATGCGCGAGTCTAGGAGAGTGTCCCCGTTCGTCAGGATTACTATGACTGAGGAGCTGCCCCCTATGTTGTACACTGGGTCCGTGGTGCCGTCTATGCGATATGCTAGCTTGAAGGTAATCTGTTTCAGCGGCCCTCCGTTCTGCAGGGCTAGTGTGAAGCAATCGACCGTTCTCAAGAGCAATACGTGAATCGGAGCAGTCTGTCGGATTACATGGTATCGGGTAGTCTATCGATTCCGGATCCGGACTATCTGGAACATCTCTTCCTCCCGAGTACGAGTCTGCGAAACGCACTTTCCGTTTTGGTTTTATCCTCGCTGGGGGTTCAGACTGTGAAGGCAAGTTGACAGGACACGAGGTGCCGATTTCTTTAATATTTACTACCTCACCAGGACTATAGCCAAAGTAGTTATCCTCGGGTATTGTATCTAGATGGTGTCGGTGTGGTTGTTTGAACGAGGATGGTTCGTCATATGTAACCCTTGGAGATGTTGAAGAAGGCGCAGCAGACACCGAGGTAGAGCCGCCATAGTCCTCGTACCCCATATTGGATGAAACAAGATGTCCATGCGGCTTGAAGAGCGGGTGGATTCGATATTTTGTATTTTTCTCTTGTTGTTGTTGATACAATTCGTTGTGGTATTTCGAGAGATTGGATTTACCTTCATACTTGGGCACATGGCGATATTTCTGGCAGGCGTATTTTTCTAAACCTACACG
>LDUD01000138.1:208859-235232 GCA_012184295.1 Dactylella cylindrospora
TGAACACTCTTAGCTATAGTCTTTCGAATAGGTGTCCACAGAGGAAGTCACGCAAGTTTAGTCTACAATGCATTGCATTGTTAGACGGAAGAAATTTGTAGTTGAGAAGAATGTTTCTACAAACCTTCTTCGTCCATATGTCCAGAAGCCATGGAAGCGGAATGAGAGACGCTAGGCATCTTTCGCGATAACGAGAGGGACGGGGCCTTCCGGATCCCTGTACCTAACTCCGAGCCTTCTAGACCTTCCACTGCCGAATTTTCCTGGAGACTAGGGGCGTCCATCCTCTTGAGAGGACACGGCTGCCGTAGTCGAATGCGACTTACATAGATAGTGTTAGCTGTTGTGATGCTGATAATCGAGTCGACTGTGCATGTGGCAGCCTGACGATATTTACGGTTGCCTGGATTTAGAAGGATTCAATTTTTGCGGCCAGAGTTGCTGCAAGGTACGCTTCTATGTCTACGATCGGTAAATGCCCCTCCCAGGCAATTCGTCACTGCTGACGATATAGATAATCTTCTCTTGGCCTTGTCAAACTATGCGTTATATTACCGAAAACCGCGCGGCGGAAGGCATATGTCAAAGTAATTCACCGACGCCTCATAGTGCAACCTTATATTTGCACAGAATTCCTTCCCTTGGCTGATAACGGATTGAGAATCACGGATGCAATCGTTTCATTTTAGCTCGCTAAAGCGTTCGTTTAATAAATGGCCGACATTCAAAGTTACGGCTTAATTATGAATACAGAGTTCTACTACGATCAGTGACCTAAACGCCAAAGAGGGGATAGGTATCACCCGATGGCTCTAATCTCTCTTAAATCGGCCCGGCCAAGCCACAGTCCCACCGGCTAGTCGCTATGGGAAGTTGTTGCTCTTGACACCGGTCTAGACTATCATTCTATTTCGGTCAGTGATATCGAAGCACTCCTCCACAATGTTTTGCATGTGACGGGAAGTCTTGTAACTAAATGCATCACTGAGGCACTGCGCACTGAGACGCCTGTCAAATATTTACAGAAACTCAAGTGGGTTTCACCAAGCACGGAAAGGGGACATAAGATAAAGACGCCGTGGAAATTTCAAATTTAGCGGGGTCCATCAGAAGCAAAATTAGTTATTATCATGTGGTCTTCTTTACATCCAGGTTTTTCACGAAAAGGGAAATTCCATTGACTGTTAGCTAAGAGTCCCCACCCTCTAAGCCAAGAAGAGAAATTTGTCCGCAGTGAATCGGAGTCTGGCCTCATAGGATCCGATTACCCTCTCTATGCTTTAGATCTGAGACTCTGCCACAGCCACCGGTGCAGATTTCTGAAGGAGAGAGGAGCTTTAAAAGAACCACAGGAATCCTTCGGGTCACACAAAAGGGTTTCATCAAACCGATAGCTCTCCGTGGGAAATTTTACTCAAAGTACAGGTAGCACCGTATTAGAGGAAGCGTATGCGTAACCTGTGTATTATCTCCGCCTCATAGTCAATTGTCTGGGTGTGGTTACACAAGTGGCCATTCAAGGATCTTGACCTGAGGCCCCCGGTCTTAACCCGTTCGGAATGCTCAGAGAACCATACCAATGCTAGTGTGGTATTTTGTGTGTTGTCACACATTACACCAGGAGTCTACGCATGCACGTAACTCTGTTGTAGGCCGTTGTTGGACTTCGGTAGCTGGTAGCTAGGGATAAGGCTATGGTCGCCTGAGCATGAGAACCGAGATGTGCGCAGGAAAGACTGATTTGGAAATATTCATTTCACAACTTTTCTGGGTATTTATAAATTAGGAGGATCACTTATGTCTGTAGATCAGCTTTATAAATTTATCCGCTAACCAAGTTAGCTTTGGTGGGCGTCTAAAACTCCCTGCATAGTTTAGAATACAGTATATCTCTGATCTGATCCCGAGAAACATTCTCCGTAGGCCTAGAGGTGTAGGATTGTGTGAGTCTGTCAACGCTAATCTAATTCAATAGCCTCAAACTGCGCGATTTGCACACCCTCCCACTATATAGATCTAATAGCTGCTAGGGCGCCTAGATTGGCAAGAGGGGAATGTCTTTAGTTTAAATATTTGAAATGGAGCCGCCCCATATAGGGACTGTTGTACCGTGACCGGGGACAACTAGAGCCTCTTATCCCTCGGAGCTCTCTGCAGCACACTGTGATTCGTGATCCCTCCAAGGCCTTGCCCTAGAACAGATGATTTGCGAATACCTTCCACGTGGAGGAAATATTTGTAAATTGGAACTAACGAGATGGCTCTGTCAGGTTATGTACGGCCGCATACTAAATTTTTCGGATGTGCCTTTCTGTGCTACCACACCGATTACGTCGCCAACATTCCATCCTGGTTACGGCTTTTCGTAAATTGAGCTGCAGATACTTATCTGAGATCATGAACGCCTGGGCTTCTCGCTAGATAATGACTATTGGGTAGAGAAGACTAGTCTGTATACCACCTAGCCTTGACATATGCAACATGCTAGGCGAACCTGCATGAGTGACAACTAGGTGGATTACATTGATTACATTGCTGCCTAATAGATTTTACTTCCAGAAGATATATCTCGCTGTGGCCGTTTCGAGTGGCACAATGCTGGAAATTCAAATTGGTAATATCGTTTTGGCATCTCTGATGACTAAAAGCACTACAAGCGCTAATATTCTCGCAAGAACCTGGAATCGGGAGACCCTCCACCTGGATGGTGAACCGATACCCTCTCGATTGATTCTACTTTGTATATATACTAGCTAGAAGTCGGAGCTACGGCAGGGACAAGCTTTTGTCCACGTTGATTGGAATTCACTGTTTTATTCTAACTGGTGTTCGCGATTTTAAGACAAGGCGCTGACAACATGGCGCAAAATTACCCAGAATGGAGCGAGGACAACACTGGCCAAGAGCCTAGTCAATATAATGTAGCTCCTCGTCCTTTACAGTATCGCGAAAACGCACTCAGTCCTTACATCGGGATACCTCATACTTTAGCATCGTCTGTGCAGTCGCTTCACGGCGAGGTTAGCCAGCAATATCAAGATATAAGCTCCAATCGCCCATACAATAACCACAGCTACCCTTCACATCATGCCCAGCAGTTTCCAAATCAATACCATCCCCGGATAGCATCCGCGGACAACTTGCCCCCAAACAACCAGTCAGCGCCCCGACCGACTCCATATGCGAGCACATGGCACCATGCCCAGTCAACTTATGAGGAACCCTACGAGCCTCCAAGGGCCCTCAGGAGAGCTACGTCATTTCAGCAAGAGGACTCGGGTATACATTCGGCCCCAAGAAACAACGGGCCTCACAGTCGGCGTAGCTCCGGTGCAAGATCCGCCCATACTGGCCGCAATAGCAGCGATGAGGTTTACGGCACAGCTATGGGTACCCCCAACCCGCCTCCTTTGCCTCGGACTTCGACTACTTCGTTGCACTATGGATATACCCAAGAAGATGCTATAACCCCGCAACACCACCCGTCCTCCATTGACACGACAGCCGTATCCAGGCGTTCTCACCAATCATTTAGGGGTGGACAGCACTCAGTTAGAAGTCCCACTATTGGGGTATTCGACCAAGCAGCATATGAGGCTGATGGGCACCCAGTAACGCATGACTTGACGAGTCATGTAGTATACCCGTTCGACCCGCATCGGCCGTATGATCATACAGTAGTAATCAAAGAGAATCGAGCGGATGAGAGAAGCATAGCAACTAGTGGTGACGATGGAGAGATGACAGTGAGGCAAGACCTGAGGTAAATATTTTAGTTTTTACACGAACCCACTGGAATCATGAAGTTAATAATATAATCTAATGCACAGGCGACAACTACATGAGCGCCACGTCGGTATGATTGCATTGACAGGGTAAACTGAGATGACGCATATCGTTGCTAGGGTGAGACTGACCACAATCTAAATAGTGCAATAGGAATAGGACTATTCCTTACCTCGGGACGAGTCTTGAAGATTGCTGGCCCAGGTGGCGCCGTGTTAGCCTATTTCCTGATGGGCACTGTCGCAAATGCAGTCATGGCATGCCTCGGCGAGATGACTGCTCTTATATCTATTCCGGGCCCTATGTCCGAATTTGCCAGCAGATTTGTTGACGATGCTCTTGGGTTCGCCGTCGGCTGGATGTTCTGGTTAGCTGCCCACCACCTGATAAAATGTCACAAGGATATGTGTTGTGGTGTTAATATGGGGATCACGGCTAGGTTTACGCATGCTATAGGATTAGCCTCAGAGACTACGGCGGCCGCGATTCTTATGACGTTTGTGTATAAAAATACAGGCGTGACGACACTACCAACTCCGGAGTTTGATTGGCCGAAAGATGTTTTTGCATCTGATGCCGTGTGGATTGCGATATTTATGATCTTGGTCTTGCTCGTGAATCTGCTTCCTGTTCGAATATATGGCGAGTGCGAGTAGGTATTTCCCAATGCTTTTCAGGTTATACTGTCTATAGCTAACCAGCCCTTAGATATGTCTTTGCTTGGATCAAACTCACATGCATTATTGGGCTCATATTCGTAATGCTCATATTAAACTTGAAGAGTATGCCAACCTGGGACTCACAGATGGGTTTTCGAATGCTAACATACATTATGCAGCTACGGATAGATATGGAAGGGATCGAGCGGTCGGTTTTCGATGTCGGTATCCTTAACTCATCTATAGCCTCGTATAATACTTACGTAAGACATTGATATCAGACTGGAGTGCCTGCACACCGATAAGCTCCCAACAATACACAGCCAATTGCACACAGCACCCACAATGGGGTTTCTTCGCAGAAGCTTTTGATTCTGGCAAACAAAAGTTTTGGGAAGACGAATCAGATCCTGCCCGTGCTGAGTACCTCAAGCAAGGCGGTGATCTAGGTAGGCTCAAATCGGTGTGGACGGCTCTTACGCTAGCATTCTATGCCTACCTAGGCATGGAGATTATATCTGTCACAGCGGCCGAGTCTCGAGCCCCAGCTTTATCTATCAAGACCTCAACGAGAAAGATGTTTTGGCGTTTGGCTACGCTGTATTGTATTGGAATGGTATGTTAACCTCCCAACCCACTTCTATAGCAAGCTACTAATACCTGATCGCAAATATTTCTCCTATATCATAGTTCGTCGGCTCTCTCAACGTCCCATACACTCATCCAAACCTTCTCTCCCTCCGCCCTGACAATTCCGAAATCCAAGGCAAAGTCTCTCCCTTCATCATCGCTGTTGTCGAAGCCGGCATTACCGGCCTCCCCAGCTTCCTCAACGCACTCTTCCTCTTCGCCGCTTGGAGCGCCGGCGTCTCGGCCCTCTTCGTCTCATCTCGCACCATGCATGCCATGGCGCTAGCCGGTCACTTTCCTTGGCCAAAGATGAAAGAGGTAAACAGGTACGGTGTTCCGGTCAACGCAATGTTGCTGAGTTGGAGTGTTGGATTTTTATCGTTCCTCCAGAGCGGGAATAATGCGCAAGAGGTTCTGGGGTATTTGGTGAAGTTGGGGACGATTTCGTGTTTGATTGTTTATGCCTGTATTTCAGCTTCATATATTAGGTTCTTTGAAGGGTAAGTATTTTCCTCGTACCTATTCATGGCTAGTCGAGCATGCAGCACTAACAACACTTCCATGGACAAGCCTGCGGCATAGGAACACGTTCTCGAGGAGAGACCCTAGATATCCTTACCGATCAAGGTTTCAGCCGCTAAGAGCATGGTACGGCCTCATCGGGTCTACTCTTGTTGTTGTCTTCAACGGTTGGGAGTTCTGTACCAGCGACTTTGTCGACGAAGGCAGTGCTAGAGCCAAAGGGTTTATTTTTTCCTACTTGGCGGTAAGTCTCAAATCTATCCCTTCTAGAATCTAACACGAACTAAGACCCGAGGGTAAATAGTTTGTTGGGTTCATAGTCCTCTATATTGGGAGGAAGCTGGTAACTAAATCCGAGTTTGTGCCCGTGGCGTCCATGGATTTTGCTGGAGCACGGTTGAGACAGGATGTGCAAGTTGTTGGGAAGCATTGGCTTATCCGGTTTTGGGATTGGCTGAAGTGATTTTTTCAGTTAGTTTGGCGAACGGACGTCTTTCAACAGCTTAAGTTCGGTTTCACTTTTAGTTTTTCAGGGTCCTCAGCCGTTTGGGGAGGGTGTGTGTACCTAGTATGCGGGGTATATTCTTTGTGCTGAGTGTTAGGATGCCATGGTTTCTCTATGAAAGTGTTCTATCTATTTCACAGATTTAATTATTTAGGCCAATAGTTGTAAGAACTATTTAGAGAGTCTCGATTGGGATAAAAATTATATTGAAATAATCGAGAGCTTCCGCGTGTGCATGGATGTATAAGTATTACAGCGCTGGGGTATAAGTCTGAGATCTATGATATTAAAAAAATGTGCATATCTGTACACATAAGCTAAATATGCATACGTAAAAAGCAAAAATCCGCCCTGCGCCTCTGCAAGAAACCAAAAAGAGAGGGAAAGATAGCAAATTCCCAGATCATAACTCCAAGATCGCCTCAGCAAATCAACGCTACTGGGCCTGATCTATGCAATAATAGTCGTAACGCATAACCCAAGCATCGACTGCTGGGATTCGGTATCGATCATAATCATAACTGCCTCCCCCATTCCACCGGTGTGGCCTGAAACTCCTCGTACGTTTGACTACTATTACTCGTGGCGGTGCCAGACACCTCGCCATCCTGCTGTACTTCCAACCAACTTCCCTGGTGCTCATTAATATCGTCCATTTTTAGTATTTCCTTCAGGTCCATGATTCGTTCCACAACCACCGCTCCGTCCTTCTTGCTGGACTCGCTAGTGACGCCCGATCGCTGAATGTCCATTTCGATATCCTCGGCGGGTTGTTCGGGTGTACTCCGTTCAGCAGAGGTCGGCAACATAGAAGTCCGTTTGGATGACTCCTCCTGTCCTCTTTCTAGATCATCCTCTAGATGCCTGGCTTTACTAGCATCACGGCCTGCTGTTCCGCGTAGGTCGTCAGAATGTGATCCAAGGTGTTTTGAGCATTTGAACCTCGAGTCGGTTAACCTAGTCGCAAAGACTTTTACAGCCGGCGCACAACAGCAGAGCATGCCTAGAACGGCTTGGAAGAAAATAAAGATCATGACCACCGCGGAAGTATCTGACTGGTTAGCAGCAATCCAGATTGTGAATCTAGAGGGTAGGCTTATACATACAGGTGATATCTGGGCTATATCGCGCTGTGTTCAATTGGTCGAATCGCAGACCTTCAATAATGCAGCCACTGTGAAAACGGATTGTTAGCATTTTCTACCTCTCAGAGAGATTGCACGATACTTACCCGCCACCTAGTGCAAACATGACGATGCTCTGCAACTTCTTCTTCTTTGATATATTCAACCGGACTACCAATATCGCTGGCAATATGAAAATAGCAATGTCGATCGCCAGTCCGAAAGCAACAAGAGTCGTTCCAACAGCAGGATGCATGCAACTATAGTTTAGAGTGTCAAGGTTCCACACGTCGCTGATAGGATTGCATCGAAATATCGACACAAATGTGGCGACGGTTATGTGAACTATGTTGAACGGGATGAGGGCGTATAGAATCAAGTAAAGAGTTCTTGAAGCATTCCGAGAGAGGCGTTGGACGAAGAGAAGGAGGGAGGTGCGAATTGCACCGAGAGAAATGAAAAGTGGAATTTGCATGGCATCTATGACCTGCCGTCAATACTTTCAACTTAAATACGGGATTTTAACCTCCATAGGGAGCTTACATATTGTCTGCAGTTCCGATATTAGTACACGCTAGTGAGATATGGAAGGGGAAGCTTATGGCCGTACCTTCATTAGTTTAACTATTTCATCTTTACTTATGCCTTGGTCGATATGCGACCCTAAGCCGTAGGTCGTCCCCACGATCAGAGTAATCGCTGCTCCCATGAAGCCAATCTATAATTTGAAAGAAGTTAGATTAAGTCCCATATCTTCAAAGCCATCTACATATATACTCAAGTATATATGCCTCAAAAGAACAAGGAGTGAAACCAGAAAAGCACATACATACGCCGGTCCAATCAACAACCAGTCCTCAAGGTACAGGACTTGGTTCGCATACTTTAACCGTGTGAATAGCCTAAGCGCCACACCCGTGGTACATAGAACCATCGACACGACAGGTACCGCTATTGCCCATCCTACGAGATTTGACTCGTTTGCCATGCTGAAGTTTCTCCTACGAAAGTTGGGTAGAACCCTGGGACATTTCTCCCCAGAGACATTTAAACTAAAGGTTGATATCCAATCCTGATGGACTGGTGTAGAATTTGCGCCTCGTCTTTACACCCGATTTTTGTAATTTTGAAGGTTGGGATATTTTTGAACAAAAAAAGTGGAGCCGGGCGATCTGAAGATATTTAATACTTTTAATATCTCTACGAAATTAGAGGCTAAAGGATAGAGCTAGTTATAAGCAGTCTTGGCTAACTAGAAAATCCTCGGATCCAAATGTGACACAAGGAAAATATAGGGACCGCCAAAAGCAAAAGGGAAAGCTGACGAGATGATGATAAAGTCGTCAAAGCGCGGCGCCTTGCCTAAACGGGGTGGTTCTGAATCCACGATTGATTGGCCCGTTACACACACTCTCCGGATCCCCGAGAAGTCTAAATATGTTTAGCTGATGCCTTGGACTCTCTTCAGCATTTCTTGTCTCATGTGCCAGCCCTTTGCAGAAAACTATAAACAGATGAGTAGCTCGATCTCATCGAGTGAATTCCACAAAACCGGAAATCTAGGTATGACATATATATGTGAAGTTCGTTATGAGAAAATCGCCATTATGTTACCCTCTCGCTTGACACTAATAAACGAGATTTCATGCAGGTATAGTTAAATGCCGAAGGGTCGCTGTTAATTATCGTGTTATACAACTGCAACCACGTTACTGATTAGCGAACGATATGCCTCCCAGAACCATGGTTCTGGTGCATGTTGGTGATATTCAGGCGAGGTGCCATGCATATTCGCTTTTCATTTCTTGACATCCAAAAGTGAAAAGCCACCACCTCATCGGACTTAGCAAATTCGATTTCCCCGCAAAAAGATTGAGTAATCACAAGCAAAAACGGCCTCCTGTAACATTTTCGAAATTAAAAACCCTCATGCAATACCGTAAAGTTCAAAAAGATACGATCTTTCTGTGAATGCCAAGGGTTCGCCTCATTTACGGCCTTCTCTGGCTGCGAAATGTGATATGCACTACCCTTTGACCTCTTCTTTCCTTCATAAAACCCCATGCCAAACCATGCAACACGCTGAGACACATACGCCTACTTTTAGCCAAACTAGAACCAAAAGGGGAGTATTCCGTATTCCGGAATCCATTCTTCTACGAAAACGGATAATCCCGCAAAAATATTCTAAGCGTAGCGCCCTCGAGGAAAAGCTAAAAGCCCGTAACGAAGGGGAAATGAAATGCCAAGCGATGAACTGGCGGGTGTTTAGAACACGGCACGATTTTCAGCTCTTTTGAAGGTTTTGAGATCGAGACTTGACTGGTACGACTCGAGTTCAAGGCGATACATCGTCCACCGATGAATCTCGATAGGCTGTGATCGCAGGATCTATTGCAGCCTAACTATATGTGTTCAGACGTTTATGTGATAGGATGTGCATGTCAATGTTCGGACAATAGCAAAAGCAGCTCAGAACGGTTCGAGGACAGGATACGAGGAACTACCCTTGCGTAAATTCACTGTCTTTGTTCAAAACGACCTTTGTACAGCGTTTAGGCCTGATCACCCAGGACGGCGCAAATGCAAGTCCGCATATAGATTATCGAAGTGCATAGCGAGCTGAACCCACGGGAATCAGCCTGCTTCGTTCTTGGTAGTAGTCAAGTTTCAGACCCAGACTGCGAAGGAAGGTGGACCCTTCCCGCATGGGAATGTATAACAAGGTATCCGTTCCTGAGACTTTTAGTCTCTCAGCACGTTTCCGGCACGAGTCCGGATATCTCGGATGCCACTCCCCCTCCATCCGTTTTTATCGGCTGGCCACGAGATTGGTAAACAAGAGTCGAGAGCTATTTATATAATTTCCACACCAAAATTTCATCTTAACTCGATTAGGCGGCTGATTTTTTGAACGAAAAATCTCCTAGCTTTCGTGCATCTCGTTATCGATGTTTCCTTTAGATTGCTTTCATCTAATACCCGGCAGATCGCCATGGGATAATATGAACATATAATTTCAGCGGCTTTTGATGTCTCCTTCATACCTAGAGGATAATATAGCGGAATATTGCTACACCTAGATGACATGCATTTGCTCCACATGCACTTCTTCCAATCATTTCTTACGCGTCATCAAGCTTTCCACTCTGAATCCTGCTCAAATTGAACGCTGCCGAAATCATTGCTAGATGACTAAACGCCTGGGGCGTATTTCCGAGCTGTTCACCCGATCTCGCAATTTCCTCTGAAAACATGCTTAGATGATTCGCAAAGCTCAACATGTTTTCAAAGATGGTGATGGCGCGGACGAGATACTTCTTGTCGTATCGCCCGGCTCTTGTGAGGGCTTCGACGAGCCAGAATGTACACATGCTGAAGCTTCCCTCGCGACCTCCGACACCTATTCCACCGCCGAGTGATATTTGGGGTTAGCTGAGTGTTTAAGTTTTTATAAAGTTTCAAGTAGTCAAAGATTGAGAACGGGGGCTAAGGGGGCTGGGGTTAGGGTCGAGGGTATGTACCATCTTCTGCTAGCTCTGTGTCGTACCGATAGACTAGTCCTGTGGAAGTCAGACCGCCCTTTTCTGGGGGCCTGAGGATTTGGTCGATGGTGGACAAGAAGCGAGGGTCATTCGGTGCGATAAAGAAGACGAGAGGAGCTATGAATAGATATCGATATTAGCATATAATACGCTTGTATCCGCAAATACTACTTAGTTCATACCGATTAGAATTGCTGAATCCAACACATTTTTTGACTCGAAAGACTGGGAGAAGAATTGCTTCTCCTCATTCCACCCATGGATCATGATTGCCTCGTAGATTTCATCTCTTGTTTGAAGCCAGTGTTGTCTGTTGGGACACGGGAGGCAGCGTTTCTCTGCTAAACGGAGACCACGATCGATGGCGACCCAAAGGAGGATCTTTGAATATACGTAGTCTTGTTTCCTGGAGCGAACTTCCCAAATGGACATGTCTTTCTCCTTCCAGATGGTGCAAACGTAGTCGACCTACCCGGGGATTAGTAAACTATGGTTTTGGACTACTTTGGGTTTCAAAGGGCATACCATTTGTCGGACTGATACCCATAAATCCCACGAGATCTGCCATTTCACGGTTAGTCCATATACGAAACTTGCTAAATTCGTTCAATAGGGGTAAGGGCCTACCGGCTTGCCAAATTTGTTGTAGAGGTAGATGCCATCCATCAGCTCGCCATAAATGTCCAACTGCAGATGATCCGCTGCTCCATTTCCGATTCTCACCGGTCTGCTTCCTCTATAGCCCTCCAAATGGTCTAACTCGAGTTCCTCTAGATCTGTATCTCCCCGAATGGAAAACATGATTGGCAATCCGCCATCCTTATTCCTCGAAGTCTTCAGCCGTGTGGAAATAAAGTTCATATACGCCTCTGCCTCTGCCGTAAATCCCATCCGCAACAAGATGTATATAGTAAACGAAGAATCCCGAACCCAAGAAAATCTATAATCCCAATTCCTCGTTCCGCCGATATCTTCAGGAAGCGAAAACGTCGGGGCAGCAACGATGGCGCCAGTAGGTTCATAGGTCAGCAGTTTCAAAATCATCAAACTTCTAGAAACCACTTCTCTATACTGCCCGTTGTATTTTGACTGAGAGATCCAGTTATACCAATATGAGGACGTCTCTTTCTGGAGGGCGTCCAAGGTTTTCGTGGCTACCGGAGTGGGATCTTCGGCGGCGCCCGTGGAGCAGCGGAAGACGAAAGAGATGGATTGACCTTCATGGAGCTTGACTTTACAGGTAACACCGGGCCCGATGTGAGGTTCTCGCTCTTCAACTTGGAAGTTTATGACTGGGCAAGCGATACCACCGTCACCGCAGTCGATGGTAGCTTCGAGTTGCATAGCCATTTCCGCTATATGCAACCGATAACGTAGGGTTAGCACAACTCACCACGGGAGACGACACACTGAGAGCCAAGTCTTACATTTCTCAGGCTTGAATAAGATCTTCGCTACATAGCTTCCATCGTACCCTGCATCCTTCCCCTTCACAATTTCGACAGTATGCGCACATCGTGCATAATCAAATGCCGGAAAGCACTCAATATCGAGTTCCATCTCTCCTCTAATGCACTCCGCCCGTCTGATCAACCACTTCTTCAACCCGTTTCCTTGACCATGCTGCAACACTCTATCCTTGATTGGTCTGTGGAAGAAATCCAGGAGACTAATCACACCGTCTTCATGAAGGAAACGGGTTTGTAGAATGTTGTTGGAGGGAAGGTAGGCTTGTTTCGAGGTTGGCGGGGAGTAGTTTTCATTGGATGCGATTTTATCGGGATCGTAGGCAGGAGAGATGGAGAAGTGGCCACCGCGATTACAGTCCAGGACGCGAGCAAAGACGGAGGGGGAATCGAACTCCGGCCTGTAAAGAGTTAGTTTTGTTTTGTCAATAAATCGTGGATTGCATCTATGTGGGAGAGAAAGTGTGTTGTTTTTGTGGTGTACGCTTACCAGCATAACTGATCGATGCTGCCGTCCATGCCTGGTCGAGTTCTAACATTTAGCCATTGAGGTCTCGGGTGGCAGGGATATAGAGCTATATGATATCATACCAATAAGGGCACAGGTGTGCATATTGCCAATAAGTCCTATTCCGCATAATTATGAGCCTTCGAATATTCAAGTTTGTCACGTATGCATATGAAGTTCGTTTGTGTAGTACCATAAGATTCAATCTACGCACAGGCGGCCAGTCAGAACCACAAGTCCGATTTCTTCGCAACGATCATATGAATTAGACTTTCAAACTTACAGGTAGATACCCAGTCTGGTATCTCATCCCCAGACCGGGGTTCTGAATTGGGCCTTTCTTAACAACTTTTGCCATCTCGTTGACTTCTTCAATTCAATTTGAAAGTTCAATTGTTTTTCGTACGTATCGAACGCGACACCCCGCTATTCTTTGAATTTGGGTTGGGTGGTGACGTTATACCCCGCGAATTGACAAACTCCCCCACTCAGGGTCCGAAACGCAGGAATGTTAATCGAATCTGAGAATAAGCTCCGATCTATGCGAGCGAGATCTCGAAGTCAAGGGACGAAAGAAAAGTGGTCAATGAATTAACTTTGGGAAATTGACGAGTTTTGAGAAGCACCAGCGTTTCCACCTAATAAGAATAATCAAAGTAGAGTGTTTCTGGGAAATGCTATTCCTAGTTATTTTATGACGGAACCTTTCGGCCCTACGAGCCCTTTAAATACCTACGATCTAAAGATTCACATTTGTAGCTTCTAAAACCGAAGTTACCTAGAAAACGGCACATGCCCACCCACCGAAATAGTGGGGTTAGCCGGTTTCCCATAATTCAAAAAGAGAGCTCGATTCGACATGACATCCGGAGAAACTTGGATGCACGCATGCACGAACAAAAAATAATTGCTGAGGAGAATCCCCCCCATTCGGACCATCCGATAATTGGCAATTAGAGTCGACGGGGGTGCATACCGCGAGGACTCCGCTACGATTTACAATTCGGTTTGACCAATGGCCACCTGCGAAGCCCTGAGAATGTTGGCTTGAGCACTTGGTTTTTCTCAGCGAGGAAGCAGAGGCACCTAAGTAATCCTTGGTTCGTGATCAGTAAACATTTAGCACGACGTTACTAAGACCTAATTCAGACTCGTAGACAAGGTTTGACGACATAGGTTCCGAATTGGAGATTTCTGGTAGAACTTATTTGTCTGGGCATGCTCTTCAACGAGCTTTCCGTCGGCGCTCTAGCGCTCTTCTAGCTAGAAGCCCAGCACAGTGCTACGCAAACTTGGTTCCTGGTTCGGGTCAGGTGTGGGGTTAGCCTAGTTGCCAACACAAACCAAGGTTAATTGGCTGAGTAAGAAACCATCACTGTGCATAACGTTGACAAAGCATTCGAATGAACGGTATGCTGCTTACACAGCTGGTCAATTTTATGAATAACAGCTGCCGAGAGCAGAACTTTGGATGGTAGATAGCCGAAATTCTCCATTCGGCTGCCCTACGGCTTTTAGTGCCTGGGCAAGTGGTATTTTTATTACCTATTTTGCCACAGTTATATAATTTATAATTAATGTTATACAATGCAGAGCCTTCACAATCGGATCACAGAGGTAGATGAGGTTGGGAAGAGAGTTGCTTTTATCAAAGCGAGCGTGTTTGATATTTCATTAATCGTACGAACTAATCTACAATTCGTCTCTAGTACTCAAGAGTATTTCTAATCCGTTTCCTCTTGAACTAATAAATCATTATGATGCAATGTAAAAAGTAAGAATGCGCCTGTACACCCTCTAAGAGCCTGATGTCCGTAACGCTAAAAGAACAAAATATGCGAGTGAAAAGCAAATATCAAAAATATTCAACTTTAGTTTCGGCAAAGCGAGGTCCGATTAGGCATCTGGTCCAGCTGGAGCCTCGGTGTCTGCCAAGTTGCACTGTCTGAACATCCTAACCTCCTCTGGGGCGAAAGCACCACAGACGGTGTGCAAAACACCTCTGTTGTGGAACAACACCATATCACCCTCCTCCCAGTCGTGAGCATAGACGAGCTCAGGGGCGATTCCCGGCCTCAACAATCCGTAGACGATCTCCCTAACCTTGGCAACATCGTCAATGACAGTTCCATCCTTCAAGTGCAGCTTGCGAACAGCCGATGGATGAATCTGCAGAGAAAGGTTACCGGTAACCGGGTTCTTCCAGCACATTGGGTGAATCTGAATATCGCTCTCCGAGACCTCTGGGAGCTCGGACTCTGGCAGCTCGAGATCTTCAGAGAATAGACCGAGACCGGTTGGTAGGGATTTGGCTTTGGACATCCAGATGTATGGGTGTGGAGCGTATTCGACCTTGGTGGTTCGGGCGAACTCCTTGTCTTCCTCGGAGAGGACATCAAAGCTCTTTTCACCGTTGACGAAAGCGGTGGTTCCCAATGAGACGTCGAGAGAATCGCCGGTACCGTCGTCGTAGCGGAGGACTTGGCGTCTGCCACTTGGAACCTTGACGGCCATCAAGGTGGTGACCTTTGGTGGCTGCATGTTGGAGCCGTAGAGAGCGGCGTCGATGTGCCATCTGTAGAAACGGGTGAAGTCAAGATCTTCCTCTTCTGGGATAGCAGTCTTATGGAAGGTCTTGTGGTGTGGGTGTTTTAGTTGAGCGTTGGTGAGGCCTTCGTATTCTGGGACGAAGCCGTTTCCGATAAGCTGGACTTGTGGCTGGTTGGGAAGTGTCTTAAGATCTGGGTGGAGGATAGAGGCGGTCTTCTTGGTGTTGTTAGAGTGACCGTAGACGGTGCTGTAGGGAGAAAACCGGTGGTTGAGCATGTATTGGTGGTATGGGGAGAGGGATTGCTGGTTCTTGAAGAGGACGACCTGGTTCTCATAGAGAGCATTCTCAATGATCTTGAAGTCATCATCTATAAATTTTCATTAGTATGTCTAAAAATAGTAGAGGGTATTATAAAGTTCTCTTACCAGAGAGATTGGCGAGGTCAAGACCCCGGATTTCAACCCCAAACTTACTAGCAGCTGGGGCCGGGATAGGGAGAAGCTCGACTGGGCTTTCGACGGTCATTGTGAAGATTAATCGAAATAGTTATCGAAGATTATTTTATATGAGTTTATATCAAGTTGGAGAGTTTATTGAGTTAGATGTAGGTCCGGACTCTATTGATTGCTATTGCATATATTGGTGTTATCAAGAAATAGATCTAGATAGGGTTGACATGAAGCCTATCTTTATATATCCACTTCGACCATCTCGTTCTCACAAATCCCCCACGTCTACGATCTGATAATGCGTTGTGACTAGCCTGGGCCAGGCTAAGCTAACGCAAGCGGCAAGAAAAAAAAAAAAAAAAAAAGGTATTGAGCACCGCCCAGGAAAAGATAGGCGTTCCCAAAAAGAGCATGTTCGGGTCAAACTTGCCGTGCACCGTTCAGTGCAATTCAGTTGGGGAATCGGGGCCTACCATGTCGGGAACGGCCGCCTCCCCCAAGTTTCGCCTTCCCAAACGTCCCGGCTTGCTAGCTTATCAATGTTCCGCGGCGCATGAAATAAAAATTTAAGCTTGTTTTCCAGCTGTTATCGAAAGGCTATCTGCTCAGATCTGACGTAAAACTTCCCGATCAGATAGACGGAACTCTGCTTACGCTAAAATTTCTTTAATGGTGACGCATAAGGTTTCGAAGGCCTTCTCACGGGATCCACGCGGCCGTCGCATAAGAAAATAATATGTCTCTATTAAGCTCTATGAGATCTAGAATATACAATACAAAAAGTACTTTACTCGAACAAAATGGAAAAAGTACAGAGAACAAGAGTGGGCCGCGATCGTGGACACATTTCGCAAACATAGCAAACGGGAATCTCGTTTCGACTAGCTCAAAAGAGCTTCTAGCATTATGCACCAAGCGGGTCGCCAACGAACACTCCAAGCAGGTTCGCCTTTTTTTAGATGCCGCGATTAAATTCTATAACTCTAATCCCACGCTTTGCTGCTTTTTCTTGGATATCTTCTTCTAAATGGCTAACATCGATAGACTGTCGTTGGGGGAAGGCGGCGAGAGCCAACGGTAATGCGAACACCGAGGTTGCGAAGATTAATCCTAATCCATAGCTTGTTAGCAATGCTTATGCAACTCTGCTCCACATACTTTTCCAACTTCAACCTATCTCCACAAATGTTATCTGCGGGTGGAGCCTACCTAAATTCACCGGAATCGTCCACCCGGGTCTCTTCGACAGCCAACCTTTCTGCAGCCTCACGAGGATTAATGGTGGGATAACCATAATTGGAGTCGCATTCATCACTCTGCTAAAGGCTGTCTCTCCGACCGCTAAAACCGCCGCCTTCTTACTCTTTCCCAAGCTTTCTGGTTCTCCATCCTCGCCCTTTTCTTTAGGGACATAGACATCGATGCCCTTCCTTATTTCACCTCCCCGCATGAGGAAGACGTTCACCACACCGGCCGATGCAACGGCTGCAAACGGTATTAGTCGGCTCAAGATAAGGCGGGTTCCTGGGGATACACGCTTTAGGCGGGGAACGATGGAGTTTAGACCTAGAGCTACACCACAGGAGGCTGTGACGGCCATGCTGAAGGAGGTGAGTAAGTCGGACGTGGAGAGGGGGGAGGACTTGTTCGCATTGGATGTGTTGATGGCAACATTAAGGGATTGGTTGGTGATTTGCCAGAGGAGGGTACCAGTTGTCTATTGCTCTCATGAGGGCGTTAATGCGCACAGTAATGGCCATGGCAGTTGAGACCAGGTAGCAAGCTCACCCCGAGACCTGGCTGAAGCATGCCAGCGGTGACAATGAGGTTGGAGAGGACGAAACAACTCATCCTAAAGGGTAGGAATACTGGTTCCCCAGTATCTATCAATGCCCATAGTTAACTTCCGCTCCAGCAGGTCACTCTATGATACAGGGATCCGTACCTGGGTGTATTGTCGAGTCGACTATCTTTTTCGCCGCCCAAACGTCGTCCATCGAAGGACCTTCGGGTTTGCCAACTGTGACATCACCGGCTTTGTACTCTTTGACAAGATCTATCGCCTGCTGCAATTGCGCACCCGATGTGAACAGCGTTCTATCAAAATAACTCTAATTAGTATCTAAGTTGTTTGGATGCTCATTCCTCATCGCGGACGGAGATGTTGGGAATCCGGGTTGAGATAACGGCCCACCTTGGGTCAGCGATATCGGCAGAATGCCTGACTCGACCCCAATAAGTTGAAAGATCATATCGCGACGACGGCAACTCCTGTGGAGCCATTGCGTTGTCTACTCTTAAAGATGAGATATCACCGATGAGGATGTATATGATGGAGGAAGAATAATGTAACGGGGGTCAAAGTCATCGTGTGATTGTTTAATAATAGTTTAGAGCTAGTTGGCCCGTTGGAGTGTGTGCGTGTGTCTGCTCGTTAGGCGAGAAGATAGGAACAATAGTTTTGGAGGAAAAAATTGTCGCGTGTTGTTGAGTAAATGGCAATTAGCCGGATTGTGTCTATACAAGGCTCAAGGTCCCAAGTGGCCGCTCAGCTTTAGCGAGCATATGCATATATGGAGCACCGATTGTCGGGCCGATATAATGGCGATACCATTCAAGGTACCCAATTACTAGCAGGATTTCTACACACCCACATGTGATTACCAAAAATCAGGAATGACTCTTATTGCGAATTAGCTATTAGATTTAAAATTTATCATTGAGGGTCTATGAACATGTATATGATTCAATTGATACAAAACTTCGGTCGCCCTCTTGTCGCTATAGCTTCACGACAGCAAAATCATAAAATCACATCCTCCTACTTCTAACTTGTTCAGCTTCCTTCTTTCTAAAGGCTCTCAATTCCCTCGTAGCTTCCCCAGGTGCCCTTTGTTCCCACCCACCCAGTCTAACAACCATGGCACTGGCATTATCACCTTCCTTGGTGACTTCGCAAGAAAAATCTACCAACGCCTTTGCAGCTTCATCTGGGGTCCTGCTATCTGCTACAATATCTACGACTTCTTGATCGCTTAAAGTCCCACTGACTCCATCAGTCATTAAGACCATGAATGAGAACTCGGCCTTGTTTCGAATGGTTAATCTGCACATCTCCGGTTCCGCTGAAACACCAAGACGCTTCTGTCGGACGTCGCCAAATGCTCGAGTATTGGCAAGAACACCAAAGCGTTCTTCACCAAAGGAGTCTGTAACAAAGGAGGCAGCGTAGCGACGAAGGCGTTTAGCTTCTGATGGAAGTGAAGGGTGGTGGTTGGTTGTGAGTGGATACGGTCTTCCTGCGGTGTCGCAAATAATAATCCTAGTGTCGCCGATGTGGGCGGTCATGATTGTTGGCTCGGCGTGCGGATGCCAGAAAGGTATCGATGGATTTTCGCCTTCAGGCATGGATATAAGTGCTAGAGAGCATGTAGATCCACCACGGAACGCAATAACTTCAGACCGCTTGATCGAGTTGATGGGTGGGGTTGTATACGACCCGTTAACGTCGTCTAGAGCTGTCTGAAGGTCGACAAGCGCTGAATCCCCATCGTCGGCTGTCGGTGTCTTTGGTCGCTGGGATAAATATGAAGCGGGACCCTCGCCGCTGATGAAATCTAGATCGGCTTTTAAAAAGCTGTATGTCAATAAATTCTCGAGTGTGGGAGGCTGATCTTCGTGGATGTTTCTAGGTTTTGGTTTTTCGACTACATTTCCGAGGTGATCATGCGCAGTATCATAGTCCGGAATAAACCTGCGAAAGTATCCGCCAACCGTGTGCCTCCAGGACTCGCTAAGTGTGGTCTGCAGACTCAATCTGTTCGCTTTGGATATTGGTTTGGGTGGCGTTGGTGGAGGATGTAAACCAAATACCCTCGATGTTTCTTCGAGATAATCATGCAAGTGGTTTTGCAGAAACTTTGCACATATGTCCCCTCCGTGGCCATCGTACATACCGAAGAAGAAGACTGGACTCAACTGATGGTCGGGGTCGTGTACGACGGGGGCTCCATTGTGCGTCGGATGCGTTCTTCCGTCTCCAAACGCCGGGATGTCAATAACACCAGCCTGCCAAGAATCTTCGTTGTATCCTCGCTCTCCACGAGACGTGTAGATGCCGAAATGATGCTTCGCGGATTTTAAAGGAATGCGAACGTATTGCTTTTCTCTATCATCGGGGTGCTGAGAGGAAGGAGGAACCGCTTGGATGAAGTAGTCGTGGAATCCACGGGCTTGTTGGAGGCGACCGGCGTGAAAGAGCCTCTGACCAGTACGAAGCCGATTGAAGGTTCGGGGGGTATAGCATTGAGGGTGGATATTACTTCCGACGTAGGACCATATGAAGCCTATGCGCGGACACGCGATTTTCGATATTAGTCTTCGAGGTCTACTTTTCTAAGGCTATACTGTTGGGGATGTTCAAGTATGACGTTGGGGAACGCACGATATGTATCGTTCAACCCCCACTTTGATGTGTTGAGAGCTGGCATGAGCTGAATAGATGAGTTTAGAACGGAAGTTTTCTAAAATTGATACTGCGCTTGATCTATAGGGTCATGAGAATAGTTGAAAAAGGGAAATAATAGAATGAGTGACAGTGGTTAACGAGTCTTATAAATCTAATACTCTAGGAAAATACTGACGGAAGTAATAACATATAATAAAATTGGATTGTTGCGAATTCAAAATATAAAATGGGAGTGTCCTCACTTGGGAGGTTCCTATATCGGTCGGATCCCACGTTCTTAGGCACGGAAAACAGCCTTCTCGCTAGGAGTCCCGAAATTTCAGATCATGTATTTCGGCACAAGGCGAAGGAGATGCTTGGGCTTATGGATCGGCCATATGGGCCCTCCAACCGAATTACATAGCAAGCAGTTTGTCGGTGGGCTGAGAGGTCTTGGTCCACGAATAGGAAAGGTTCACTGGAACCTTGGGGCTTAAGAATGTTGGGTGAAAGCTTATAGAATCGCCCCGCAGTTGGACTACCGTGTGGGGCGACCGAGCTTGAAAAAGCTGGCCTGGCTGGATAAAGGGAATTGAGCCAGTAGTCGGAATTAGCAAGAAAGGAAATAATATCTTCAAGACTAGCAGAACTGCCTGTATCTAAAGCCATTCATTCGTTCGTGGTTAGTAAACATCTAAACATATCTCTTTTGATATACGTGTACGCAGTTATGTAGGAACGACATTCAGAGCACCAATACCAGAATCCCTTGTACTCAAGGTCAGCAAAACGAAAGGCAGAAACCTAATCACGGCCATGCTTCATGCTGGGATAGCAGAGAAGCAGCTATATCTGAAACAGCACCCAGGAAAAGCAGGGTCAAGCTAACCATCACAAAGTGTAGAGTTAAGGATAACTGCTTGGCTTGCCAGCGGATGGCAAGCCTACTCACTAAAAGGGAAGCATAGCAGCGAAAGGAAGCCGAGCTACCAGGCACTAAGTGCACTAGGTGCGCTAAGTGCCCCCATAGCCCGATTTCCTCAGTTTCTGTAATGAGAGGTAAAGTTCAAGTTTGAAGTTCTTGCCCTCGGAAATTACCAAAACGAGCTTGTGCAAGGTGCTTCAAGAAAGGATTTCTCGTTTGCTGCAGGAATCCGGGTGAGCTTTGCTCCGGAGGATCTGGAGTTCAATCAAAATAATGTTCATGGAAGTATCACTTGAGAATAACATCATCTCTTCTTCTCTCTTATCTCATATATGGCCATATACGTATACCCATTTTTTTCATACTCTGAGAGAAATTCCCTGATCGATAAGCGTGAGCGGGAAACGTTCAAAACCAATCGTTCGGAACTACGAGTCTCCACAAGTTAATCCCGTAAGAATACACAGGCCAACTAGGACGCTTGAGCCTCTTGAAAGCCTGTCCATCTTAATAATCCAAACGAGGGGCATCCGAGCTCGAAACATAAGTGCCCGAACGAAATCTCTCATGGTCGATTATTAAGCGTGGCATTGGCCGACCGCATCATCACCACCCAACCATTCGCCTCGAAAAACCTCCTAGGGTTGCACAAAAAGACTATTTCTTCTTATCGCCTTTTGAATCTTTTCCATACCCTTCCTCGGTGAAAAGGGAAGAGAACCAGGAAAATGTCAATATCGCAAATTCTAAACAATAGAGGTTATTCCGACATGGCTACCCCGGAGCAGCCAACTTTTCCTGCTGTGTCGCCACAGCAGCAACAGCAGCAACAACAGACGGCGCCGCCCCCGACAACTGCAACTCGATCACCAGCTCCGCCAAAGCAGATCCACCGAAACAGGGCCCAACACATCTGCCACGCATGCCGACGACGGAAAGTAAAATGCGACAGGCAGCATCCTGTCTGTGGGGGTTGCGCAAAGATGGGAGTGCCGTGCGAGTGGAGCGATAATTCGCAGATCGGAAAAGATGGCGATAAAAAACAGCTATCATCGTCGACACAGCAGTCCCCACCAAATGGAGCAAGCAAGATACAAATCTACAACGGAACTGGCATGCCTCCTCCAGCTTTCAGCCCGAGTCAGAAACGTGGACACAAGAGACAGAGAACGCACCCTGATGCTAGCATATCAGAAGAGTCTGACTCGTTTTCGGATGACCAAAGATTTGATATTGCACGACATGCTTTTGGTAGAGATCAATTACCATTTTTGCCAGGAGGGCTTCCAAGGGGCGCGAGTTCTGTATACAGTGGTAGCGGGACAGGTGGCACAGAGGAGCAGCTAGAGAATCGCCTAAGCCGGCTGGCGGAGATAGTGGATAGATGGTGCCGTGATACATATCTGGTCAATGGCGCCCCGACTCCGGGTGGCCTAAACCACGAGAGTCTTCGGAAGGACTTACAGGATCTTCAGGCATTTACAAGACGGAGAGGTAGTACCAGCCAGGAACCTACAGCCGCATCACCTTCAATCCCACCCCCCTGGAACGAATACCATCCTTATGGCCAAGGCGGTATTCAGCTTCCTGGTGGACTGAGAAGCCCAAGTACGAGTGTAATGGATACCTCCGAGTCTGTAACCAACGCTGAAGATGTCCCGATGAGTCCGTTTACCGATCCTCCTGCCCCAAAAGAACATGTTGACAACTCTCTTGATGTCCCCGGTGCTGAGAAAATCCCAGACAACTGGCGAACATACCGGGCCAAGGGTATGGAGGAAATCACATCAATGTTTGACCAGCCACAGCCAGAGGAGAGAGGTCTTGATGATCAAATCGATCCTCGTATCCGAGAACCGCCTACGACCCCCAAAGCTCGTCGTAACAGGAAAGGACAACAAGAGCAAGCAGCGGCTAGCAAGGTGACTAGACCAGAAGACGACGACCTTTCTCTCGGGCATTTAAGCATCCAAGAAGATGGACGTACAAGATATGTTGGTAGCACATTCTGGGCATTCATTAGCAATGAAGTTAGTCCCCTAACACTCTAAATATGAACTCTACATAGAACAATCTAACCTAGAAACAGATAAGTGAGCTAAATCAAGTTTTGCAATCGCAAACTGATAATCCGGCAGACTCTAAAAATATTCAAAACCCCTCAACGCTGCCTCAAACCTTCAATCTCATGGAGGATGAGAAAAAATGTGGACCGATCGATGCTAGCCATCTTGATGTCACGCAGAAATCATGCCAGCCAACTGCATTCACACCCCCATACTCGGAGTGTTCAGGCAAACCTTCACCTGGAGAGGCATCCGCACCTACTCGCAGCGAAGTTACTCGTATTATGGCTGCACTTGATGAGAATGATGAAGATCATTCAGCACCGATAAACCCAAAGCGGGATATGCATAGGTTTAGAATTCTTCCAGAAAATTCTAGCATGTGTGCCGCGGCGAAACTCCAAGCGGGGTTTGCGCCCGAACATCAAGCAAGGCAAATGGTTTGGTTTCTAAAATACCTACCGCTAGAACACCAATCGCATGCTCTTTACAAGGCGTTCTTGAGTGGTGTCCACCCCGTGGTTCCTCTGTTGCATTCACCCTCCTTCAACAGAGATTATATGTCGTTTTGGAAGATTAAGAACGAAGAATCGATCGAGAATCTGCATTTCAGCCCTACCTTCGTTCCGCTACTATTCGCGGTACTCTACACTGGTTCATTATCGATTTCGAGCAGGAAGTTCAACGAAGCCTTCCCGGACAAGGGCCATACCCGCAATGTTATTACCGATCATCTGCATAAAGCTGCCCTGGCTACCCTTGCCGTCACCGCCTTCCCCCGAGGGCCTACACTCTCCTCCCTCATTGCCTACCTCTTAGTTCATACATGTAAGATCCGAGAAGAGGAACCCTTGACATCCTATGCCTTCGTTGGTGTCGCTATGCGGGCTGCGCAGAGTGCCGGTCTCCACCGAGAACCGAGTAGCTTTAGGGGGCTGAATGAAGTCGAGAGAGAAGTCCGGCGTCGAATATGGTGGCATATCATCTACCTCGACGTACAGGCTGCAATAGCAACCGGTTTGCCGCCCTTAGGTGGAAGTGATGAAAGTGCATTCGATACGCAGATGGTGAGCGAACTCAAGGATGAGTATATTGGCTGCCCGAACCCGGTGACAGCAGACGATATCAAGAAGGATGAGGCAGCCGTTATGAAAAATTGCACTGGGCTTCCCGATTGTTTCCTCAACACTCGTTCATCAACGGCTATGATTGCTGCTGTTGGACGATACGAGGCTACTCGGGTGCTTAGAAAGTTAGTTCTGTCGTTGTTCAGCGTTCGGGTTCCTCAGAAGCAGGACGTTGGCGAGATGGGAAAGATTATTTGCGATTTACAAGAGAAAATTGACGAAAGAATCAATCGTATTCCGGCTAGAGGCATTCCAGAGATGGGATTTGTACCGCCTGGTGGTTCTGACGAGGAGAATTCAACGGAGGCCGAGAAGTTGGAGAATTTCAATGGATGGGCTAGGACGATGCTAAGTTTGATGTACGACAAGTGCTTTTCGGTGCTTTATCAACCTTTTCTGAGGACTATTCAGAGTAGGCAGTGGCAATACGCTCGACAATGGTGAGTTTTTAAAGCTTTCTTTAACCTAAGGATCGTTACGAGGCTAACCTTCTCTTAGTTCTCTCCATGCCTGTCACAGATTGCTTCGAAAATTTCTCTTTCTGTCGACATCCCCAGCCTTTAGACCATACTTCTGGTTTTTGCCAGGAACGGTTAGTATACTATCACTTCTAAATCATAGACCATTTACTTACGAGTCCTTTAGTACCAACCCCTCCACAGCTGTATGATACTACTGTTAGATCTATATAACAGGCCAGTATCAGATGAAATTCGTCCCAGCCGTATGCTTCTTGATCAGGTCTTCAATCTCTTTGGCCCTGATGGAAATGGAAATCCGAGCGGCCCACCTGGAGCTTACGATGCTTTGGCACAGCGCCCTCTTGTAGAAGGTGGTAAAGAGGCCTGGGCAATGATGGCTAGGCTTCGAGTGCGGGCCTATGCGAGAATGGCAGGGGGCGCAAGGATCCCACAAGCTCCGCGGGAGAACCAAATTTCTAAACCTGCCGAGCCTGCCGCTTCGAAAAAAGATACCCCACAAGTGGGTCCCAAAGGTGAGAGGGGTCCAAGAGGATTAACAGCCAAGGAAGTGGACGAAATGATCGAACGAAGCATTATACGTCCTGGTGGTTCAAATCACAATTCCACAGATGCACAGCAGATTATTGCTGCATTGACTCCTGCGGAGAGCGGAAGCTCTAGCGGCCCGTCTATCTCGGAATCTCCCGCACCACCGCTCCCGCAATCTAATACCGCTGGCGAATCACGTTCCCAAATGCTAGACTACTCCATCGTCGACGATCTGCCTGTCTTTTCAGAGCTAAACACGGCTGGATACAACATGTCGGAGCAAGGATACGAAAGCCAGGACTTTGGTGCTTCAGGGATACCTGCCTTCCCATCCGGCAACTTTGGTTCCTACGAGAATGGGTACTCCATCGGTGGAATTGCGCTTGATGCTGCTGGCTTCCCCGTTATTATGGCTCCAGGAGTCATGTACAATATGGAAACTGGTCAAGCTCAAGTACAGTACGAAGACCATGGAGGAAATATGGATAGCCAGAGTAGCGGCAGCGGGAACAATGACATTTTCATGGATATGTCTCGAGACAACATTGATTGGAATGCGTGGGATAAGACATTTGGAACGTATGCTAGCGTTTCGCAGAATTCCGATCCGGGGACTATGCACGCTATAGAAGCGTCTTTTCGTATGGATGACTTTTCGAGGGAGAATAACTTTATTTGATTCGATTTCGACGGGTAAGCAGGTTTTTCCTTGGGAGGGTGGGGCGGTCGCGGGGCTCGTGACCTTATGCTTGGTCTTGCTCACCGAAGTCCGGAATAACATTCGGAATAACTTGTCGGCATTTTGGTTTCGATTCGAGGAGCATCGATCATGGGATTAGTTTGGGAATATCAAGAGGTGTCTGCGGGTTGATTGTTTGTTTCAACATGCTGTACATGCCAAGAATGTCTCTTTTCGGCTGTATCCCTTGCGAGCATTAGTTGATAATTTCTTTTGCTTTGTTTTTCAGGAGTTTAAGATTCCTTTTTCGTTTAGCTACCTGCTCTCTCCACTGGAAAAGCAATATCGGCGTTCCTTTCTTTTTTTTTTTTTTT
>LDUD01000138.1:235264-262545 GCA_012184295.1 Dactylella cylindrospora
AAGGTGAGGGGTTGGAACAAAGTGAATCAAAACTATACCGACGCCTTTTTTTGGTCATCGAGGCGTGCGATCGGGATCTCCTCTGCATGTACATTACATGATTAAAGTTCTTTTTGCGCTTTCACGTTTTTCCGAGCCCTTTAATATCTGAGGGCTTACCTCTTCCGTACTGGGTATACGAGCCGATAGCAGGATTAAAATTAGTACTTTGAGCTTTCTAGCCTGATGATTTCTTTACACGAACATCACATAGCCTAGCTTTCCCTGGCTAACTTTCACAACAGAGACAGCCTTTCGCAGTCTGGATGTTATATTTGAACGGGGTCTTGTCCGCGTCACCTCAGCCAATTACTTTTAGGTCTAGACAAAAACAGGCAGTGTGACTATAAAAAAAACAGGCATTTTGCCGCAAATGATGGCTTGTTATATCAAATCAATCCGCGACAAAAGCTCAGGGAATATCCCGAACGCCCAGCAACGAAATGGCCCTGCGGCGGATTCTGGAACACAGAAGTCCCACGAGGTATAGGTACTAAAGCGTGGACAATTTGCGAAATATCAGATGAGATAAATCATCAGGTGGAGCATCTCTGCCAATGAGCTGCTGGAAGGCTTTTGCGATTGTACCGGTTGGGCGTCGATATCAATCGTGGATTTGTCATGGGGTCTGATAATTCGCTTTAGCTTGGCTCTCATGATGCAGATGAGGGGTAGAAGGAGGAATCCATCTCAGGTCCGAATAGTGGGGCATGGCTTGTGCAGTTTCTTTCAGCGTGCATTAGGACGAGTTTCGTGTTTTTCATGCTGATGACCGAGTCCAAGATAGGGCAGGAAAATTTGCAATCAAAATGGTGGGGAAAAAGGATAAATTAGAAATGAAGGGATCAGAAAACAGATTAGTCAGGAGACCTAGGAAGGGTCGAAGGAATATTTCTCTGGATCTAAAACATGAAGGTTCGTGGCCAATCTTAAGCTTCTTCAAAGAATCGCGATCGTTAACTTGATGGTTTTATTGGATAGACCGCAGCGAAGCTACCAGAACGGGAGCGCGGTAAGTGGGTCGCCAAATGGGTTAAAGTTTTAGCCAGAGCCCATCCGAGTTAGGAAGGGTCCGTCAACCGTCGTGACCTTGGCTCAATCGTCATAGCTCACTATCACAATTAGGCAAGGTACGTAGTTCGCCTCATTGCTAAAGATGACCAAGGCTGCGAGGGTAGTAACAACAGGGAGGTAAAAAAAAAAACACTTTAAAAAGATAACGTCGAGGTAAAAAATCTAAGTGCCATGGATATCCACTGCTATCCACCAGCGGATGGCCTCCAGCCGCATGTGCATGTCCGATGCCGTCCATGATTCAATGATGACAGGATAATCTAAAACAAGAGTGGAGCGAGTGGGGGAAGTACTCGTTAGCTCAGGGTGCTCTTCGCCGTCTCTGCCCTGTGGTCTCTCTCTCTCTCTCTCTCCTTCGTTCTCCTTTATTTTCTTTTTGAAACATTATCGGCAAAAGTTGATAAAATAACAAAAAAATATTAGTGTTACGCCGTCGGTAAAGATGACGAAGTACCCATTGGCTCGCGAGTTGTATTGAGAAGTCGCAGGTGGTTGTGGCCAGTAGGAGTCGCGCCAGGCCCTAGTGTCTGAGCTGTCCTGAATGGAGTGAGATGTTTGTAATTGTCCCGTGCATGTGGCAGATTCGGAGCTGAGAATCCTGACACACGAAAACAAGATCGCAGCACACAATGCATATGTCGTCACTCCGTCCAGCGTCCAAGTTCAACCCTGTTATAACGAGAGACCCCTTGGTCATAGATTCATGGTATCTCTTACATTGAGATATGGGTTGCTTGTGCTAGCCACGGTGCCGTGTATTGCGTTTCTTCCCTGCCATTTTGCCTTCGCCAGCCGCAAGATGCGAGGCGATGGTTAGGTATTGGTGCTCCATGACCCGAAAAACATATCCCCATTGGGCGGAGATAAATCATCCAACACTTACCGTATGTCCATGAGCTCATAGAGGGTATTATTTTCCCAACCGGTAGCAATATAGGACCGAATCAAGAATTTCGTGCCCTGCCTATGCAAGTGGTGCACGAAGACATGGAACTGTTGTTTCCGTTGCAACCGGGTCCCTTTTCGCCGGTTTCGCGTGTTTAGTGGTGCGTAGCTTACTCCATGGCTTATGCAGTATGCCCTTTGGGTCCTCGCACCCTGTTGAATATTCCTACTGGCAGTGCAGTGCAGATGCATAGTTGGGCCAGTTGTTCACTTCCAACAATCCCGCGGAATCGGCTTCGGCAGTAAGAAACTAGTCCAGAGTTGGACCACCGAAACCAACAGCATCTTGAACCTGAGACGATTCCAGAAGTGATTAGTGAAACGGCAGAAAGGAAGAAGCATTCAGTAACCCGACGTGATTTTCATAAAGTCGCGAGGTCACTCGAGTCAGCGGGATCGGTCCGTTACCCTCAAGTCCGCTCAGCTACGAGCTAGCTATGCACCGGGATATCAAACCCTGGCCTGCCGAGCGGGAGCTAAGCATCTAAATAGTTAGCTCGGTCCACTAAAGCCAAAAACTTTAAAAGGACCTGCTCCCTGACATTTTCACCCGGTTAATTTTTGTTCATTCTTACCCAACAGCCCTCCACGTTTTTATAGCTACAACGATCGCCTTCACTCCTTTGTCGACCCTAAAATAACCATCTCCGGCAGTACTTATGGAATAACTCGGATAACACGGCTCGTAGTGTAACCGTTCTCGCCATCGTATAGATTCCTAAAACCGGGTTTGAGAACTGCCGCCGCGCGTTCTTTATGCAAAGGCAAGTTTGTGTTGGTTCTGTCACATTTATACATGCAAGGGAATATAAAACCAACAGGCACGAAAAAAAAAAAAAAAAAAAAAGTTTAATCACCCCCTCGTTTTCAAGAACAGCAAGTGGTACAACAAACAGGATTCGATCCCGGGTATCAAGGGGCTTTTTCTTCTTCTAACTCTGGTAAAATGTGGGGGTTCTAGAAGCGGAGCCCTTCGATCATGTGTTTTAGGTCGTAAAACTCGCAACCGCAACATCGATAAGCCGAGAAATTGAGCACCGCTCTATCAACCTATAACACATGACCTCCATGTGAGGGGTATTCGGCTAGGAACTAGGATTTCGCCTCGAATTGACTATGGATAGGGTTCGACATGGTTCGTGTCCATGAGAAGCTCCGAAGCCAGATACAACCGCGCGTTCTGTTGGGCGTAAGCGAATGCTGTTTGAATGTTCATGGGTGAATGGAAGTGTATACGAGACAGGTGACGTTTGCTTGGGAGCATGCATAGACTAGGGTTTGTAAGAAAGGCGATGACCGGAGTAGAGGTGTGGCACCTCTGATGTCCCGGTATCTTGGGAAGACATGCATGTGATTTGGTGGCCTGAATTTGGAAACGTCTAACCACAATATACAACACAGCATCTCAGGCGGAATGCGGGATATTGAAATAGAAATAGTCTCTGAAATTGTGCCCTAAGGGTCCAAGCGATAGTCGGGTATGAGAGCTCTAATAAAACGGAAAAGGCATAGCGATTGCTTCTGAACTCTTTTCTTTTGATCACATAAACCTTAACCCACGTCACATAACGCAGTTCTGAAAATACAAGAAAGATATAAAGGAATCCTGAGCCTTCTCACCTCCCCAGACTACTATTTCATTAACACACTCTCCTTTATGCATGTTTGCTAAATCCCCGTCTTGTAAACGCCTTGTGAGAGCTTTTGCCCTCCCGATCCTGAATGAAGATTTTGGAGGAACTCGCGGTGAAAGTAAAAGCACATAATATTCCATTTTCTACCGAGACGGCCTAGCGCCGTCTCCGAACTTAAAACGGTTAGCACTCTGCAATAATTGAGGTTGAGATGCCCACGAATTTGATCTTTTAGTACTTACGGAACAAAAGCCTAAAATCCCGATCACGCATTCTGGTGTTCCGGACATACACCACTGGCCGCTTTGGTGGTCTCATTTGTAACCCCGTTGGGAGGGCCACCTGGTGTGCCGCATGCCCTTCCAACACCCTGAGCTGCAGAGCATATTTTAACTGCTTTCCGGTCTTGGACGCAACCGCATGTCCATTTGAGGACCTCGATGTCACACATTGTGTAACCTTTTATAATTAAATATAAATTCTAGTAAATATAGTCGATAGTGGGCGATATCGAACTGAAGAACTTGACAAGCTGGGACAGGGGGAGCCTTCGAGGCCGAAAGAGGTACCAGATATTAGAGGTAACGACTGGAATGGTATATTATAAAGGATTATAAAATAGAGGAGTTGGTCACTTGCTATCTAGGGTAGAAGTTTTCCTGAGATACTAGGTCGTATCCGTCGATCTTAAATAAACACCGTCGAGGCCACATAACAGTGCGGAGGCTATATTCCTAAGGATGAAATTGAAACTGCCAGAAACTCGAAGTGCCTACGTCGCCATAGAATCGTATCTTGCGGCATCACTAGTTGCCCACCAATACCCAATCATGAGGATCTTCAAGCTTCCGATATCGATCAGGGTCGTCTACCTAGAATACCTTCCCTCCTCTCGTCCGGTGGCTGCATCCAATGTTTCTTAATCAGAACAGCTCATGGCATAGAACCTGGGATAATTGCCTCCGTAGGTTTGGATTATATCACAAAATTTTGCAACAAAATGTGACAGAATAATGCAAAGGTCAGCTTGCATACATATTCTTGCATTCATGCATTTAAGCCAAAAGAACAGGCCGATAGTTCGCTCTGCCGGGAGCCTGGAGCTACTGTTGTCTCCTAGCCGCCAAAACACTTTGAATCGATTCAGAGCTATTTTCTTTATATTGATTCATAGTTTTTTTGGGTTGCTATAACGGTTTTAGCGGGCACTCATGGAAATATTGAGAGACATTTGACACATTCAGGATTCAAGAGAGGCGAAAGGCTATCAATATCGGAGCTCAAACATATGGACCTCCCCGAGACATGGTAACTCATACGTATCTTGGATGTATGTGGGGCTGGTGGGGCTTCTATCATTTCTCTAAGTGCATTTGTACTTATCTTATTATAATAATATCATGGGCGGCGACTGCTTACTATTGGCTAGATACAATATATAGTCCCTGCATCACTCTTCCCTTGTTACCTGAACCGCTGCATGCGTAAACTGCAATGACGCTCCACAAGTCATCCTCCACAAAATTTAGGAAGACACAGAACCTTCCGAGACCTAACCAATTTCTGAGGGAAGGCTAGTCCCTTTTTTTTTGTTAATTGTGGGTGGTAGGGTCGATTCGCGAGGCACCCTTCAAGTACGTCCACATCTTATGCAAAGTTTGAACGAAATGCAATAGATGTGTCCTTGCAACCTCGCGTATTCCAGAAGTTGCAAGTTGATTGGGCATTTTTATCTAGTCACACCTGAGCCCTTTATTGGCAGTTTCTGCAATTGGACCCGAACAGAGCAAGGGAAAATGCAGCTAATGGAAAAATTCGACCGGTCATCCCCGCTGGATCTTTCTGTTTTTGTATGGAAACACGAGCGGAGAAGCTGGGAATAATATAGTATATCTTGATATGTGATCTAGATGAAGCTCAAGGATCTCACCACGGAGGCGAGCTCCATCGTTTTGTCAGTTCACACATGGTACTGCAGCTAATGTGGAGAAAATTTGCATGAGGAGCCGCCATAACTAAGAAGTCGGTGCGAAAACTCGACGACGTCATTGAGAGGACAGGATGCAATAAAGTCTGAAAATTTTGGTGTCCCTCATTTTTGTTTACCCCCTTTCATCTCATGCAAATAGACTCGATCTTGCATGTACTCTTCCTCCGCTCGCCCGCCTGAAATCTCTTTGGTATCTGGAAAACACCTGATATGATGCTTCGAGATTTCAGCTTTGTTTAGTCGGAAAAGTTTTTTGCTTAACCGCCAGGTCAACAAAACTCAGAATTGATATAATGGTTTCAGCAATTTTGTTGCCCTCAAAATTTGGCGAGTGGGCGACCTATCGGGTATTTCTTCTTTAAGACCATTAATTAGAACTAACTTCTCGTTGCTGCAAAGTAGGTCCGGTCCCCACCACACTAAGGCCTTGGTTGACCATGAGATGTGCACGGATGATAGAAAGCTATCCTGTGCATTAATTGCTCCTGTCACAGAAAAGGCAACCTAGCTATCAGGAGAGTAAAAGTGGGTCGGGACGGGTGACGTAGAATAGTGTACATGAAGCGGGTCAGGTCCTGTCGACGAGGGCTTCGTATCATATGCAATTTGAAAGTGATTAACAGGACAAAGTTAGATATATCATAACTGCGTTTGGTTTTCTAATAACCCTATTCTTATATAATCTCGTATCCAAGGGCGGGGTTAGCTGGGCTGCTTTTTTAGACAACTTTTGTGATTTACCGTCTTAGGCCTTAGCCTTCACCCCTCATTCTCGCGGCCTTGCCTAATCAAATTTTGTAGAGCAGCTAGTGAAGCGACCTTGCATTATCTAGCTCCTAGAGAAATATGTGAAACTGCGACCAGCCGTCTTCGATCTAGGGACTCTCAGAGAGATCAACGATTTCTCATTAATGAATGTGCACCCGTGGATTCTCGGTACCTACCTCTGTCTTGAATCCTCGATTAGGTAGTCTGGTTTGACACTCATCGGTAGGTTATAGGCGACAAAGAGCCGAAGAATTTTATTGGTTCCCTGCTGCGGGCCTTGACTGGCACCGGCTTAGCCGACCGGTAGCATTACAACATGGCTGGAATGGGGGCGAGATCGGTGGCTTCGGAGTCGCCAACATACGATCAAGTCTTAGGAATTCGGGCTGTGCCAAAGCCTCAGCTGGTGGCGAAGAGGGAGGGGTAAGCACACGTAGGCCAGTTTTTCCTTCCCACTCAAGTCTAACACAACAACCAGCACGCTTTTGGCTTAACAATTTTTGAGTTGTGCGTAGAGCTGAGATCGTGCCGCTCCTAGGATCCTCTGCAGGCGCTACTGGAGTATATCACAATTAAGTATTTTCACACTGCATATTCAAAGGCAAATAATAAAGAGCTAAGAAAAATTAAAAGAAACCCCGGAAAAAGAAAAGAAAATTCGCTGCCGCTGAAATTAAGTGCCGTTTCAACTAGTAGTCAGGGTCCTGCCACACTCCTTCGAGTAAAACGGCTGACCGTAGGCCGTAGGGTGTCCATATTTCCAGGACAAGCAGTGCGGTGAAGCCAAAAACTGGGGAAGTCACACTTAACAGCCTGGGGCGCCATTCGAAATTTGACAGCTCTGTATTACGTTACCCCCTTGTAAACATTGCGCAATTGTCAGCTTTGTGTACGACCAGGCCGGAAATACGCTCGATCCTAGAAAATCTAAGTTTCTACTATTGAGTAAAGCTTTGGCTAGGGGAGTACTGACTGTGCATTACGGAACATAGTACGACTATACGGTGCTTGGTTCCGTGATGAAGGGTTGCCTCTCAGTTAAATTAATCGGCACTTGCATGTACACTCTCCGACCTGACTAATACGTTGTCAAGATGCCGGAATCGTGGTATAAGCTTGCACACGTACAAGCTTCGTCCCTGATATTTCTCAGTATCTCAAAGTCAAAACACCCTTTAAGTTGTAAAGCCTGCCCGATCGTTCAATCTCCTTAATGCCATGGCACGTTCGGAGGATATGGTTTTGGATCCTCTGAAGATGAAACAACGGGGCATGCGAATATCAGAAGTTCAGAAGCAAGGGAGCACCATCAATATAGATGAAGAGGGGCTTTCCGTCGAATTCCCTCTAAAGAAATTTCAATAGATCATATGTGAGATGATCGAACCGATGAGTTGATAATTTACTCTTGGTGTACCTGCATTAAGCTAACTGGTTTCTTTACGACTCAAGTACAGGCTGCGTGGAGAGTCTGCATTCCTCTCAACGTCGGCTGCCCTGTATAGCAAGGGACTCGTTCTTCGAAGCCTCATAACATTAAAATAGCTAATACCAAGTATGTAGATTGTAACCCCTTTGGAGGCAAGATTTACAGAAAGGTTCTATCACCTTCCTAGAATCAGGCATTTGGTGTGTATGCGTGTGTATGCGTGTGTGTGGATTTTGTTCTGGAGAATTCTGTCTATACGTTTCCCAAAGTCCGGTGGAATCTCCGCTCGTAGTGTCGTATTTGTAAGGTCCAGAACACCCACTCTTCAAGGAACAACACTTGCAAATGACAGACGCACCTTCGATTCGGCCCTTTCCAGCTACGCATCTTGCAGAACTCGTGCATGAAAGGCATTTCCCTTTTTCTTTTCTTTTTATTTTTCTCTTTCTCGTTTTCCCTTTTTTCTTTTTTCTTATAGCATGCATCAAATCGGCAAGTCCTTGCATGGTTGAAAAAAAAAAAAAAAAAAAAGAAGTCGAAAAATTTACCATTCAGACCCTGGAATGGCAGTGACAAGGAACCTTGCTCTTGCAGTGGCCACTAGCTTTCAGATCTCTCGCGAATCTTGATATATCAGATCTCAATATAGGTAGTAGTATAGCGGATTGTTGATACAGCCTAAGATATGACAAGCTTGTGAACCTCAAGTCTTCAATATATCTTAAATACCCCCCTCCTCTCCCCTCTCTTAACGTTCCACTGGATATCGTACATTAGACCTACAAGCGTCGGTATTTCCTTCTTATTTATCTCGTAAGAATAGCCTTATCTCTGACTTCCTATCCCACCTCAAATTAATTTAACAATCCAGACGACTCCCACCCCACCGCTGTAACTTTACTTGTTGCACAGTTCACATCATACCCGCTTTCACCATGTCCCACCATAACCACATGGAATACCTACTAGCCGCTGAAGTAGAGCTTGAGGATAACGGCTTCGAGTCCTCAATTCGCAGACTATCTGTGGGATCATCTGGAACGGATACCAGTTCGCATGGCCCTCCAACTCCATCTCCATCCATATCTGCAACTTCCTCCTTTGCTGGGGAAACCGTCTCCCCCAGCCTTCTGCTCTCTTCAGAATATCAAGAATTGAATATGGAGAAACCATTCTCTGGAGCCATGTTGGGATATGGCCCTAGCCCATATATGGGTACTGATTACAGTGTTCTATCAACTGTTCACTCAGAGTTTATACGATCGTCATCCAACTCAATAGACTCGTTCTCAGGGAATGAAATCTCTCAACTCCCAATCAGCTCGTTCTATCACTCCCCGGCCTCATCATTTAGCTCGGAAGCGACATTCGACGAAGGCCATGACGCCGCTACCATAGCCGTCGCTAGAGCGGCTATGCCAGGGCTCTTACATGAAGAGGACGCTGAAGAAGATTCTCTCGGCCCCGTAGTTTCTCCAACTTATCTCTCAATGCTTTCTCCTAAGGGCAAAACCGTTGCTGCGTTGAGAAATACTGTGAAGAAGCCACAATCGACTGATCCTCTGAATGCGCAAATCAACGGTGTTCAGAAGAGACGACAGAAGAGAGATCCATATCCAGCCTACATACCTGGGGAAAACACAAAACCCCATAAGTGCCTCGCTAAAGGCTGCAATGCTAGATTCAAGCGACAGGAACACTTGAAGAGGCATGAAAGGACGCATACTGGCGAAAAGCCATTCTATTGCGATGTTTCGCCAGACTGCGGCAGATATTTCTCTCGATCCGACAACTTGCGACAGCACAAAAAGACACACACAAACTACAACCCAAGAGGCAGGAACAAGTATGTTCCAGGCCTCCAGGTCTAGTGCGCATCTTTTCAATTCTTTTTCCTTCGGGTTTCTTCTGTCTTATTGATTTCTCAGACCGGCTCATTATTGGTTGTTTACAGTTTTAAGCTAAGTTTTTTTTTTTTTTTTTTTTGGTTTTTTGGTTTCTGGGGGTCTGGTATTCCTAAATGGCGTTTTTGCAGCGGGTATCTTGCATATGTTTTTTCCTGCTTTCCTGCGTTTCCTTGGGGTTTATTGGTTGCGTGGCTGCGTGGGGTGGATACTTTCAACTAGCTTCATATTTCCCTTGTTATGCTTCATGCTGTTTGTATGTGACAATGTTTATGTTCCTGATGTTGGATTTCGCGGGCTCGGCTGAAGAGTCAACGCAAAAGCTTCTTGTTCCAATGTAAATACTATTGCTCTCCCCTGAGTCTATCCTTTCATACCGAACTATCTTTTTTTATTTTGTTTATTTCGGTTTTGGTATTTTAATTTTGGCTGCAAGAATTCTGGCCCGAGAAATCTCTTGGCTGGTATCTGAAGAGTCTCTCGCGTTTGTCCCGTGTATTTACAGGCCATCTTTCCTATTGTACTACTTCGTGATTTTTGGTACCATTCTATCTAATAGCTAAAATCCAGTCGATTCCATAGCCAGGATCACTCTGGGACACACCTCAACCCTATAGTGAATGTTCCCATAAGAAATTACCATCAAAGAAAATTTTCTCAGCATGGTTTAATCCGATATCACACAGTTTGCCACCGCTAACAACTAGTTCCCCGCCACGCTACTGCGAGATGTTTGTTGGAGCGTGAATAAGCTACGAATCATGCATGGGGTTTCGTGGCTTTTGTAAAAACTATAGCAGAAACGAAAGTCTAAGACTCAACGACTCTCGATCTAGGAAAGCTCTTTTCTACATTGGGATCTCGAGGCTATTCCTTTCAAGTCTCCTTGCTCTGCTTTCAGAAAGATACTTATGCGAGTAAACGGCTTGCAGGTCCAAGCTCCTAATCTAGCGCTTACTTGAATTTTTAGCCGAACGACAAATAGAAACCTTGGGTGTGCGGATGGCTTGAAGGTACCAAACACGGACTTTGCAAGTATTTCTGTCGGTACTTGGCGGTAGGAACCAGTGTAGCTACTCTTGTAAAGAGCGGGAAGTATGTCTTTGAAACCCCCCTCCCTCCCTAAAAAAAAAAAAAAAGGAATCTGATGCTAGGAGCGTAGCTTAAGCATGACTACCTAACTTGACTGATTACGAGAATGGCCATGTCTTAATTAGATGTATATGGGTTTCACCTACCTTTTGACCTCTCAAAACCGATGGCTGGAATTCGAGTTCATTTGGACGGTTAATCTCTGAAGGATTTGACATTTAGACTATTTGTGGCAAGCTGATTGACAGATCACAAGGCCTCTTAGCCAATGAAAATGGCATACTTGATCAGCACCCAAAAGTGTGTGGCGTTTAGCCCTTCATTGCCCCACAGAGTAAGAAAATAAAAATCTCTTGGACACGAAAATATAGGACCGATCATATATAGCTGCCTACTGAAAATTGCTAATTTCACCAAAACTTCTATTTTAAAGACCCTTTTGGTTGTGAAACGAACCAAAATAAACAAAAACTATATTTACTACGGCGACTCAGATCTAGGATCGAAAGACGGGAAGAGCAAAGCTCGACCTTACTTCTTTGATTCTAGAGGCACCGAATTCGGGATCTCAGCCTTAGCCGCTCGATCTTAAGATAACATCCTATGTGGCTTTGAAGCACTAGATCGGTACTGTATTGGTTTGCCATCTGACCTCTGCCCACTGGCTCCTCCTCTTCTTCTCTTTCTTCCAAAAGCAAGTATTTTTTTATTTTATTTATTTTTTTTTTTTTTTGAGGATACCTAAGTACCTTGGTGCAGAGCAGAATTTCGAAGCACGGTTAACCAGTCATCCAGCGGGTGCAGGGTACATCCTAGAGCTTGCATATTCGGCTAACCCCAATTTGGACAATGTCTCACCTGTCTAGTAGTTCCCAAGTTCCAGATGGACGTCCTTCCAACACATTTTTGCGGGGTAGTTGGGGCCAAAGGCCTCCCAGGGCCAATGACCAGAATTCATGTTAGAGCATAGCACCCTTGGCTATTTGGAAACTTGGTTCGGCGCAGGCTAAAAGCCACCAGGGCGAACTAAACTGGATTAATGCGAACTAAAGTAGATGGATATCTGTAAGGGATATTATCGAACATGAATGTCCCGTTTACTGTGTCGACTTTCGGAAGCATACTCGCTAATCAAGGACCCCTAACTTCATCTGTGGCGCCACCGGATTTAAAGTTTCGACATGTTAGAGATTGCGCAGGGAGATACTTTAAAAAGTTTTAAGTGGGGCTGCGATGCCCACGAAAGTACAGTCATTGGTGGTAGAGGTTCAGCATCGAATCCTGCCCGTGTCACCAAGCACTTGCATAGAGAAAATTCAGCAGGATCTTTTCGCAATTGCATAATAATACATACCGATATTATGCTATATGCAGATATAACCGTGACGAAAAATATTGTGGCTTGCATATGCGTCGATGGAGAGATGAGGGAAATTTTGTCGATCCATCGGCATACCAGCAAGGATATTGACTTGGACCTGCAGATAGTCCATCTGGCCGAGTTTCTGCCCCCAAATAATGTTTTCAGATGACCACTTGTCTGCAGATTGAGTCTAGCTTTTGTTGTCATATAGTTGCGCCACTGTGGCGCACGTAGAGCACTTGTCTTACAAGGCAGATGACTCTAGTCTTCCGTTCAATACATCCTTCCTTCTTGAGAAAAAGGCTGGTAGACTGCACTATTCACAGAGTAACATGAGAAAGCTGGGCTTACGCGTACTATTGCCGCGCTGTGACTCTGCTGAATAAGCATAGGTTCCCAATAATTGACTCGAGCATCCAGGCTTCCAGCCCCCCCGGACCTCTGACATCCAGGCATGCGATTCATAATATCCCCGTCTTAGCCTTGCATACCTTGAATTAACTTCCGATTCTTCTTCTCTCTACTGGTCGCCTCAAGTTCCCGCCTCCTTCCCGGAATTAAGACAGTGAAACTGAAACTTTGTGTTGATCGGGTCGTGACTTCCTCCCGTCTACAATATTTTGTAGATCTCATTGTTGGGCCTCATTTCGACTGAGTGATAATTTCCGATACACTCTAGTGTTACATAATACCTTATGCAGACTCAATTCATGATACGTCAGGAAATTCTCGTCCTTTATCTCCGGTCCATCCCGACACATGAAAGTTGAAGTAGGCTGGAGGAATCTCAAGAAAAGAACGAACATAGTACGTCTATATATGCCACTGGTATACGTATAGAGTATATATCGGCATTCCACACGTGCATTTCCGGGATTCCATCTGAGGGTTTCTAAACTAAGAGTTTCCGGTATTAGACATCCATTACGCAAAGGAAAGGATCTCCACACATTACTCTGGCAGATCGGGCGCGGGGTCCCTCGGTATCACCGTTAATTGCATATGACTTCAGATCGGATGGCAATTTCCTTGATACGAAGAATGACGTTTTGCTGATCCATTCTAATCAAGGTTTCTAATGCCCGGGTAGGATTTCTAGATTGGCATTCCATAGAAATATTTTGTCTCGCAAGCCAGACTTAACGAAAGTGGTGTGGTGAAAAGATTGGCATTACTGTGTCACCATACACTACGATGTTTCGATTCAGAAAAAGAAACAAAGACAGTTTAATGGAGAAGCCGTATTCGCTAGACCTTTTCTCCTTCGTCGGTAGATGGATCCGTATCCAAAACCCTAAATCTGATATGCGGAAGCTAGTGGGCTAGATCAACCGTTAACCGACCAGTGTTATAAACCTGAGCTAATAGGATTTCTCGCTAACTCTCATGCTTGTCTAGAATGCTTTTCGCTTTCAGATCCGGACGGACTAATATTAGGCTATACTGACCCAAAGAGAGCTTGCTGCTTCGAAGGCGGCCTTGACATTATCTTGTCCTAAGTCGGCATGGCGTAGTGGCTAATGCCACATTTGCTAAGGTTGTATATGCAAGCTTGGTAGAATCATGCAGGCCAACATACTGATGGAAAGATCGACCATGAGGAAAATTAAGGCGAATCCGGTTTGACATATTTGAAATCCGGGTAGCTCCAGCTGACGGGCCGAAAGACTTTGGGGGTCACAAGATACTCATCTCTCTTATGATCTTTGTCATATTTTGAAAATTTTGAAAAATGTGACACAACCTACGCTAGTCCTATCTTGCACAGGCAAGCCGTCTACCATGTACAAGCTGTCAGAGGGTTGTGTCCACCTAGTCTGCGTCCACCAGACTAATAAGCTAGACTTGCAGCTGGGTACAGTTGGCCAAGCGCAAGGGCCTAGAACCTCCGTGGTCGCTATGTGGCTCATGAGAGAATGCAGCTCAAAAACCGGACTCGCTACACCACTGTCGCCCCACATATCACCCTGTCTTGCCCTGATGCACGAGATGTAGATTTTGCATGCTATCCCGATTGGCTAACGGTTAGGGATTTGTCGTAGAATCACTTACTAGTGAGTAAAAATGTACGATAAGGGCCTTATGCGAAACCTGTAATTGTGGAGCCGCCATGTTTTAACATGATTCATGTGGGGCGCGCCGGTTCGCACCAGTCCTAGCCTAGGCTTCCGCGACCGCTGAGGGTTATTTCTATTCCCCCAAAGTCTAGACCTCCTCCACAATTTCGACTATAAAACAGCAAGCCAATTTGTTAGCTTTAAAATTGTTAACACCGTATAGGCACGTACTACGGAGAGCTCCGAACGTGATCTCCGGTTAAAAGGTGGCGTCGCCCCAAGGTTTAATATACTAACAGGTATTTCACCGACTCACAGGAAACTGGGAAGTTTAACTTCGGGGAATTGATCCGGTCATCGGATGCAGTTACGCGAATTGAAAACAAACTTTGATGAAGTTGACGATGGGGCGCGGCATTTAAGCAGTCATGCGCTGCCGGGGAAAACTGGAACTTTCGAGCCGTCCAATCTCAGAACAGGCCATTCGAAAAACTTTGCAGGGTGGTTACACACGACTATCAACAAATATACCCGAACGGACAAGATACATACATGGAAGGCCCACAGATATTCGAATCATGGTTGAAGCATATGCATCATAAAGTTTTACACGCATTTCCCGTGTTTTGAGCTGCCCAGGCAATCCGAGCCGCCCATACCAACACCAACTTAACTTCAGCTTTCATGCAAAGGCACACCGCCCTAACGCAGGAGAGTGGGTTTCGAGGATTTACAAACCGCGACTAGTTGCTTCTTTTGAATTAAGATTTCTCCACTCTGAAAGCCCTTTGATAACTACGATACCTGGTAAGAGAGGATCTGAAGCTCCTCAAAACCGGCATATGCCACTGCTATTATGTCACATTTCCCACCCTTTTCCCCCGCCATTTCCCGAACTTTCGCCAACTCAGCTCCGCAACTTAGTCGGAACGCCACTGTACCTGACTGGCGACCACACCGTCGAGCGGTTCACATATTCAGAGATATGCAGGCAGCAGCAGGGTCTTTGTGTCTAGGGATCCCAGGACTATTCCAGTGGAAAGAACCCGTTTAAACCTACCATTCACGCCACTCATACCGGAGCTCAAACAGGTTTTTGCGAATCATCTCCCCTTTTCACGCCTTGCATCACGGAGGTCAGAGGTTTCCAGACGGTTACTCTATCCCGTAAGTGATCAACATGCCGTGGATGGTCTCCCAGAATCGAGATGGCTGGGGGGGAAAGTATGTGCCCCATAGCCGTGGAAGTTTCCTTTGTCCGAGCTATGGCTTATCTGAATGTGATTTCCCTCGCCATCGGGACTTCACTTGTAAATCGGAAAACTTCGTCGTCTTCTCACTTCTCGTACGTATTATCGCAATTGTTTTTAGTATACGAGGCGAGCTCGCCGCTGCATGTTTGCTTGCCTTACCTGCAAAGCTAAGCCGCTCCGCAGAGAGTATCTCAACACATTACTGCGTTCGCTGCCCGTGATTTATGCTTCTCAAGGGCGGGGGGGCTCAGGTACTAGTGGCTTGCATTTCTCTATACAGTTTTCGGATGTAGTTCGATAGCAGATTTAATGCATAGCATGGTATTTATTCTATTAGAATTATTCAAGTCGTTTTGATGAGTACGTCACTCGGAATTTCGTCTTTATCGTACATGTCTAGAAGAATGCTAGTGTATAGGTAGCCTGGCACGAGACCTCGCGAGACTCCTCAAAAGGGAAGCATCTGCCTTAGGCTGTTCTTCCTGTTTCAATGTATTCACCCCATACAGGAAGCATTATCAATGAGTAGCGGAACCCGTCATTTCACCCTGTAGATCTACGAATGGTGCAACTGTTTCAATTGCCCGATCAAGGACTGCCGTGATTCTCTGTCGTAGAGCTTCGAACTTACACTCGACCTCTGGGGGGTCGAACCGGACGATAGCCTCATGTTCGTCGACTTTAATCCGTAGCTTCAGATTAATTTTTCCAGTCTTGATCTCACTAGGGTCGGGATCGATTGGCTGAATGCCGTCGCCGAATTGCTCTTCTAAAAACCAGAGGATTCTGTCCAATCGAGTGGAAAGTGATATGTTTGTATGTAACGAAGGATTGTCGTGAATGTGTGAATGCGGTTTTGTTGAATCTGCAATAACCTATTAGCAACCGTTCGGACCAAATTCCAAAATGAGATACTTACATTTCACGCTAGCAGGTGAGCTCTCGATACTTAGCAGAATGGCGAGTATTGCATCGGCAATTCCATCATTGTGTATATTTCCCTCCCATTCTAGTTCAACGTATCCTTGGTAACAGGAGACTGTCACGCAATCCATAACTCTAAAGGTCTCATCTCGTGAACTCTGGTCCTGAGGCTCTTTCGAATTTCCTTTAGCATCTTTTGTATCCTCGTCTTCATCATCTTCGATGTATCCGTTCGTTCGTTCTTTCTTCACTGTGACAATGCCGCCAAACATACTCTCCAAGCTCCACCTAACAAGTCCAACACCAGCGGTGCTCAAAGGTACACGTTGCTTGCACATAACAGTAGTTGTCGTTAATCCGGCGTACTCGCGAAGGTCATCTGGTGACATAAGTGATAATTTGAAGTCGTTTTGAACCAAGACTCCCGTTACAATTTGATCCTGGGAAATCTTTGCTAAGGATTTATTGTCCGTAGATGGGTGAGGTGGATGTTTTGCGAGTTTTCCGACAACCTGTTCATCGTGGTTAGTTGCTAAACTAGGGAGTGAATATTGAAGCTTTTTGCTAAATGCAAAGGGGTCATACATTTGCAATCTTCTCTCCTTTGAAGGGGATATGCAACTCCTCGCAATTCTTGGGATTGTAGATTCTTGGTTTATCTTTCCTATCATGATACTTGCTGAGCAGAGCACTCTTCAACCTACCCATAGCATTTGTTTCCCCGTGGACCAAAATCTCCACGAATATTAGTAGGCACTTTTAGGGTCGTACGTAAGTCAGTGAGGCAATACTTACAATGACCTTAGCTCCGACTTCTTCAATAAAGGAGCTATTCTGCCCGTAATCCACATGTGCCGCAAAACTCAGCTCGTCGATGGTGCACCGCCTTGGTACCATTACCCTATCCGCTTCCTCTCTTCCACTCCTCCTACTCGTATTCTCCTTCCTGAAGGCCTGAATCTCTGTCGGTTCATTCAGAATACTCTTCGCTAAGGTTCCTTCAACCGAGTACCCAGTCAATATGACCCCGTTCTTTGGATCAGGGCACCATCTTTCTAAAAGCTCTCTGGAGACACCGTTTTGCATCATACCAGGAGCCGCAAGCATAACGCACCCACCGACATCATCAAATCTGTCTAGAGATTTCAAAGACCTAACCCACCTCATTTCGAATGGGTTCGTGCCACCAATAATCTGTCCGTCCTTGGCGGCTTCCCCGATCGCTGCCATCTTGCTTTTAAACAGCGATTTGATATTATCATTCATCGCATGAATATAAGTCTGATAGACAGACATGCATCGCCTAGCCAGCGAAGATGCATAATATATCGGGTATTGCCGATATTTCTCATGTGTTTCCCAGTACTCTTCTAGGATCAGCAATAGTTCTTGGGCCCTGCCCAAAGCGAATACTGGCATTAGGACTCTGCCACCACGGTCTAAGATACTTGTGACCAGCGAGATGAATCGGGCCTCCTTCTCCATACGGGGCATATGCGAGGCAGTACCGTATGTACTCTCCGTAATGAGGATATCAGGTTTAATGTGCTTCGGTAAAGTAGCGGAAACGAGATGTCGGTCATCCTCACGAGAATAGTCTCCTGTAAATAGGATTTTGAGACCCGCGATCTCAATAAGGAACATCGCCGCACCCAGAACATGGCCGGCAGGGTATGGTGTAATAGCGATTGAGGAGTGGTGCAGTGTTTGGTAGTAATCAATCGCGGAGATTTGCGAAAAGGAGGACAGATGATCGGTCTCCGAGAAGAGCTGAGTGGTTTGCTCTGATGTCGTGTTACTATGTTTCAAGTATACAATGTCAGATGAGAGTTCAGATAGCATGATCTTAGGGTTGGTGTTTCTGAGCGATTCCAATTCCTTATCATATTACATACAAGATGGGTCATAGATGAACATAGATGCTATTGGTATCATTGTATTTGCATTGGACTACTAAGATACACTCTATGGTAATGGGGACGGTAAAACATCTTGTGATCGGGCTAGGGAATTTCTCGCTAGGGATCGGTCTATATAGGGAGATAGAGTTTAACGCTCAAGGGATTGACTCTATGCTAACATGAGACTAGGTAAACAAGAACAAGAATTCCCAAAATTGGGCACTTCTTGTCGATGAGAAAAGAATAAACGGACGGAGCAGCGGGGAACGGCCAGAAACACTAGGGAAGGTAACCCAGCCTATGGACCAAAGCATGTATCTCCGGAGGAGGGTATGTCGACGTACCTTACTCGGACGCTATCGCTCATTAGCCATTTATATATGGCTTTTGTTGGATGTGTCATGAACACCCGGCCGCGAAAGTTTGTTTTTGTAAGAACGTAAGGAAGTGATCCGGCATGGTCCAAGTGGAAACTATTGTATCGATTAGTACGTCTAATCCGACTGCTTTGGGGGAACAAAATATCCATACTGTGATATGAGGAGAACATCAACCGTACTAAGGTCGAAATCGTCGTAGAAAGGCAAGCTAGATATACCTTCATAGGCTGGGTGGACACCTGCGTCGAGCATTACTGTTTTCCCTTTGTACTGGATAATATGGCAGGATCGGCCGACTTCGCTACCGCCGCCGAGGCAGATGAATGAAAGCATATCGTTGGGATCCTAGTTATCAAAAAGTTCGCGTCAGAAATGCTGGTTCTGGAGCTTCGGCACAGCTTGCTAACTCACTATCACCTCCTCGACCGACGCGTCGGCCTTGCGTTTATTTGCCATTTTGCCCAGTAATTCCGGCACTCCGTAGTTGTTTTGCTAGAATTCGATAAGCTATACTATGCAGCATGAAGAAACTGCGGTCGGTGAGGCATTGATAAGAAATGTCGGGTCGCGCGACCAAGGGACTCTGGTTGAAGGAATATGATGAGATTGGAGAATGTTAGTTGCTGCTTTGCGGTGGAATAAAATATTAAAGGAATACAACAGCAACAACACGGTTCTCCACATTCTCCGAGCTGGGCATTCAGCCATAAAAGGATTCAGAGCTAGCTTTTTACATTGCAAAACATTAAGAGACACACTAAGGGCTTAAATCGTCACTCAGGAAGCAGGATTTCATAAAGGCGTGTTAAACAGTATTTCGTCTCATTCGTACTAATGTTTTCTCTTAAAAAAAATAATCGCAGAGCAAGTCGCTAGCGCTAGACGATATGTAGCTACACTGTAGCTGCTACCATAACCTGACAAAATAGAAACATCCATCCAAACCGTATCTTTACAACTTAGACCTAGTGTCTTCACCCTCCTCCTTCAAGATATCTGCTACGATTCCTCGGCTAACCCACTCTGCCAAGGCCAGCGTGGTGAGCATTGGGTTTACTCCGGAGCTAGCGGGCATTAAACTACAATCACAACAATATTAGAACTGCGAACCAGATGTGACAAGGACTATCGATTTGGGTGGCCACTTACCTAGCGTCGGCAACATAGAGGCCCTTCCTGCCAAAAACTTTTCCCTTATCATTACACACGCCAGCTCGAGCGGAGGGCGCCATCCGACAGGTACCCATTTGGTGAGCACTACCAAACGCGGAACTATCAAGGGGGAGTCCAATCTTCTTCAGCTTCGCGATGGCCTCGTCAAATGCTTTCTGGTCACCTTCTTTGCTATCTGAAACTCTGCTATAGATCGGCCCGCCGATAACAGGAGTGTAGATCTTCCTTGCTCCAGCCGCTCGAAGGAGATTCATGTTGGCAATGAGAGACTCCATGAGATGGCCCCGGTCGTGCTCCGAAGGGTTATACTCTATCCTGGGCTTCTTTGTCTTTGGATCTAAAAGGATACGCCCAGAATCCCTATCTCTAGCAATAATGACCTGATTTGTCATATGCTTATAGTGCAAAATGATTTTCTTGAAATCTAATGCATCTTTCCAGGGCAAGCTAATCAGCCCGAACCCGGGGAGCATGAGCATTCCTTCGATAACAGTCCCATGGCCATCACTATCTAGATTATCGTGTTCGTTATTAGCGACGCTAATGATGGATCCTTCCCACGGCCTAGTTTCCTCCTCCCATTCTGCGATATTCACAAGAACGGGGTGCAAGTGAAGATTCCTCCCAACCCAATAATTCTTCAAACCGCTCCTTAGCAAGATAGCCGGCGTATTCAAGGTCCCGCTAGCGCAGATGACTTTCTTGGCAGATATGATAACCTTCTTGCCGGAACCCAGAGGCTCGTCGGGACTGCATCTCCAAGTTCCCTCTGCACCTGTCACATTGCCCCTCTTATCGAAGGTCAATCGGTCAACGTGGAACCCTTGGACAAATTTGGCACCTCTGTCGCGAGCCCAGGCCAAATAGGTCTTTTGCATAGACATTTTACCACCGCCTTCGGGCGCATCGACACCGGCACCCTTGCAGGAAGTTGTGCAGAATGCACCGCAAATTTTGTTGTGCATCCCCGCATCTCCTAGAATATTCTGAGGTACGGACACGTATCTTTCACCACGGAGATGACTACCCTTGATGATAACACTGTTCGAGGAATTGTGCTCGTCATCCTTCCAAGGCTTACAATGTCCAACTCTTGATACGCTGCGGTAATGTAGATGTTAGGATTGTTTGACATGAAGGGGCCTCTGAGATTACATACTAGTCAAAGCATTCCTGGAACTCGGGCGATAATACAAACGAGAGCCCAAACTTCTCAGCCCATTCTCTTCTAGTTCGCGCAGCTAGCTGCAAACAACTCATCAATTTACTCAAGTTCAATAAGATTAACAAGTTGACTTTGTATAGCGATCTTACCTGCCAACTAACCCCCCAGTTGATTGTGGAGCCGCCTCCCCACCCACTTCCTGCAAGGACTGAAACACTATATTAATAAGTTAGCGATATTCTAGCCAGTTCAGCTGACTGTGAAGATGCTCAGGATAATAACCGTACACTCCATCGTTGCTTTGTAACGCACCACTTTCTTCGAATAATTTCTTCAACCCATCTCGCTCAGTCAATGGTTGCTTGTGTTTTGGATACCAGAAACCCTTCTCAACGACCATCATAGAATGATGAGGAAGAGCTTTCGACAAATGTCCAGCGACAACGCCGCCACCGCATCCAGATCCGATTATTAAGATGGAAGTCGACAGTTTGATTACCCCGTCACCTGCAACTGGTGCCTGGTTAAGGTCTTCAAACTGATACTCAGGGTTGGCTTCGGCAGCAGCTGCAGCCTCCAGGGTCTTTTTCAAATCTTCTTCAGCTTCCTTGCTGAAGGGGTATCCTGGGAACCCTGCAGCAGCGTGGTAAACTGGGCTCGACCGAGTGTAGAAGTTTCGGGTAATCATGCCCAGGGCTTTATATAGTTTCTTGAGAGCCGACGTCCTCGCGCAAGACCATCCAAAAACGACCTTCTCTCGGTCTTCACGGCTTCGCTGATATAGCGGCGTGGTTGAGCCAGTAAGCACATATGATCCCAGTCGCGTACTATTGAAGCCTATTAGTCATGTTCAATTCACCATGCGCGAGACACCTTAGCGCAGCGACTGAACGTACTCTAAAATATTCAAGGCGGTCTTGATTTCTGCGACCTTGTCGGGGGCGACGTTTTCACGAAAAGCCGCGTCGACATCTTCCAAGAATTCGGGACGATCCATCGCACTCTCCTGAGCGAACGCTTCAAGCACCTTCTCATCAACTGGGTTTTTGACATTTGCGTAATAATCCTTCTTTAATTCGACCGTTTCCTCTGGCGTGAGTCTCGGGACATATGTTTCTAAAATGTGGCATAGCATATTCCATTGCGCATCCTCGAACACACATTGGTCCGATGGACGCTTGAAACGATACTCGGCCGCCATGCTGCTGACTTTTGTTGGGTAAAGTTTGCTTGAAGGAAGTTGGTACAGGCCTCAAGAATGAGATGGGGTGAAAGGAATTGAAAGAAAAAAGAAAGAAAAGGCGCTCGTCTGTAAATACTATCTCGCTTTGCTTGACGCCAACCTCGTGAACCATATGTTACAGAGCCACGCCCGCCTATTTACGGAGAGTTTCTAATGTTTAGCTCAATAGGATTGAAAATGCCTTCAGGAGACCCACCTAGCTAAAGAAATAGGTCCACAAAAACCGCGTGGCCATGGCCACTCTTTATGCATCTTCGAGGAGAATCGACGACTCTCCGCCTTCGTATTGACCATGTGAATACGACGATATTTCCCCCTGGGCCTAGGTAGGCCCAATCCAGCTTACCCCAAGAAATCTTACCCCAAGAAACCAATACCTAAGAATCCCCTCAAAAGGCGGGAGAGTTAGTACCCCGGATTCTGACCAAGCTCGTGTTTTTCGGCTGCCGTAACATTTTAGTCATGCGCTGCGTGCGATCGATTGCAGGGGAACTTTTAAATTAAACCGTGGCATGGCAATGGACGGCTACGGCATGGGTCGTAAAATGGTTTAAACTTGCACTTTGCGCACCCACACCCCTGAATGGCTCGGAAAAATATGCCAAGGTGGGTGAGCTGCATGATCATGATCAAGACTTTTTCGAGGACAAAGCGGGTCTCATCCTAAGATTCTCAGGCCAGATGCTTCAAGTCCTTGCGGTGGTTGGAACTCTAACTATCGGCAAATGTTGATCCCAGTACTTGTTTCAACGTTTAAACTTCCGCCATGACTCGACTTTGAACGACATATCAGCCCACAGCGACCTGATTTAATCTCTGATGTGAAGGCAGAATACCGTCTAGAATGGCTTGTGATTCCCCACTCTAATTAGCTTTAGTCGAGCTAGAGCCGCGGCCGCGAGATCCCACTTCTATACTGCAATAACGGAGCTGCGTTACGAACGCAATACGAAGCCGATTGTCGATACAAATACGCAAAGCCCTATGTCGCATGGAACCAATCCGTCCAAATTCGCCACAATGGCTTCAAATTCGAGATTTTTTTTCGGACTCTTAGTCGTTGTTATTACCTGTGCATTGTTCTGGAGAATTTCATGTGCCTGCACGAACAGAAGTCCAACTTGCTTGCCGTGTGCATGCAACTGCTTTGTGCAACACAAATCATAAATCATGGCGCGCCACGATACGGAGTTAACGAGTTTAGTCTTTCCAATGCTTGGATTGACAAATGCAAATGATAGAGACAACGTTAAAAAATATCTAGCTCCTGCAATTAATTCAGAGTTGCATAGACATCTACTCCCTCCAATTAGTCGGAGTATACTATATACTATGCAGGAATTTATAGACTGATACTACGTCAACTGGGGCACGAAAAGCACGGGCAGCCCGTTATAATATTAGGGATCTAGATCGCTCATCAAGCATCAGGCCATCCTACGCATATTCGGAATTCCAGCTGACGCCCCAGCTCCAATATCAGAAACGGCCGGCGAATATACCGTTAGAATATATCGAGTCCCATGTTAGCCGTCGTACCCATTGAAGTAACCCAGAGATATATCTCCATTTTTAGTATGCCCAACATGATAAGGATAACCCCCAGGACCCTAAATGCCCAAATTGTATATGCGCTCCCGGACTCCTCTCGACCATCGTCATATTCGCAATTCCCTTGTACTCTATGGATACCCTTTCCTTTGCTTATATCAATATCCTTATATACCATTTGGGACTTGGTGTCGGATAGAATAGGCTCCTTCCCCAACTCGGTCCCCTTCACTTTTGAAGCGGGTATACCGTTGTCTCCTTGAGTATGGGTAGGTCCATGTTCGTGTATCTTTTCTAGGCCTTTTTTTAATGGCGCTTGGTGCTCCGGGCTTTCCCGCCCCGCATTTTCGACAGTCGAACGGACGTCTTCTTTCACTTTGGGTATCCCTAATTTTGCTGGAGGGAGACGAGCTGATGCCTTTTTTAGGGCATCCTCTTGCTCTTTCCGTACTTCTTCATCTTTTTGTGCCCAACCAGGTTTATCTTTAGTCCCCAATTGCTTCAACTTCGACTTAGGGTCACCAGTCGCCCATTCTGGCCTTGGAGGGGGTAAGTTTGGCGACCGTGGTGGCCGCCCATCCGCAGGAAATAGCCTCGGAGAGGCACCTCTTTTCGCTAGTTTGGCTTTTAATTCTTCCATCATGTCGCCCTGGCCCTGAGGAGGCAGCTTGCCAATTGACCTCTTCGGCGTTGCTGGTACCAGATCACTCGTCCCTGAAGTTGGGACATCCGAAGACCCTTCTGTGGGTAACCGCATTGCGGGTATCTTATCTGGAAGGGGAGGGGGCGGAGGGGGCGGCGGCATTCCTTGAAATCCGGGAAGCATTGTGGGCACGTTTGGTGGCGGACGCGGGCGAAGTCCTACTCCTAGATTCGCTGGTTTCTCCTTGGTCGAGACGGACACGCTCTCGATATCTAATCAGATCGTGGGTTAGCAGAATAAAGCAAGACACAGTCGAATTCAAATTGGGCGCTTGAATAACATTGAGATACATGTATAATATTAGGCACTTACCATACCTCTCACTGTTGTTTTGAGTCTTAGAGGGAAGATTTGACATTATATTACTTGGTTCTCAGAGGCCCGACCTAGTTTCTAGGTTCTGGGTAATCTTATCCGATAATTCGGTTTGTTCATAGCTTGGAGGTGGTACAACTTTAACGCCAGATTACACTCAATTTGTATTTAGATTCTTGCTTGAGGAGCAAACAAAGACAGCTTGCTGAAACTCGGAACATCCAGAAGCTGTGCCCCAAACGGAGAACTGCGTTCACCAGACCACACCTAAAACCTACACAAAGAACAGTGAGTGGATACTAACTGCAGTCTCCGTCGGTGAGGAGGTCATGCCCTCATAACGCGAAAGTCTTTATGAGAAATTTTAATCCTAGAGCCTTGAGTATGGGGCTCCTGGATGTCAAACACGAGTGACCGGCGGTTCTAACAATCACCCAGGGCCTAAAATTCCCCTACCCCATGACAGCTAGCTTCCGGTGCTCAATCCTTACTACGTTCACCTCTAGTGGTTTCTCGCGATCGCTAGGGGGGCTGTTGATGGCTATGTGCATATTGAAATACATTAGATACTCCGCAAAGCAGGTAACTAAGTACTCTAGCCCTATTCTAGGACCACCGGCACTTTCACCCTGGTATATTACGGAAGGCTGCAATGATTAGTTCCAATCTCTTAATATAGTTACCAAGCTACCTCATGCCTCCTCGCGCCACTCCATTGCATTCTCATCTCTATAACCCAAAGGTGGCGGGAAGGCCACCAGCAGGACCCTGCAAGTTGCGTTCAACAGCACAGCTCGGAGTGAGACAAGCTGAAGTTGGCTCTGGCTGCTCGCCCTTTGTCTGCTATCACTCAGCAAATAGAGACAATGGAACTTTTCTCGACTGCGAGGTCCCGTCTTTAGCTACACTGAGTGGTGTCTGTGGATATGACCCTCCAAAGGCAATCACTGAATCCGCACTACAGCTGTATACAGCTGAATGAATGAAAAATGTTGATATCTTCTATTGTCTTAGAGCTCGGCATACTGCTTCCGAAAGATATTGTGGAACTCTCACCTTGCATCTGCAGTTTTTTGGGATAATTTCTGGCAATCCTTCGCTGGTTCCCGTCCCAACAAGTTCGGCCTATGCCTGGAGCCATCGGAGCCAATGCAGACAACACACATTTGCAGCGGCCCGAGACAAAATGCAACAATCAGGCCGGTCCGATGTCGTACAAAGATTCAACATGCAGTGAATATCCCTTGGCATCTGCAGGTTACCCTTAAAATAAGTTTTATAAAAGCTGTTATCAAAGGCCCCGCTTTTGTTGACAGGCTGCAGGGGCCTGCATACAATTGCCTCTCTAGTCGGATGTCGGTGTGTGCCTCCAGCAGCTTGGCAAGAGTTATCCGGGAAACGGTAGCAAGCCTGGTCAGCTGACGGATATTGCTCACCGGCCTTGTACATATAGTGCCAACAGAACAGCAAATGAAGGCTAATTCTTTGTTCATGTTCTTGCTCTATCAGACTTACCGTTCGAGTTAAATATTTGTCTCTAAGCTCGCCATCGGGAGCAGCAAATATGGCGCATGGGTAACCATTCCCTCGACCTTCTAGTGATTACTCAATGGATTATATAAGATTTGAAACACCCCCTTTCCGCTACATATCTAATCTTCATGTTGCCTCTATCACGAAACATACCTCGTATCTCAGCTAGAGTCCTTAGCTTAGTAACAATATATGTCACCAAAACACTGCTATCAACTGTTCTATTTTGCAATTAATATGCCAGACAAAATCAAAAAGAAAGTCTCCTGGGCTAAGCGTATGAATATTCCTTTTCTATGCTTTCCATTACCAGATTGTTTGTTTCAGCTAATAATCATCCGATATAGCTTGCCATGTTTCGGATCAACGAGCTGTAAGTGCACCATAGCTGTTCAGTCGAGTAAGAACCACTTGCTTCAGGAAAGTCTAACATAGAACTAATATATGGCAGCAGCAGTCCAGTTGTATGGCAAATTTGGGAGGATTCTCTCTATATAATGCCGGAGAATCTGAAAAAGGAAGCTCAGGTGGAGGCCCAAACCAACCAGCTCGTGTAATGGTGACGAGCCTCCGGCAACAAGGGCCTCGTAGAGCTATAGCGCCACCAACACCCATTCTCTCTGGAGTTGGCATTCTCAATTCTAACAGTTTCCAATTCGGGATTAACCAAGACTCTATCATATGGCCTCCAGTGTCTGAGTATGCGGTTGAATTCTCTAGAAAAGTCAACGAAGTTTGTCTAAAAGAAGTATATCACTTCCAGAAAGAACCCGATCCGGAAGCCCGGGAGCGTAAGACTTCCTTGGCTGATAACCATATGCTACCATTGCTAAATAATTTAGGGA
>LDUD01000138.1:265100-290139 GCA_012184295.1 Dactylella cylindrospora
GAAGAACATATAGCATATACAATTTGAAAGACTCGTACCGGCCAGCTTCCCGTGCATCGAACGCATCTGCAGTGATGGCATGGATGGCGCGATTCTAGATATTCTTCGGCAAAGTATTTAATAGGAACGAAGACCGAAGAATCATGAAGCCAATAATGAATTCGTGAACCACGACAGCTAAACACAGAACAACACAAACGACAATTGAATTGTTTAGGCTTCGAAGGCAGCATTGCATTGCATTGTAGGTGATCCAGCCCTCGTTGCTATTAGTAGTATGAACTATGAGAAGGGCAAGTATGTGTGAAGAAGAAGAAAGAAGTAGAATAGTATAAAGACAGATGAGAAGATCGAAGGCAAACCACTTACTAATTACCAGCGCTGCTGACCGTCTTCTAACAAGTTCTCTCGTAGGAACAAAATGGATATTGGAGAACTAATCAAGCTGGTGATTTCACCAGACGATGCCCCTTCGGTAATCGATGCTCTTGCAGCCTGCGACGGTGATCTTGGAGCTTTGATCACCAAGTGGGGAAAGTCCCCAGACTCAGATATCCAAAAAGAAACGATCGAAAAACTAGCGGCACTGGGAACCCTCGAGAATTTGACAGCCGGCAATCACTATTTGGTACAGAGATTATGGCAAATTTCAGAGGAGACTGGCAGTCTCGGCGATGGTGAATACGAATTCGTCCCGGGTGAATTTTTATCTAAGCTTCAGATTATTTCAATCAACTGGGACAAACTGCAAACTATCAATAGCGACCCTCTTTTCGTCGAGCCCCTCAGAATCTTCACGAAGGAACTCTTTCGACTCGAATCGACTGCTGTTATCCTCGGACTAGTTAGGAATCAGGATATCCCTGTAGAGTCGACTCTCGAGCGCCTGTTGGAAAGGGTTTTGATGCTAGCTCTCCATCATGGACTTCAGATAGCCTCAAACCCAATACACGAGTTTTGGGATGCCGCAGCGGCCGAGGGGGGAGATACCAGCACAAGCGTAGCCACTGACTCGGTATTCCAGATCCTGAAGGATATACAGAGACTCCAGGCTCTCGTCCAAGCACCAGAACAAATCGGATGCCTTTTCAGAAGCCTGCCAGCACCTGACCGTTCAGCCCGCAAGATTGCCCTCAAGGGCTATGAGTATCTTGCAAAGAGTGTAGCAAGTTCCGGCATCACGGAAAGCGAGGCAAAAATCATATTCGACAATGCGCTTACTATCCATATTCGGAATGAACAAATGTGGGCAGCCCTCCTCGCATCGAAAACAGATCCACTTCAGCCAGCGGTCCGAAAAGCCACAATTGCGGAATATGAAGAATCACTGGCGAAATCAGTGACGGTACCTATTGGCAATGCTAATAAGGTATTGACAAACTATGGGACACTGTTTAGAGAAACTGAAACCGTTGAATGCGAGGACTGTGAATCGGTGTTGGGCCCGGGAGCATACTTTGTGGACCTCATGCAGACACTAGAGTCCGTCATCGTATTTCCACAAGAAATGGCGAACGGGGTAATGCTGTACCCAGCTACAACACTCTTAGACGTTTTATTGCAGAGACGGCCAGAGTTAAAACTTCTACCGATTGACTGTACCAACACAGAGTCTCTCGTGCCTTATATCGGCATTGTCAACGAGATCCTCGAGGCTTTCATCAGTACTGTTTTGAAACCTGTGGACCACGGTGGTGTGGCAGATGGAAATACCCAATCAAGCCCTAGTGACCTGACAGATCTCAATAGGCCGATTGACACCAATACAAATATGGATATTTATGAGACGTACATACAACCAGAGGTATATCCAATGAAGGGGTTTCCGTACAATTACGCGGTAGATTCAATGAGGAAATATTTAGAATCCTTTGGCAACTCCCTACACGCATTTCGACGAGAGCTTGCGTCCGAACAAAGGCTGGAGGAATATTTCATAAGCGAATACCCCGAGGTTTTTGGCCAACCTGGGGTCACTGCCCGGCGGAATAGTACCAATCTTCGGGAATTATGCAAACGTACGATTCAGAGGTCTTGTGCAGCCGAGTATCTAGGATTGCAGGAGGAAGACTACGTTGCGATTACTAGAGAAAAGTTTGTGCCGATCGAATTGGTGCGTCTTTTAAGCCCCTCGGCGCTGACTATGACGGTGGATGAATATACAAAGCATTACTGCGGATACCTTGGGCCTGCGCAATATTGGGGATACACCGGAGGCGATGGAGAGTCTGAAATGTTGGACACGGAGAAGGGCAAGGGCCTAGCATTCATTCGTACACAGTTCCTCGAACGCTCAGGTATCTCTCCGGATGAGCTTCTTGAGATCCTGAAGACTAGATTTATCGGCGGTAGATTGATTATCACTTCTGTGGATGGATGCAATCTCTTCGCTGGCCAGTTGGATGAAATGAGACTTCGTGCTTCTGTCCTCGAAGACGCAAGCGGAAGATTAAACGCCAAGTTATGCGAGGATTTACAAGGATTTATTCGATTGCGGAACATCCTGAAGTGGGACATATCAACCCTTGATGCTGCTCTTTCTTGTTCTGCTGGTATCCATGATGAAGCGAAATATGGCATAAATGCATCTTATATTGAAGACTTGGCAGCTGTGAAAGAACTTTCCGAAATCTCAGGTTGCGAGGTTGGGGCGCTTCTTGCTCTTTGGGGCGATCTTGATACAAATGGACCTGAATCGATATATGCTAGGACATTCCTAAATCGCCGCGGCCAAAGCACAGACGATTCGAATCCTCTGGCCCGCCAAGGTGGCGTAAGCACCTTCCTACCCGAAGACACACCCTTGAGATTCTCCGTCGCACATGCAGAACTTATGTCGGGATTAAGAATAAGTCAATCGGAATTGACATTATTGCAGAGCCTGGCGGGCATGGATCTGGATCCGCTCCTGACGCTACCTAATGTGTCATCCATATACCGAATTCTGATGTTCTGCAAAATCTTGAGAATTAAGATTAAGGACTATGAAGTCGTATCTAGTCTGTTCTCGCCTACTGACCTCACGTTATTTGACAATCCTATAGCCACATTGAATGTGACTAAGGATTGCTATCGGCTAATGGGAAATGGATGGACAATAAGAGACCTGGAGCGACTAGAACCTGTTGCCCAGAACGATAAACAGTCACTCGCCCAGAAACAGGCCCTTCAAACTACCATATCTATGGTCAATGCCCTCAATACTATCGATAAAACTTGGCCAAAGCCGTTGAGTACACAAGAACATTCGGCTGAGGATGTGCTGAAGGTTTCGCTGGCGCTGTTTGAATCCCCAACGGCCGAAAAAGTTTCTCAGTTCATTGAAGGTAGCGATGCCCGTTATAATTAGCTATAGTCTAATTGCGTGAATTTTGGGCGTTATACGTTCCAGTTATTGTGAAAAAGTTAGACTTTGTGACTAATATTCGTGTTAACTATCCAATAGGCACACTAGTGACCGAAGTTCCCATCGACATATCTCAGTGTCCGGTCGAAGATAGCCAAATCCCAGAATCTCTCAAAGGAAGATTTTCTGTTGCAAACGGAAGACTGTCGGCGAAAGGTACCTGGTCTACGGATGATATTGATTTGCTCATTGAGTTGGGGAAAGAAAACAACTTCCCTCGAACAAGCTGGACTCCCATTCTGGATTCGTTAAAGGATTCAACCAATAATGTGTCCGAAGTCGCGATCGCAAAAATCCCAGATCTCGCTAACGTTCTCCAAAGACTTCCCATCTTTCCACCAGACTACTACCAAAACTCGTCTGGCTCCTGTAATGTGGAGGTCGAAGAGACTCTCCAGACACGCCGGCATTTATACCTCACTGGCGCAATCTCAAAGTTGAGAGACACACAGCTCAACCAAGAGCTACTCGAAAAGGCGAAATCGGATTTCCCGGGTATTGATACGTCTATCCTGAAGTTCCTGTTCACTGATGATTCCGAATCCGTAGCGGAGATTGACGCCGCGCAAGGAAGGTGTATCGCCACATCTGTTGTAACCGCGCTCAGAAAGTTTCCCTCGTCTAGCGACGAAGTTTTAGCGGGCTACCTTCTGCCAGCAGCTACTGATCAGTACAGTTTTACAATACCATCGAACCTCGCGCCAGTAATCCGCCTTGACGGCACACAATTGATATTTCTAGAAAGAAGCAAGGAGACATCACCTTGGACATCTAACCAGGTGACACTCATGGCGGGACAAGCGTATCGCCTCGATGGTTCTATCCCGTTTAGCCAGGTTTCTTGGTCATCTAGGTCGTTTACCGTCCAGCCTATCAATTCTCAAATTTATATTGATGATATGTTCGTCTGCGCTGTTCAAGAACTCTACAACTTGTTAGCGAGCCTTGAGTTTGTCGTCAAAAAGATTCCTCTAAACTTAGACGAGTTTCGGTATCTAGCTCTCGTCCCTAGGGAAGAACTTAATCTAGACGGATCACGCTTGGTAGATTTTAGAAAATTGACTCAAAAAAATCTACTGTCCTTTTCTATTTTTGACGAAATCCGGAACGGCTTCAAAATAAAAGGGAGTTCCAGTCTGGTTAGTGTCTTGAAGTGGATGAGCTTAGGACCAGAGCACCGAAGGCCATTTACCCTACAGGGAAGAATCTCAGAGCTCTCTGGTTGGACTGAGGAAGCGGTTTCCGACCTTCTCAGTTCGAGATACCCCTTAGACACACAAGACGAGCTTGTTTCACGCTTCCAGCATCTTGAAGAGGTGGCATCACTCAAGAGGGCTATAGAATATATCAACGATATCGAGTTTCCGAGTATCAAGTCGTCAAAGCTATTCGCCTGGGCCGAAGCACCAAAAAGCAAAACAGAAGTATTTCAGAATGCTAGAGAAATGGCAAATTTCTTAAACACCTATCTCCGCCAACAGGACACTATTCCAACTCAAGCGTCTGAGAAGGTCGACACGTTGAGAGAGAACCGGAGATCAGCCTTGATTTTATACCTGCTGAATACAAACTGGGACCGAAACCACGAACTCTCATCTGCAGACTCGCTTTTTGAATATTTCTTGATCGATGTGAGCATGGGATCTCAGATGGAGACATCTCGCATTAGACAAGCCGTTTCAGCAATCCAACTATTTGTTCAAAGGTGCTTTCTCGGTTTGGAAGCTGGAAACGGGGTTACCGCAGAGGTTATCAGCTCGCTTACTGATAAGTGGGTGTACATGCAGAAGTACACGCTATGGGAAGCGAATCGCAAGGTATACCTATATCCTGAAAATTGGGCTGATCCGACCTTACGAGACAACAAATCAGAGCAATTCAAAAACCTTGAAGCCAAGATTCTTCAAGTTGATCTAAATGAGCAGTCCGTAATGCAAATATTCAGGCAGTATATCCTCGATACCAATCTCATAGCCTATCTGGACATACAAGCATACCTATGGGAAAAGCAAGGCCAGGACGGGAGTCGTTTCCATTTTTTCGGCAGGACAAGGACAATGCCTCGCCAATTTTACTACCGGGTAATGGAAATTACACCACTTGGTTCTTGCATTTGGAACCCATGGGTCAAACTTGAAATTGACATATCTACTCAATCTGTAGACATGGACAATACGATCCAACATGGAGCTGGTACCTACCTGGTGCCTGCAATTGTTCGTGGCAGATTGTATCTTTTCATCCCTGAGATCACGTTCAAAAAAACACCCCACCCATTAGACTCACAAACATCGCTTTACGTTCTAAGCAACAAGGCGACTAGCGAAATCCAATTCACTGACGGGTCCTGGGAGATAAAAATGGCATGGTCCGAACGCTATAAGGACGGTAAATGGTCGCCCAAGGTCTTTTCCACCGATATACTAAATGTTGCACCTTGCAAAGCAATGGAACCTGCAACTCCTAAGTTACAGGATTTTAAGTTCATGATGCATACCCGGGACGCTATAGCGCAGCCTAGCAATATTCCGGTCACTTCAGCAATCTCAGGTGACGATGTAGATGACGTGTTGGTCATTGACGTTGAATGCTTTAAGGAATCCGAAATGTGGGGGATCCAACCTCGCCTCCTCGGCCAATTCGAATTGCGAGGTTCACACTTGTACCTCGTTAAGGATATGTTATCTCCGTATGAGAATCCATTCCAACCTATAACTCTTGAGCCCAGGACTTTTAAAACCGTATTCTCGAAAGTTGAGTGGAGTCTATCTAAAGACGACGGCGCACTACCTGAAAAATCTTTACCAAGCCTCTCAATTACAGAAAAGGCGATTATTGATGAGCTTGTAACGGAGGATGGGTCTCAAAGGGTTGAAAAGAGGCTAGAAGCTGTGAATACTGATCCGCTGTTGATAAATTACGAGTCAACAGAGGAACGCAATTTAAGCTGGACAATTTCGTTTGATGGAACAAGATATTTGCGGCCGATTGGGTTAGTAGTTGATGTCGAGACTTTAACTGCAGGGCCCCAGACCTACTTTGCACTCCCACCGAATGACCAGCTTATTCCTTCTTCAAAAGTCTCGAGAACATGGTCCCAGAATGTGAACATCTTTTCCTTAGATCACCAAGCAACAAACCGTTTAATGGAAGTTGCAGTACGAGGAAGAAATCTGGAAGATATACTCACTACGTTATCCACAGTGCTAGAGAAGAAGGAATACGCATCCACTTTCGGACTTTATAACGACAAGATCTACAATGAGCAGTTCACGCCTTACTCGTTGTACAACTGGGAGCTCGGCGTGCATGCAATTTCTCTTTTGATGGAGCGACTATTATCCGTACAGCAGTTTGAGCTCGCGATCGAAGTTGCCCATCTAGTATTCAATCCGACCAAAGATGGCGCGAATTTAGCGAAATGCTGGCTGTTTGCACCTTTTGCAGACTCTGGGGACTCAAAGATATCTATTCAATCAACGCAAGAACTACTTTCGGCTCAAAGCTCAGGATCGGGTGGTCAAGAAAAGAAACAGCAGACGATGATAGACCTTGCGGTTGAGGAATGGCGTCGGAACCCGTTCAACGCCCATTCGGTTGCTAGAGGGAGACCCGTGGCGTATATGAAGCGGATAGTTATGAAGTACGTTGAAATATTAATCGCTGCAGGGGACGATCTCTTTCGCCAGAACTCGATGGATACTATTCCTCTAGCAACTCAACGCTATGTAGAGGCGTCTCATTTACTTGGACCAGCGCTGCGCCCGGTGAAGCGTATCGGAAAAAGAACCAGCAAGAGCTACGCAGACATAATGGGTCAGCTCGATGGGTTTTCAAACGCAGGTCTAGAGCTGGAGCTTGAGTTCCCGTTCTCCTGTCTTCAAAGTGGCAAAAGTTCTGCAGAAGAAGCGGCAAGCAAATCGAAAGGCCTGCTTGGATTTGTGGCTACCTCATATTTCTGTGTCCCAACGAATCCACGCCTTAAGGAGTTACGATCGCTTATAGACGACAGACTTTACAAGATACGAAATGGCCAAGATATTAATGGAAACGCCCTGCAACTTCCTAACTTCGATGCTCCTATCGACCCCGGTTCCCTCGTACACGGTGCTGCAGCAGGTCAATTAAGCTCGGCGCTACTCGTGAATGACCTCGACTCTCCCCTCCCCAACTATCGATTTATCTATCTTTTGAATAAGGCTATTGAGATAACCACAGAGTTGAAAACCATTGGTGAAATGTTTCTCTCGATAAAAGAAAAAAGGGACAATGAGACTCTAGCAGTGCTGAGATGTCAACAAGAGCAAACATTGCAGAACATGTTGATGGATATCAAAACCGCTCAGAAGGAAGAAGCTGAGAAGACAATTGAGGCTCTAATAGAAGTCAGAAACCAGCATGAATCCCGTCTGAGGTTCTACTTAGCTTTGATAGGAGATCAAGATGTTAAAACTCCGGGACAGGATGAGAAATGGACGGACATTGGACAGGATATCGACATTCCTTCAAAAAGTGACGAACTACGGATGAGTAAAAACGAAAGACTAGAGATGGACAAAACTAACCTAGCAGCCGAAATGACTTTCGGGACTAGCGTAATCGAGACAGCTGCTTCCGCTCTGCTAGCGCTACCAAATTTGCAAGAGAACATCCAGCCTTTAGGGTGTGGCGCTACTATAAAATTCGACGCAGAAAACATCGCCAAGGCAATGTTAGGCGGGGCGGCAGTCACGAGATTAGTATCCGATTACCAGAGCATGCAAGGAGCAATAGCAGGAAGAAAGGCCCAGATGGTACGACAGCTGCAGGACCGCCGACTCCAAGCTAATTTAGCTGCCCGAGATATCAAATCGACCGACAAGCAGATTGAAACCCAGAAAAGGCGAATCAAAATGTGCGACGCTGAGATTAAAGTACAACAGGAATCCATAAATCAGGCTGGACAAACGCTCGAGTGGTATAAAACTAAATATACGAACGAGCAGCTTTACGCTTGGATGGAGAGTCAAAGCCGGTCTCTATTTTACCAAACCTACGTCCTCGCTATCGACATGGCAAAGAAGGCTGAGAAGGCTTTCCGATTCGAAAGGGGGAACACAGTGAAGGTTTCCTTTTTACAATCGCAAAGCTACTGGGACTCAAGTCGAGATGGCTTGTTTGCCGCGCAGAATCTTTACCTCAGTCTAAAGAGAATGGAGATTACATATATCGAGATTCCTTCTAATACGTTTGAAATCGTAAAAAATATTTCACTTAGACAATTGAACCCATCCGCTCTCTTTAACCTGCGCATCCGGGGCGAAACAGTATTTTCAATTCCAGAGCTTATATTCGATCTCGACTTTCCTGGCCACTACCTCCGTCGTTTAAAATCCGTTTCAGTTTCTATTCCGTGCATCGTCGGCCCCTACACCGGTGTCAACTGTACTCTGACTCTCTTAGAAAGCAAATTTCGGGTAAGCCCTCTAGTTTCAGATGGAGGGTACCCAGAAATTGACAGAGACGACAGGTTCAGGACGGACAGAGTACCAATCTCATCTATTGCGGTTAGCCATGCACAAGGAGACACCGGACGGTTCGAGCTGAATTTCAGCTCCGAACGATATGGACCTTTCGAAAATGCTGGAGCTATTAGCAGATGGAAGCTAGAGCTACCAAATGATTTCCGTCAATTCGACTACGATACGATTAGCGATGTCGTTCTACAACTCAGGTACACGGCCGAACAGGGCGGCTTACGCCTGAAAACAGCAGCTACAGCAGCCGCGCAAAAATATTTCATGGAAGCTGCCGAGACTGCCGAAGGAGAAGGATTGTGGTCTTTAATTGATGTTAGAAACGATTACAGCAATGAGTTTTTCGCCTTGACAAGGGGCTCGGATAACCAGACAGCCATCCTTAGCAGAATTAAAGAGAGGCTCCCGTTCTGGACTCGAGGAATCAAATTGACTGCCATTGGTGTGGATGTATTGCTGCGCTCATCACAGAAAAGAGACATCGCATACGATGGTAATATCTACTTGAAATCCGCTGGCATGGGAGACGCGGAAGATGACCAGCCATATACTAACGCTTATGTTGGAAATGGTTGGACAAGGTCGACACACCCCATTTCTGATAATAAGTCTCTCGATCTGCCCCTGGATGTTGACTGGGAGTTGAAAGTGAAAGGGACGGCACCGGATAAGCCAATGGAGACGGTTGATCAATTGTTGCTGCTAATCCGCTATCGAGTGACGGATTCAAAATTCATAAAGAGAAGTAAATAAATTGAGCGATCTTTCCTCTTGTTTTTGACTTTAGAAAAATATCTTTTGAAGTAATCTTTTCTTTATCACTTCCAGCTATGCCCCTCCGTTTTTTGTTCCTTGAATCTCGTCTCGTCTCGTCTCGCGCGTGTCTTCTTAAGTCCATTGCGCATTGTCTATTCTGCTATTTCAGTAACATTCTATCGTTCTATCGTTTTAAAGGCTTCTTGAAAACTTCCTCTTCACTCTGTTTTTCTAGTAAAATATAACATCATGTTAACGGAAACGGCCGAATCCCTGCATCGTCTGCCAATTTCCCACCATGTTGTTGCAGAATCGTTTGTATACATGCTTTGTGGTGTCGACACGTCCAATCTAAATTGTTTTTTGTGCTACATTCACCAGAACAAGCAACGATCATCGTGCCAAATTAGACTTCGTTAGACTAATCTTGTGTCGGGGCTGCAACATTGTGCCCCGAATGTATATAACGATAGCATGAGGCTTTCTAAACTTCCATGTATAGCAGTTAAAATAACACTCGGTCCCTTTACAAATTCAATGATATCTCCAATAAAATTAGTCTTCCAACTTTCTTCATATTTGATTTCGGATCAATGGGGTCTTCTTTGGCATTGACAATATTACAATCTCGAACATGTTCGAACATGACTTCTATACAACGGTGTCTAAGCGTAGGCGCTTGCAAGCTATCAACGTAGAACGTTTCCTCGCATTGATACGACTCCCTATCCATAACAGGCAAATTCCTCAGCCCCTTCCCCTCCCAACTCTAACCTCTCTAGAAATCGTGACAAGCTGAGAGCCATCGTCTGGCAGATGCTATCATTCGTCTTATGCAGCTAAGACCACAAAAACATAGTATTTTTCTTTTACCTAGCTTTTTCTCCATTGTCAGTGGTTCTTGCATTTTCGTAGAAATAAGTCGAATGAACATGGCGTGCCTGGGACCAGAGGGTAGCGTCATTGCCAGCAATGGGTGGTTCCACAGATGCAAGATGTCAGCTGGGCTGACCACAAATTAAATGCAACACGCCATCAAATGCCAATATCTCGCTACCAGCCCACCTTCATTAGCTTAAGTTGACAACCGAAAAGCTTAAGACCCCTTGATTTGCCCTGCAGGGCTGTTCGCAGAATAGAGGAGCTCGGCGTCGGCTTCTCATAAGCAAAGAGGATTTGGCGAGAGTGTGCAGGTATAGGTACTGGTACAAACCTACTTACACGGATAAGCACACACATATCATGATCGTACGGTTGGAGCGTCTCGACCTTATATCTAAGCGTGATGCTTGGCCGACCCCAATATCAGCCCACGGTTTCAGAAGCCACAAGGAAAACTGTTATCTTTCATTCCCTTTCTTTTTTTTCTTTTACCAGGAAAAGTAAAGGTTTACTTAGCTTGTAACACAGGGTATATTCCTAGCTAATGAATAATTTCCTAATTAAAACGGATCTACAGTATCGATTCAGGATGCCCGATGTACAGTCTGATATATATTTCTCAAAGCCGATGAATGGCAATGAAAGATTTTGGTATTCTACTTCATTTAGTATACCAAAACTATAAACACTATAAACTACATTAAGTAAAAGAATAGTAAACATTAGACTGAAGCGCAGTAAACTCATTCAGCCATGCCCGAGTCAAAGGCAAACAAAAGGCACCAAATGGCATCTTCAGGTCATGTCGCAGGCCCAAACTCGAGTGCCGAAAAGAACAGCCTAGGAAGCGGTGGAACTAAGTCTCAAACAAAACTGGGGACCCCTCTCCCAACTCTTCCAACTACATCCGCAAATATCAAAGGAGGGGGAGGCTTACGATCCGTCAGTGAGAACTTCAAAGTTAACCCAGCGAATGGTACAATGTCCTTAGACATTCCTATCTACGTAACACCAGGGAGGTCGGGATTCACGCCCGACCTTCATTTATCCTACGATTCTGGCAGTGGTAACGGACCCTTTGGGATCGGCTGGCAGTTGTCAAGCAGCTCTATTGCGAGAAAGACTTCCAAAACAATCCCAACGTATGACGATAAGGATTTGTTCATTCTGTCAGGAGGCGAAGATCTAGTGCCTTCCCTGGAAGAGTCTCAGTTTTCCAAATGGCAGGGGAAAGACTTTTGCGTGAAGAGGTTTAAAACTCGAGTTGACGATGCGAGTATGCGAGTTGAGCAGTGGACAAGTATCACGAACCTAGATGATGTAGTCTGGCGGACTATATCTGCTGAGAATACCACCACGATATTTGGGGAGGACGATAGCTCGAGGGTATTCGATTTGAATTCAGCGGGTAACAAAAGGACATTCGAATGGCTACCAAGTCGCTCATATGATTGGCACGGCAACGAGATTCGCTATATCTACAAATCCGAGGACTCTGTCGGGGTGGATGAGCTTACAAAGTCACACGAACTATCACGAACGGCCTTAGATCGAGGAAATCGTAAATATCTCAAAGGTATCAAATATGGAAATCGTACGCCCAATAGAGATGCAAATTGGGTTGTCAAGGATGAAACCAAAGATTGGATGTTCGAGGTAGTCCTTGATTATGGTGACCACAATGAAGCCTGCCCAACTCCTATCGAAGACCAGCCTTGGCCCTTGCGAGCAGACCCGTTTTCTACATATAAGGCGGGTTTCGAGCTTCGAACGTACAGGCTTTGCCGCCGTATTCTTATGTTCCACCGCCTTCCCGAAGCTTTAGGCCGCGATGATTTTTTAGTATCAGCGACGAACTTTCGATATAAAGAAACACCGACATTAACACAACTTGTCGAATGCTCCACGGCGGGATATCGATATGGCGGTGACAAAAGCGGTCGTTTTAGCAATCTTCCGCCCTTGAAATTTGAATATTCCGAAGAGCCTTTATTTGATGATCTCAAATTGGAGCACTTGAAAGATTCTGTGCTGCTGGATGTACCAAACACTTACTACAACTCCTCGCAATGGTTCGACTTGGATGGGGAGGGGGCGCCGGGTGTATTGCGTTTGGATATCGGGCCCTCTTGGTCATATCAGCGAAATCGCACGGCTTCTGGTGACGTGGATTCTTTTTTCGGGCCGATCAAGCTACTATCCTGTATCCCTGTTGGAGACCCCGATTCCAGAGTAAGCCTCGGCGATATTGATGGGAATGGCGCTGTGGATGCAATTCTAGCAGATGTGAAGGGAAACATGTATGGATTTTTCGAAAGGGAAGGCGACGAATGGTCCAATTTTAACACAGTCCAACAAGTATCAAACATAGATATCAGAAATCCAATATACCATCAGATAGACCTTACCGGAGATGGGAAACTTGACATACTCTGTTTCGGCGGAGCAGAGGAACAAGCATACTGGCTGAGAAACCTAGGCAAGACGGGGTATGACGCTCCAAAGTACCTAGGGCCTGGAATTCGACAAGATGGATTTACGGCAGAGGACGAAAAATGCGCTTTATATTTCGCCGATATGTCTGGAGATGGACTGACCGATATCGTACAAATCGCAAACGGCAGGATATCATATTGGCCGAATTTAGGCTACGGCAAGTTTGGCCGAGAAACAGTCATGGATAACTCCCCTACTTTTGGAGACGCTAGTGGATTTGATCATGCTCGTATCCGTCTACTTGATGTTTACGGGTCAGGGAACAGCGACTTAGTCTACCTTAAAGCTGGGGGTGGCGCCGTTGTCTATCTCAACCAAGCGGGGAATAGTTGGAGCAACCCCGGCACCGTCGAATGTTTCCCTGATGTCGATATGCATTCCAATATCTTCGCACTCGATCTGTTCGGGAAGGGTACGCCTTGCTTGTGCTGGTCCGGCCCAGGAGCTGTCAGCGGAACTATGGGAATGCGTTTTATGGACCTAGCACCCTCAGTAAAGCCGTATCTTCTAACTTACTTTCAGAACGGCTACGGGAAAAGCACTTCAATAGAGTACAAACCCTCAACGTACTTTTATCAAATCGATGAATCCAAAGGAACTCCTTGGAGTACAAAGCTCCCTTTTCCAGTCCATTGCGTGAGCAAGGTATCCAGGGTTGATAAGATTTCAGGAACGGAGTCAAGCTCCACCTATGCATACAGAGATGGCTACTTTGATAAGAGAGAGCGTGAATTTCGAGGATTCGGGCAGACGGATCGGTGGGATGACGAAGTGTTCGACATCACAGGCACTATTAGGCATACTCAGCCTAGGAAATTGACCCGCACCTGGCATCATACCGGAGCCCCGGGTACCCCATCTCTTTCGTTCTTGGAGCCAGCACTAGCTGTGGATATATTACCTTGCCCCCCCAACGCTAAGGAACAGCTTGACATTTTTCGCGCATTAAAAGGCAGAGAAATTCGGCAAGAAGTTTGTTCAAAGTTAGAAAATGCAAAAGAGACCATCCCGTTCGTTGCAACCTCGTACAGATATGAGGTGATACAGATTCAGTCGTCTTCAGATTGTCAACCAGCGGTGTTTCAAACCAACCTCAAGGAGAAAATGGTCGTCAGCTATGAGCAGAGCCTCGAGGATCCTAAGGTTGAACGAAATTATATACTAGAGATGAATGGATTTGGTGATGTTTCAAAAGCTATCACCATCTACTATGGCAGGTCCTGTGGGGCTAGAGATGTGATAAAATTCTCAGAACAGAAAGAAACAGTCTCGGTCCTAGAAATAACCAATTTTACAAACCCCATCGATGTGGTTGGAAGCTATCGAAAGCCAGTTCCATGCCACCATAAAACTTTCCAGCTGGTGAATTTCGATATTAGCAGGCTGGATCACCTGAATAACATTACATACGATACTCTCGAAGAACTAGGAAAGGCAGAGGTCTTGTCATTGCAGAGTGATTCGGTGGGCGTAAGAGAATTGAAAGGTGACCCGAAAAAGATCTTAGTCTCAGAGTCAGAGATGTTTTACCTGAGTAGTGACATGGGTCACCGACTTCCCCTTGGGCAGATGCAAGAATACTCTGTGATTGACGAAGAGTCCAAGCTTGTTTACGATGTAGGTGATCTCGAGATCATATACGGTGACCGTCTGCAGAAAATTGGCCGCGAAGTGGAATCTCTGATAAAAGACGCCGGGTATTGCCAGCTCCCTGGGTCATGCAAATGGTGGTCTCCAAGTGGGCGACTCCGATTCCATGAAGATATCGACAATCCAGCGGAACAACTTCGAGGTGCTCAAACAAACTTCTACACTCCTTCCGTAACCGTTGACCCCTTTGGTAACAAACAAGTCACAAGCCTGGACGATTTCTGCCTGCGACCTGTTCGCTGTATCGACGCAGTTGGGAACCAGAGTCGAGTCTCGTACGATTACCGGTTTTTGCTTCCTGACAAAACCATAGATTGTAACGGCAACCAGCGACAGATAGTCTTTGATGAATTTGGGTCTCAAATCGCACTGGCAGTGATGGGGAAAGAGAATGAATTGGTTGGGGACAGCTTAGAGAATATATCTCTCGATGTCACCCAAGACGATATCGAAGGGCTCATTCACACCCCGACGCAAGCACTCATACGGCGGACCCTTGGGCAAGCGGGTAAGCGGTGGATCTACGATGTTTGGCGATTCAGTCGGTCACAAGAGGATGAGCAGTCGAGGTTCGAACCCAGTTGCATACTCGAGCTAAGCAGTGATCAGCATTACACCGGGGAAGACGAGAGCAGAAAATTTCTCATTAAAATTATATATCTAGACGGCTCGGAAACGCCCATTCAGGAGACTGAATTGGCTCGCATCGACAAAGATGGTTTGGATTCTCAATGGCGTCTAAACAGATGGATAATAAATAACACCAATGGTGACCCAGTCCGAGAATTCGAGGCCTCTTTTACTCCCAGCGGTCAATTCGTGAAACCCGCGAACTGCAAGGCTAACTGCACCTTTCGCTTCTTTGACCCACTAAATCGCCCCGTTGTTGAGGTCCTCCCTAATCACACATGGGGCAAATTCAAGAATACACCTTGGAAGCGGACGACATACGACGCCGGTGATTTGATCAATATTGAAAACCTAGAACTGGATGAAGATGTAGGACGGTATCTGTCCTCTCTCAGCAATCAAAGCTACTTGCCAAGTTGGTACGAAATACGAAAAGATCAAGAGCCTGAAGCAGCGCAGCAATCCCTAGTGTATGCCAATAACCCGAAAATAGAACACCTGGACCCGCAAGGCAATATCATTGGAGAAGAAAGGAGTTTTGAGTCTCGATCGCTGATATCTAAATTCTCTTACGACGTATTGGGTAGAAGGCTAGGATGCGTAGACGAGGTTGGCCGGACGGTAGAATTGTCCCGCTACGATCTGCGTGGCCGTAAAGTTTTTACGAGCGGCATGGATAGCGGTCAAGAATTAGCGATCTACAGTACAGACGACCAGGAAATTTTCCACTGGAACTCACGAGACATATGGAAGCTGACCAAATACGATACCATACGTCGCCAGATAGAAACTTGGACCGCCGAGGGCAACAGCAAGCCGAGACTTGAAATTCGAATACAATACGGAGAGGCCGTTCCAGGTGATCAAAAGCGAAATCTGCGAGGAGAAATAACTAAAATATACGATCAAACCGGCGTGGAGGAACGTGTAGCCGTGGATTATAAGAAGAATATACTCTTGTCATCCATGCAAAATGCGCTAAACTATCAATCGACAATAGACTGGTCCGAAGACGTTGGACTAGGGGGACCCATCTTTAAGCCGCTGCGGGCTTATGATTCCTTCAATCGCCTGACAAGGGAGAGTTCCCAACTAGGGGGTTGCATACAGTATACTTACGATTTCCTAGGTCAGCGGAATTCGCTGTTGTGGAAAAAAGTCAAGGAAGATGAATGGTGTCCATTCGTTGTTGGTACTGAATATGATGCTGAAGGGCGCGAGCTGGTTGTTCGCTATGGAAACAAAGTAGTCACCACGAAAACTTATGATTTGCAAACCGGGGACTTGATACAAAGGCGGTCTGTTCGCAGTGACGGGTCATGTCTAGAAGACTTATGCTATACACGCGACTGCTTGGGCTCCATTGTCTGCATCTATAATCTAGTAGAACAGGACATGTTCTTCCGGAATCAAGTGGTAGACGCAAAACAACGTTTCTCATATGATGCCCTAAGGAGATTATCCCGAGCCGAGGGAAGGGAGCAGTACGACGCTAGCAATGGAAGTCGAAAATTAGCCACATTCGACTCGACCACCGGCCGAAATCCGGGATTGCATAGGGGGAACGGTGATCAAGTCTGCCGTTATGTTGAGAATTACGTCTATGATGATACCGGGAATATCCGGCTCCTCAAGCACTGCCCAGCCGATGACACCTCCGTATCTGGATGGACTAGACGATACTTCTACACGGAGAAAAGTTTAATAGAACCCGAAGAGTTAGGTAATCGCCTTTCCTACACACAAGTTGGAGACACAATGGAGATGTATGGGTACGAAGGCCAGATAGGTGCGACAGGCTGCATGACCTCAATGCCGGGGTATTCTTTGCTTGGGTGGAATCATGATGATAAGCTACAATTCTCTTCAACACAGACGACGAAAGAGGATTCGGTTCCCGAGACAACCTGGTATACTTACCGATACGACGGGCAAAGGTCCCGGAGAGTCACTGAAAGAGCATCCTCCAGTGACCGACCAATACGCAAGCTCAAGGAGACAATATACCACAGAGGTATACAAATCCATCAAGTATATAATGGAGACGGAGCAACGAAGAGTCTCGACAAGACCAACTTTGTCATCAATCAAGAAGATCCAATTTGTATTGTAGAGGCTAAAAAGTCCTCGGACGGTCTTTGGGTGGGTTCAGATTTGAATCGATATCAGATCAGCGATGCATTAGAGGTTGATGACGAAGGTAACATCGTATCATACGAAGAACGATCGCCCTTCGGAGTCGCCGTCTATATCGCCTTGGCTCCAAGAATAGAGGCGCCCCGGGTTTATCGCTTCGCTAAGTACGAGACGGATGTTGAAACTGGTCTGTGCTTTTGCTCCGCACGCTACTATGCATCTTGGTTGGGGAGGTGGACTTCTCCGGATCCACTAGGTGTGGAGGATGGATTGAATATATACATCTACGTTTCAAACGACCCGGTGAATTTTACAGACCCAACCGGGACGGTAAAAGGCGGAACGAAGTCAAAAGAAAAGAAACCCGCTGGACCGAAAATTAAAAAGGATGTCTCTCTCCTCAAAGGGGGAGGGGCTGCCGCTGCTGCCCCAACTGCACTTGCTACCCTCAACAAGAGGATTAAGGAGGTTGCCGATCAGCGGTTTAAATATTTCGGTGCAGAGAACTGGAATGGCATCAAACAAGTAGGGATTCTAACTCTCAATAAAAGCCACCTTATATCGCAGGGCTTCCAGGAGAAGATTCTCACCCCACTTGGATTTGAGGGATTTGCGCATCAGCATTGCCTCGTTATGCTGCAGCGCCACCACCAAAGAATCTTTAATCAGAAAGCTGAAAAGGGGATGTACGGTGTTGATGAAATGTGGCAGAGTCTTGCGGACAAATTGGCGCCAAAACCGGACTCCATAAAAGCTTTAAAAGAAGAGCTAGACGCCAGTGCTCCGCTAAGGGAAGCGTTTCTAAAACGTGTTGAGAAACAAATGTATACACTGTTACAGGCGGCGGGAATGGACATTGATAAAGTCAGGGAGTTGAAAATTCGCTACAATGATGAGGCGACCATGGAGAAACTATACGTCGCAGAAAAATGGGTAGGTGATGATGAAAGGGAGTTTCTTGTGAAGAAGGGTGTTGCTCTTATTCCATAATTGCAATCGAGTCGACTATCGCCAATACATTGCGTTGCGTATAATATTATAAGTAGCTAGTAGTAGGCAAAATATTCCAATAAACTAATCTTACATTTGCGAATGATTACTATTCCTATTTATCATAAACAATTAAGCAGTATTCGAGATCAAGTTCCGACAAAGAGAAGATCGAAGATCGAAGGCTTTCTTCGAGAGCCTCTCCAATTCGTGTCCAACAGAACACCAAGGTTACTGGGGCTGTATGGCTTTATCCGACCTGACTCAACCCCACCACCAACACCTTGAAGGCTGTGCTCCTCGCCGCGGTATGACGCCAAAATCCCTGCCCAAGCATTAAGTATGACCTGCAGCTAAAGTGGACCTGACTATCGGAAAAAATGCAAATGCGACGACACCTGCAGGAGTAAAAACCTAGTGCGGACGTACCTGCCAATTTTAAAAAAAAAAAAGTAATCCCACCTTGACTCATCAAAAATTCATTTCTCCTGTCGCGTCATCCAAAGACGCATAACTTTTAGATCCAACAAATAGTAAATTAAGATTCACGAAGTCATCTGATTCCGAGAAAAGAAAAAAGAAGAAAGAAGAAAAACAAAGGGATGTCGCGAGAGGCTTGTTCTATCCGTTTTCGGGGAATGGATCGAGGTGCCTTGAGGCGGCCTTGCCTTCGCGCGTATGTTCTGTCATTTCGGTTGCGATAGTCGAGCTAGGACAACCAACAATGAGGGAGGAAAAAAAACTGTATAAAGAAGCGACGAAAAGTCGCACGTTCTGACGGAACAGAAGAACGTGCAGACTTCTCAGTTCGATAAGCAAAAGAGAGCAATAAACCAATTCGAGTTTTCCTTCAATTGCAATTGAACAATATTTAACATGCCGGAAACTAAAATTGACGAGTTGGCTGAGATTGTATGCTCACCCGCTTCCTTAGCATCATTTTACCACATGGAAACGCATAGCTAACACATCCTCAACAATGATATAGAACGGTGTCAAACCCAAAGTCCTCCTCGAAGATGGCGAAAGGTACCTTCCTCCCTACTAATTGCAAATTCTCCCGCAAAATATATGGCATTTATACTAACCCAATCGCTCAAAATAGTCGAGAAGTCTCATCCGACACCTCCCACGCCACAAAATACACGATTAAACGCACTTATGACCATTTCTACTGTACTTGCCCCGGTTGGCGTATCAATGGCGGGCCCGTTAACGCCAGGAGCTGCAAGCATTTGAAAGCCCTCCTTGGCGAGAAATACGAATGGGAAAGGGTGGAGGCTAAGAATCCAGGTGTCCAGGCGCCATTGGGTGGAAAGGCAGCGAATGGGACAGGAAACCAGAAGAAGAAACAAACAGCGACGGGTGGAGTAAGAGATAGGAAAAGGAAGGTTGAAGAAGAGGAGGATGAGGAAGATGAGGATGAAGAGATGGAGGATGATGACGAGGAAGAGGTGAAAAGGAGACCAACTGTTAGAAGTACTAAGAGGAGTAAGGTCAAGAAAGAGGAGGATGACGAAGAGGAAGAGGAAGATGAGGAGATGAGCTTCTCGGACCTGGACACCATGGATACAGACCAACTCGAAGCCGAAAAGGCAGTGATGCTCAAGCGTATGGATAAGATCAATTCGCTTATCGCCGCTGCCAACTCCAAGAGCAAAGGCAAAGCCGTTGCCAAAACTAAACGCACGATAAACGGCAAAGCCCCCCGCAGCAAGAAACCCGCCGACGACGAGGAAGATGAAGACGAAGAAGACGAGGAGGACGAAAACGAGGATCTCGACGCCCCTCAGCCTCCAAACTCCAAGCTCCGTCCTCAACTCCTCCTCGCCGAGAAATGGGACATGGAGAAAGGAATCGATCCAACGGGTTGGTGGATGTCCGAAAAGCTCGACGGCGTCAGGGCTTACTGGAACGGCACCCAATTCCAATCCCGCGAGGGTAACAAATTCCACGCCCCGGATTGGTTCATCAAGAAATTCCCCAAAGACATCACCCTCGATGGAGAGCTCACCTGCGGCCGAGGTAAATTCATCGATACCGTTTCGATAGTGAAAACCATGAACGCACCGGATAAGTGGAAATTTTCCGTCGAGTATCACGTCTTCGATATCCCCAGCATCGGCAACAAGAAATTCGAGGAAAGGCAAGAGACGCTGAAGAAACTACTTGATCGGTTAAGGATCAAATGGGTCAAATACGTCGAGCAGATCGAAGTGGAAGATAAAGACCACGTTCTAGAGCACCTCGAAACAATCACCACCGACGGCGGAGAAGGTCTCATGCTCCGGGAACCCGAATCCCCTTACATTCAAAAACGTTCAAAGACCTGCCTCAAAGTCAAGAAATTCCACGATGCGGAAGCAAAAGTCATCGGGCACGAAGAAGGAAAGGGCAGGAATCAAGGGAGATGCGGAGCGTTGAAGTGCGAGATGATGGATGGGAGCGGGAAGAAGTTCAAGGTGGGGACAGGATTGGATGATAAGATGAGGAGGAATCCGCCGAAGGTTGGGACGGTTATTACGTATAGGTATTTTGAGCTTACGAAGGATGGGGTACCGAGGTTCCCTAGTTTTATGAGGGTTTTTAAGGGGCATTAAATGTTTTTTTGTATATACTAGGATTACGATGGCTTGGTTGGGTCGGGATATTTGGGTAACTGGTGGGTTTACGGCAGTGCATTTCTTTTCTTTCTTTTCTGTATATTGCTTTGTTACGATGCTATGTCTTTCCTTAGCTCTCGATACGTCGCTATGAAGTTCAGTTGGTTCACGCAAGCATGAAATTCCCCGCATTGCATTTCGTCTGAAAAATATAAAAAATTTGCGGCCACGTACGTTCGTGGTGCATCCCAAAAATTGATGCAGCCTCCGAAAGAGGAATATAAGGAGAAGATATCGATATCCAAATATTAATATAATGCTATCATAAAGCTATATCAACATCCACTACCTGTGAAAAGATAAAACGAGTAAAATGGTAAATGGTAAAGCAGAAGCAGCCAAGCTAACGACGCCAGAAAACCTTTTTTTGTTTCTTTCGAAAAGTCTCGTATGTCATGATCTATAAAACCAAAAAGAACAAGCATAACAGTTGGAGAGGGCTGAAAAGATGCAAATACGAAAAAATCGTAACCAAGAGTAGCGAATAAAGGCACTCAACAGAAATTCCAAAAACCGCACAGCTTCCATGATCTAACTGATCTATAGTCGCGATAATATATTCGCGATAAGCTTCTTTCAACAAACGCAGAACTGAGTTGCCTGCTACGCCTCCCCGCTCTTAACCTCTTCGGCCTTCCCTTCCTTCTCCTTCTCAACCTTTTCGCTCCCAGCCACACTAACACTGCTGCCCCCTACACCCGCCAAAGCTCTCTCCAACTCTCTAATCTTTTCCTTCAACTTTTCATTCTCCTTCTTCACATTCTCCAACTCATTCCTCGCCGTCAGCACCTCTTCATACCTCGGGTGACCACCTGCAGAACTGCTATAGCTGACACCCAACCCCCTCTCCGATCCTCCTGTCTCGCTGCCGGCGTATTCTCGTTCTCGTTCACGGGATTGGTGGTGATTATGCAAGTGCACCATACCGACGGAATCTTTCCAGCTGCCGCTACCGGGGTGAAGGTGGGGCGAGGTATAGTAGTACTGCGAACCAAAGTACGGGTACGGACTTTCAGAGTCGCCAAGTGCTGGAGAGTTTCTCCCGCTCGCTCTAGATCCGGAAATACTTCGAACGGAACTTTGGCGCGACATGGGGATGGGAGCTGGTCGGGTTGTGGTGGTTCCGGAACCGGATGTCGGGTCTCGAGCAGCGGAAAGAGACTGAATACTACTTTGGCGGGAGAGGGAGCTGCCGGCCATTGTGCTGCCAATCGTGGCGGCGTTGGTTAAGGCGGTAGACGCATTGGAGGATGTTCGCCGGCTGCGTGGGGAAAGATAGCTGGAGGATGGGTATGTACTACTGAGATCGTCGGAGATGGGGTGGGAAGTTGGCGAGACTTGTTGTTGGGCACGCAGAATCGAGAGTTGCCGTGTTAGACGGTTGACCTGGTTGTTAAATGTGGTTAGCGGGCGAATTAAAGAAAACTCGAACCTAAGAAATATTGCGAACATACAGCGGCCTCTTGTTCCTTTTCCAATTCGGCATGAATTTCGGCTGGTGAAAGTTGGCGGGGCAAGCGAGTTGGACCGGGTCCATTTCCAACACCAGTTTCGCTGCCACTGATACTGCTAACACTTCTGATGCTCCCACCAGGAGACGGCGGCTGAGCGAAGGGTGGCTGACCTAGAGGAGCCGGGGGAGGTAACATTCTCTGTTCAGATTGTCGACGTGATGCACTCGGATCTCGAGCGTCAGAAAGCGAAGAGGATGGCCGTCGAACGTTTGCAGAGGCCGTTGCCGAGATTTGTCGCAGACGGGGAGATGGAGGAACTGCGGTCGATGAGGGTGCTGTTTGAGTAGCGGAGGGAGTTGGAGGATTTGGAACAGGAGAGGGAGATGAGGCAGCCGCCTCGTCGGCAGGTGGGGCGGATGTGGTGGTCATTTTGTCGGTTGACGACAGACTAGCTAGGATGCTAGTCTGAGAAAAGAGAAAAGGGAAACTCGAGATATTTGGATTCTTATAAGCGGTTTATTCGTCGGAAAAATTCCAAGGCAGTGCGAGCGGTAACCACAGAAAGTCCTAGAACGAGGCGAGGGAATAATAAGACGTGTTTGGATCAAATCCGCGGACTGTTGGATGGTAGTTGTTCAAGTTGTTCCACTAAAGTGCGCCTTTGTCTCTTTTTGGATTGTCGATTTGGTGAACACACTTGAAACAGGTGGGATAACCCCTCAAGGGTAAAGCAGGAGAGCAATCAGCGGGTGGACGAACTGAGAGATAACAGGCCGTTCGTTTGCTTTTAAATATTTTTGGATCTGAAGAGTTGCAGCGTGGATATAGTGATCAGATATTAGACGGGATGGAAGGTTGCTTAGATGCGAGTCTTGGGGAGATGAGAGGCATGCAAGGAAGATGATGGTAATAGGTTGAAGTCAGCTGAGCGACAAAGTACTAAGTAGACGTTAGACGAAGAAGAAAGAAAAGACGAGGAAAGAAAAGACGAGGAATGAGGAGGAATGCTGCAGCAAAAGAGCACAAAAAAAGATGAGATGAAAAAGTAAAAAAAAGGCTCCCTAGCCGAACGGCAAACGTTGCAGCTCGACCAAAAGTAGAGAAATTTTGACAAATGCCTTCTTATCAAATGAAATGCGGGCTACCTTGAAATATAAAGCATCTAGCCAGGTAACCAGTCTTTGTGTAATTTCTACATCGGATAGTATGCAGCCGATCCTAACTCGGGCTGTCAGAGATTGATCCTCAAATCCTGAATCTGATACCGCTCGGTGGATCAGCTGGCTCACTCATCCCGGTGCGGGCCTTTGCATTTGATTGCTGCCGGGATCCATTTGATATGTGTCTCGCATCGGGGAAGTGTAAGCAAGATGTGCAAACCCTTTCCTTGGTTTGAATATATGCCATCTGCACGCTTCTGCATACTATCGTACATGTAAATATCCTTAGACTACAGATTTGAATGGGCTATATGACCTATAGTTTGGGACTTTACACCTAGACCGCGAGCAACCCTCCTACGAAACGGCGTAAATGTAACGGCCTTCCTTTGCCACATTGCGCGGCCAATGGACTATCGTGTTGTGTATGCTGCCCTGAAAATTAGAAAGATTATATACAGGCTGGCCATAAATTCGTTATTAATTTCGCAATAGAAAAGAGGAAAAAGAAAAGAAAAGGAGAAGAGCCCCCCATAAAGGTCGGGGTCAATGGGAAACTCATGAGAAGGCATACTTGAGATATTACAATGTCCATATCGAAAAATAATCACAAGCGAAGGTACTGAAAGAAGCAAGAAAAATATGTTCGAACGAGTCACCGCAAAACCAACCAGAAGTTTATATAAAAAATAAGGGAAAAAAAAAACTCCCCCTCTAAGTAAAGCCAAAGGGTCGGAGAATCAGAAACAGGGGTTACATGCATACAGCACCCGTCGCGTTAGATCGTTTTGGTCAATATGCGAACGATAAAAAGGCAAAACAAATATGCTCGCAGTACCAATATCACATAGAAATACTCCGACAAATTAGGTACCAACATACTGTCCGATACCAAGAGCTAGACACATACCATACCCTTCCTTACGACTTCCACCCATTAGCCAGCCACCGATCCTGTCAAGCTCCTAAATCCCTACTCTGCCTTGTCACCATTCAGTTGGCTAGCCTGCCACCTCGCCTCGTTGTCAAGGTTTACGAGGGTTTGGGCCGCTCTCGCCATCTGAACAAAGTTTATTATCTGCTTTCCAAAGCAGATTGGGAAAGTAACGTATGCCATGCCTTTGATAAATGGTAGAATGGCATCTCTGGCAGCGGAAGGCGATGGGAATGAGAGTAGGTAGAGGGAGACAAAGTGGAGCTCGTTGAAGGCGCAGAATGTGAATAGAACGACCTAAATCGCACACATTAGCAAATTATGACATCTCTAAAAGTCATGGAACCCCCCTAAAAAAAAAAAAAA
>LDUD01000138.1:290187-303776 GCA_012184295.1 Dactylella cylindrospora
AGTACAGATTCAAAATCTTGCTCTGCTTCCTGTCAACGCTCTTGTGGCTTCCAGCTCCTCTCTCCATCATCGCATACATGTGCATATAGTGACTAGCCAAGTCTAGCGACAGCAAGCCTTGGAATAGAATCTTCAATCTTGGGTGTTCTGGGTATGCGGCGCTCAAATACATAAGAAGACAGCTGGTGGTGCAGCGATCGGTCACCATGTCCAGAACTGCGCCGAATTTAGTGGACTGAGAGAATTTGCGAGCGGCGTAGCCATCTAAAGCGTCCAGGATGCAGGAAACTCCGTAGAGGATTGTACAGGTTAGGGGGTGGATATCCATGTATATTAAGGAGATGGAGGCAAGCAGGATTCGAGCATAGCCTGCAAATTGAGTGTTAGCTTTGAGTGTTTCGCGAATGGCGCGAGGATCGCCATGAAGCAGTCAAGACATACCAATAATGTTCGGGATGAAGAAGTAGACGTTGGTAGTCTGTAGCCATTTGGGTAATGGGTTTCGCGGTGCCTGTGGCTTGGGGGAGGGGCCGTTGGCGACGACCTTTTGGGACGCCATTTTTTTTCGAATGGTCTTACTATTTGTAAGGAAACGGATTGCAAAGTCGCAGGTGCTCTCGGAGGAGCTGTTTTGGATATTTTGCCAAATAAGATATATCTAGGTCCCTAGAGCTGATAGTGCAACGTTGATTGTCGAGATTGAAACTACTGATGAGGTCCGCGAGGTGGTTGTGCGTCCGGGAGCTGTCGGATGGGAACAGGGGATGTTTGAAGGTTGATTACTGAGGCTGGTTGCGTGCAGCAGCGGCTTGGTGAAATTTGAAGATACTAAGTTCGTGTTTTATCAAACGGGAACACTACAAAAAACTGTTTTGTAACTGTGGTGGGAAGAGTAGCACGAGATCTCAAAATATCAACCAGTAGACAGTTTCCGAAATGAAAAAAAATTGTGGGATGACAGCAGGATATTGATATATTTCCTTGGTGCCAGCGACGAAAAGCGGGTGATTGGGGGGAGGAAAAGGTGGGTGCCCGAACAGTGGAGTGTCGTGTGGAGCGAAGACTCGGTTTAGGTGGTACACTGGGAGGGGGGCAGAAGGGGGACCGCGTGAGCAGCAGCAGGGCTAGGCTATAGATAAGGAGATTTATCGTTCAAACTATGCCTACCTTCCCGCGTGGCAGATAATATATGATATAGATAATGAGATGTCGATAGTAATAGATAGAGAATTGGTGTATTCCGACGGAATGCTAACAGCGGCTGAATGGTCTTAAAATAATAAGCAAAAGGGTAATGGAAAGGAGGACTTTCTGTAAGCTAACTGCTGCTAGCTAGTAAGCAAGCTACTCCAATCACGGCTAGATACGAACCGAGAGGAAAAGGTTGGATACTTAATTAGGCACGTTCCCATCGCCGACGGAGACGGCTCTAGCTTTGTCAGAATCAAGCGAACTTGGGAGCCCCAATATATAGTAATGTTCAATAGCCAGCTCTTAGTCAGAGGGTGCAGAATATCAGGCTTGCCGCGACCGACATTCAACTTAACAGGACATATTTAACAGATCCGGTGTCCCTTGCAAACCGTGAAAAAGAAATCAACATCAGAGATGTACAGAAACCCACTCTGGGGGGATGAAGAAAGCGTGAGGCTGCTCAGGCTTAGACTTGCCGTTTGGGAGCACGGTTTCATTTCCTTGGTAGGAAATATCTCATGACAAGGCCGTGATTGAGAGGTTACGCAGCTTTTCATTTTTGAGAAGATTGGCAATAATCCCAAGTACACTCTAACTATGTAACTAGGGCGCGTAAGCATCATCGGATGCAAGCTGCAACCAGGCTCCGTGGAACGATTGTTGGCCTTCCAGTACCGGCCGTCTCGGTCGGAACCTTGAATCCGTGGCCGAGAAACAACCCAAATAAAATGATTTGTGGGTGGGCAGCCCTGCATGAGAACCCCCCTTGTTGCTAGTACGCACGTACACCGGGAGACTACTCGAACGCAGGCACACCAACCCCATCGTTACTTTGAATCGATCGGGTTTTGTGGTGAAAGTAGCAGCTTGAGCTATGACACACTTTCCCACTAGCCACCATCCCACTTTTTATTTTTTTTTTTTTTATTTTTATTTTTTTTTCAACCATTCGAACCCTCCTCTCTCCACAATCAAAAGCATCTACAATTTAAAATCCCAATCTCTACCAAAACATACATTACAAGTGTCGCACAACTTCATCCCTTCGTAATCTTTCGGGTATCATACATTGGTTCCTTTCGTTGGTCCTATAATCGAGAAAGTACGCTAACAATGGTGGGGTACATTGCAGTTCTCGCCAACCTTCAACCCACCATTCGCAACTATCTCCGGCGCCACAAAGAAAGTTTCCCAGAACCAACCTACGTCAACCAACCTTCCAAGAATTCTACCCTATCCTGAATATTTTCAGACATCCCTACTACCCGATCGATCCCATCACTTTCCATTCCCTCTTCTACGATGCCGTCCACGCGAGACCCGCTGGGCATAACTGGCATCATCCTCTGCGGCGAGGGAGAGAAGCTCAAACCCATAGTCTCTCAAACAAAGCTCCCCAAAGCTCTCCTCCCAGTTGCAAACAGACCTATGCTACAGTACCCGCTCGAATGGCTGCTGAACGGTGGGATCAATAGTATGTCCACCCCGCAGTCAACAATTCGCCTCGAGTATCTCCCCTAACCTAACTGCTCTCCACTCAGCCATCATCATCGTTTGTATCCAGGGCCAGGAAACCCAGATCCAGAAAGCCACAAAGGATATTTACAGCAGGAGGACTGCCGAAAAACCCAATCGTTTCAAAGAACCTCCTCTCCCGACAATCGTCCCACTTTCTATCGCCCCTTCAGGCACCGCATTCGGAACTGCTTCGGTTTTGAGGCAACCTCAGGTTTCCAGCTTGATCAAGGATGATTTCATAGTCGTCTCCTGCGATTCAATCTGCGATATATCTGCCTACGATATCATCAGGGAGTGGATCTCTCTCCCCAGCTCACTACACACCAAGAAAGGTGGTATGGGAGTTTGGTATGATATTAAGAAGGAGAAAGGAGTCGGTTAGTGAAATCCCGCCTATACCAAGGCTTTCAAAAAGCTTCTTGGAAATCAGAAACGCTAATATAACGTAGAACGGGACATGATTGCCACAGCCCCGATCAAAAGAGTTGCTATAAAACCTCCATCTACAGAATTTGAGATCTCCGACTTGGTCATAAGCTATGCTTCTGCAGCAGAAGACCCGAAAAAAGATCTAGGGTTGAGAAGAAGTCTCTTCGATGTTGTATCCAAGGTCGACCTTCATACCACCTACAGAGATGCACAAATTTATATATTCCCCTACTGGTCTCTAAAATGGATAGTAGATAACCCTCATAAGAAGATGATGTCTCTAAAGGACGATATTGTTCACTGGTGGGCAAAGGCTACTTGGCAGGGCTCAGGCTACCTAGCTCATAAACTCGGACTGCTTCAGGTTTTAGATGAGGTAGAAGGAAACGATGGCCAAAAGTCGGATTCCCTTAGTATGGTGAGTGCGGAACCGAGAAGTCTCACCCCGGCGGACATTGAGAACTTTTTGGGAATGAGCACAACGATGAAATCCGTCTGGCCGTCAAAGGAAGAAGCGCTGAAATCAAGGAAAGAAATCAATACACGTGGCTGGTTCCCCACCTCGACAGTCGAGGACTCTCCGATAGAGAGTAATAGCGGGAGTGATAAGACCAACAGAGAATTCAAGAAGATCAAAACCCCAGCCTACGGCGCATTCTTCGTCCCTCCATTCTCCGTCTTCAAGCCAAAGATGACCATTACTCCGCTAGCTACAACTCCTCTCGTCAGACGAGTAGATGACCTTCAGCTCTATCTAGCAACTTGTCTCGAATTAGCCCGCAATCCTGCTATCAACCCACCGGGTACTCCTCCTCTGGTAAAAGTCCACGAAAGAGCGAACGTTTCAGGCCTGGACACTATGGTTGCTGGGGGTACCGAAGTCGAAGAAAAGGCGCTAGTGAAGCGTTCCGTTGTAGCTGCAAACGTCAAGATTTGCAAGATGACAAAGATACAAGGCTCTGTTATCTTGGAGGGTGCAATAATTGGAGCGAATTCTAAGATTGAAGGGTGCGTTATTGGACGGTTTGTTAAGATTGGCACCGGCTGCCAGATCACCAATTGCCAAATTGCAGAGGGGGTTATCCTCAAAGACAAGAGTTAGTTTCCCTTATCAGCTGAATATAAAGAGAATTCTATACTAATGATATCTTCTTCTAGCCATACAAAAGGACACTTTAATCACTGAGAGTATTGAAGAGTCAAGTGATGATGACGAAGATTTCTTTGATACCGGCAGAGATGGCGGTGGGGATGACGATGAAGATGACGAGCTAGACGACAGTGATAACGAAGAAGATAGCGATGACGGTGACGATAATACAACTTCCAAGTCAATCCCCACTACTTCTAAAGAATCCGCTGCTCCTCCTCCGGCAAGCGTCCCACCTGCTTCGAAGGTCCGTTTTGAAACCAAGGAGGCTACGCTACCTCAATTTACAGATACGCTAGAAGTTAAAGAGACGCTAGCCGTCGCTGAAGTCGTTAAGGAGCCGGCAACGGGAGAAGAACAATCCCCTCGTACTGAGGTTGCGGAGGAGGAGAGCCCAGGGGAACAAGTGGAGGAACAAGTAGAACCATTGGAGGAACAGGGAGCAGACTCTGGCCCCAAAGTTCCCTTCCTCCAACTTGAACTCGAGGAGGAAGATGAAGAGGATGAAGAAGATGACTTTGCTCCGGACAGTGATGAGAGCAGCTACTGCGATGAGGAGTATGACTCGCAATGGGAATCTGAAGGCGCACCCGACGAGGAAATTGCTGAACTTAGCGGCCCAGAAGATGACGGCGGTCCATTGAAAAGCCCTAAGAGGATTTCAAGAGGGTTTTCAGAAGATATGGCGAAAGGGATCGCTCAAATGGCCGGTTTAAATCTCGGTGGGGTCGCAGAAGGCGCGGATAAAGTTGAGGCTGCGGAGAAAGGAGTTACGATGGGTGATATGCCTGCCTCGATTGAAGTTGGAGAGGTCAAGACGAAGATCGATATTCAGCCAGCTACAGAAGAATTGAAAGCGAAATAGCGGATCCTTTCTCGACCTTTTGTTAGCGGGTCAAAGAAGGTAAAGAAGATTTGGCATTATGGCCGTCATGTTTCGAAATCATCGGCGGCATTTCATAAACTCTGACTGCATTTCTCTCTTCATTTTGTTTCATAGCTTATATACCCATTTCCCTTTGCCCTCTTTTCACTTACTAATCTCTTTATATTCATTTTGCATGGCAATTGCTGCAGGGCTGGGAGTGGATAGATAAAAGTTATGACGATTACAAGTATTAGACGTGTATACAGTTATATTACTGATGCATTAAAGATAATAAATTCTAGCTCCCACAATTCTTATCCTAGTAATTCTTCTTTCCAATCTGAGCCATCTACCGCTGGATGCTATAGGTATCACCACAGGATCTGGTCCCTCCTATATACTTTTTGTTGTGTATGTGTGGCTAGTGTGTGAGAGGATTGTGGCTGAAAGGTCATGTCATGTGAGGCTCAGCCATCAGGCATTCCTGTTCTGGTCAGTCGGCAACTGTCTGCGGTTTGTTGGTCAACCTCCTATCAACAACCTCCTCCACCACCACCAAAAACGCCCGCTTGACAGCCTATACGGTCGCCCGTATTATCCCACCGATATCATCGAAAACTCATCAAATCCATCGCGATTCCTATTCTACATAATCCGCTCTCTCTCTTGATACAATTTTCGCCATCGGAAGTACCTCGGATCCTCCTCTAAATCCTGCGAAAAGGGGAGTGCGCGCGTTTGCCATCAAACACATACAACGTACTCCGTATACGGATATAATCTCCCCCATATCCGACAGCCCTAAAATCAAATCATCGCGTTTGAACAAACACAGCTTCATCGCAACCCCTGCTCCACAATTTTTGCTTCCTCTCACATATATATCCATAACCGTCCGTTGCAACGGCATAGTTTTTGGTTTTTTATATTGTCGGGTTCCTAACAGATACCCCAATATAAACAACACAAGTCTACCCGACCACCTGATATAAATATCCACCCCCCATAGATAATCACACACGCCCACCACGGATAGACTCTTGGCTGCCTCCCGACAAGGCGGTCCAAACGGCCTTCCTTATCGCGGTCGGCCATGGCCACGGCCATATACCCCAAGGTCAAAATTAACACCGCGAAACCGCTAGGCGGCGTGGTCACCAATTCCGCGGCTACGAATCATGTGATTCCCCGGCCGTCGCCGACTCCTTCGAAATCTGCGCCTTCCGCAAATAATATGTCAAACACCATAACCGTTGCGACGCCGGCGAGTGCTAGTGCCGGTGGCGCTGCGGGGAACGTGAGGAGTAGTGAGAGGAGGAGAGCCGTTCCTAATAAATTTGGGAGTGACACAAGTATAGCGGGGAGGATAAAGAGGGATAAGGGTGTGGAGATTGATGAGGATGGTGATATAATTTTGGGCAATCAGCCGCCGAGAAAGGTATGTTGCTTTTACGACTCGCCCAATCAGAACTATGTCAGTCTTTAACAAGCGATCCATAATAGAAATTAAAACCTATGCCTAGAGGTATACCCACCGGTACATGCTGCATGATATTTCCTGTTATATGTCATGGGATGTCGCTCACATTATTTATTTCAATTTCTAGTGATCACGACACAGTACATCCTAGACAAATATAAGGATAAACCGCCGTCATTAACATTACACATGCATCCTACGCATTTCCGTTTTGACCAACAGGACGGAACCTTCAATTATAATAGTGCAATGAGGGTACGAAAACCATTTAATTGGCCTTATAAAACCTTTGGTTTCGCTAACTAAAAGAATAGAGCATATTGGAATATATTGCACAAGAAACAATACCCGCAGATGCAATTGAAGTATTCCGTGATGCAAGAATTCCATTTTATGAAGGTATTTGATTCTCCCACGCCCTCTCAGGGGAGAGCTTCTTGTTGACAGAAATATCTACTAGGCCGTCTGATAGTGCACATCCATGACCACCGAACGGCGGCCAAGGACGCTGATGGCACTTCCGTGAAGCCAAAAAACGACATGCTATTCTCCTTAAACAAATACAACGAACATTTAACTCCTTCACCTTTCGTCCCTTTTCCGGCCAAGCAAATTTCCGACCCTATAAAAGAGGAGCCGTTAACAAACGGGGATGCCAAACCAATGGATATTGACAGTGCATCGAAAGCCTCGGAGGAGAACAAAAAGATATTTAAGACAGTCTTGCATCCAACTCCTTCAACATTACATGCCGAAATCTGCTTATTAGCTATAACACCCGCTATACCCCCAAATGCACGAGGCCGACACAACAGCGTCGCACAAACTCCCGCTACTCCTGCATCAGCTCATCCTCTTACATTGTCGACAGCCAACACTAAGGCTCTGCCGACAATCCTAAATGATAAGACATCATTAACGTTCGAGGCAGATTATCTGTTAGCGACTGGACCATCGTTGGTTCTAACACCCGCGGAATCACCAGAACACGCGGCCGCTATATTAGATGCATTAGCTCACCCACTGCACTCGCGGCCGGTACCGCCCAAAAAGACGAGGAAGAGGACAGTCAAAGAGATGGCTGTGGACGAGGCAAAGGCGGCGGAGGAGGAACGGCTTATGCTTATCATGGACGAGCGGCATCAACCTTCCTCCATGGGGGCAACAGACGATGGACCAGTTGGAAACGGCGGATTCGACCCTTCGTTCAACAGATGGAAGGCTCTCGAATCAATCAAGAAGAAGCACGACGAGGAGAGGATCAAAAAAGAACAGGAGAAGAGAGCGCAGCAGGAGAAGGAGAGGGCAAAAGCTATGGCGGAGCAAAAGGTGAAACAGGCTCAAGAGGCCCAAGCAAAGGCTGCAGGAGCAGAACAAAGCCCGCAAGAAATGAAGAGAAGCTTTGGAGAAATGATTGCCAGAGGCGGAGCAGCTCAGGCGCATATTCATGCTGCACAAGCACAAGCCCAAGTTCAAGCTCAAGCAGCGGCCAGAGAACAAGCCCAGCGGGAGGCAGCAGCGAGAGAGGCTCAACGAGAACAGGCCGCGAGGGAGCAGCAAGCCGTGAGGGAACAACAAGCTGCAAGAGAGCAAGCACAACGGGAACACGCTGCTCAGGTCGCTGCTGCTGCACAAGCGGCTGCCCAGGCACAGGCAGCTCAAGCCGCACAGGCGGCAGCTGCACAAGCTGCAGCGGCGGCGGCGGCGGCTCAGACACCTACGAGTGCGCCTCAACAAACAACGGCAACGCAAGCCAGTCCAATCGCAGCAGCCTCGTCTCCTTTCACGGCTCACCAAGGATCTCCCCCAATGCCCTCCCGGACTTCAAATCATTCCTCACAACCTGGATCTCGTCAGCAATCACCTCACATGTCTACCGTTCAATCCATTCAACACCAGCATAGCCAGCCAATACCCGGTTCTCCTGCAATGCACGCTTCGCCGATGATGCGGGCCGGATCTCAAGCAATGCATGGTTCACCAGCTATGACCCAGGGTAGCCCATTAGCGAGGGGCGTCCCCATGATGACGGCTGGGCAACACCAACTCAATCCTGCACAAATTCAGCAACTAATGATGCAGAGTGCCGCCAGAAACCCCAACGCCATGAACATTCCGAAGGCTGCGGCGCAACAGCTGGCAGGACACAACCCCGAGCAGCAGAAGATAATGCTACAACGCGCTCTGTTAATGAGACAGCAACAGCAGCAGGCACAGCAGCAACAGCAAATGCTAGCTGTGGCCGCCGCCCAGGCGCAACATCAGCAGCAACAACAACAGCACGGAGGTCAGCCTGGAATGATGGATGGAATGGCAGGACATCATCCTATGGGACGTGCGTTTGTAGGTAACATGGGAGCAGGGATGCAGCATTTGGGCGGGATGGTAAATATCGGAATGGGAATGAATGGATACCAGCAAATGGCGATGATGCAGAACGGTATGCCTGTCGCCATGCCGATGGGGATGAATGGGCCGCCGACATATACCCCGGCACAGATCAATATGTTGATGGCGGCTAGGGGCAGGGGACAACCGCAGCCGGGCCAGGGCCAGTAATGGTCTGATGTGATTCTTCTTGATATGGCGCGATGTTGTAGCACGGGTGTTTTATCTTGGTGTTTTTTGCTGTTCTTTCTTTTGTGGATGGGGATGGAGTCTTAGTCTTTTTTTTTTTTTTTCGAGTTCTCTTTTTCTTTGTTCAAACTTTTTGTTTGGCCGCTTTATTGGCCATTGGGACAAAATTGAGATTGTTGTGATACCGTGATCTGGTCTTGTTTTTTGTTAGTGGTTTAAGCTCGACTTGGACTCTTTTCTTTCACTTCGTTTGCTTTTCCTTTGTCACAACTTCTCTTTTTCTTTTTCTTTTTTTTATTATACTAGTGTCGTTGTGTATATACCACCACCACCTTTTGGGCTTCGATAGCATCATCCTCTTTTACCTTGACCTGCGTATCGGTTGAGAGTTTTACTTACTTCCTCCTTGTCTACCTTTCTTATCTCCCGCCTTCACGCTCCGAGGGATTTAGCTGATCCCGATTGATGTTTTTCTTGACCCCGCCAGATTTGGCTCTTTTGTATGTCTGAAGAATTCTTTCGATTGAATTCGTTGTTTATATTTGTTAACACGTTATCGCGATCTCTTTCCAATGGCTGAAATGTTTGATATCAGATGCTCTTTTTTTTCTTTTCTTTTCTTTTACTTACTAACCATTTTTAGGGGCGTTTTTGAACCAAGAAAAAATTTATCAGAAAATGTCATTGTTAGTTATAATGCCAATTCTTTTTTTCTCTCTCTTTGTTTATACTTTTATTGTATTTGCTCTTGCTAGTATTAGTTGTGCCATGTTACATATATGCTTCTACTTTTGATACTCCGATTGAGGCTGTATATGGTGGTGGATCTATGACTTGTTTCCCTCCTCCCTCTCGTATTCACCGTTTCTTACAAGATTTCTTTGACCTATGCCCACTTGCAATTGGTATTCAGGCTGATGCAATTCTCCTTTCTTTCGATCATATTTCTCCACCAGTTATATATCTTCCTCGACATTTGTCCGCTTATAATCCAATGATATGTTTATGATTTGCAAATCCTCCATATCCAATTAACCCCCACGTATCGCCTTTTACTTCCCTTTTTTTTTTTCGTGGCTCGTATAATATTATCGTTGAATCGAATATACCATACCATGCGTGCATAACAAAAAAGAAACCCTATAGAAACTTCTCTGAAGTTTTTTTCGTTTCTATAAGCCTTTCTTCTCCCCCGAGTGATAGCAATATGCTAAATGATGTAACCGGTCGTATAAGTTTCTGCAAGACCTGTTGTTCTAGGTAGCACAACGTCTTTTAAATTTTTCAAAAGGCCAGATTTCACCGGTTTTGTTTCATATAAATGGTTACTTCGGGATAACGGAAGGCTTTGACTTTTGTTCCCTTTTTTTTATATTTTTATTTTACATACGGTTAGGGCCAGTCCCGGGGACGCCGCCTTCCGTCTTGGAAAAGTTATGAGACGAAATATCCAATGAGCCATGCATGTATATCCTGTCAAAAACCCCCGGAGTCTCACCTTATGGGAGATGTCGTTACGCCAAAAAGTCACGCCAATTGGTGTTGATTCGCATGGTTGGTAGGTAAATATATGCACAAAGGAAGGGGGGGAAAAGGTGGGATGACCAATTGTTAAAAAGCCTCTTCCGCGAACTAATCGGCCTTATCCTGGCGAGTATAGCTGTTAAAGGAAATTATGCCCCCCTCCTTCTCGTGTCGAATAATCCGCAATTTGCCGGATCATTAAAATTGTAAAGAACTCCTCACCCGATGCGAGTTATACGGCCGTCTGCAGTGCAGGAAAGGGAAAGAAAATAGCGGTAGCCTTACGATATCGAGTTTATACAGCGGCAAAAGAAAAAAGGAAAAAGAAAGGGAAAAAGAAAAACACCGCCGAAAGGAAAATTAGCATGGAATGCACGTGCATGCCAAAGAATGTGCCAGGGTTCTCATTTAAAAAAAAAAAAAAAAAAAAAAAAAAAAAAAAAAAAAAAAAAAAAAAAAAAAAAAAAAAAAAAAAAAAAAAAAAAAAAAAAAAAAAAAAAAAAAAAAAAAAAAAAAAAAAAAAAAAAAAAAAAAAAAAAAAAAAAAAAAAAAAAAAAAAAAAAAAAAAAAAAAAAAAAAAAAAAAAAAAAAAAAAAAAAAAAAAAAAAAAAAAAAAAAAAAAAAAAAAAAAAAAAAAAAAAAAAAAAAAAAAAAAAAAAAAAAAAAAAAAAAAAAAAAAAAAAAAAAAAAAAAAAAAAAAAAAAAAAAAAAAAAAAAAAAAAAAAAAAAAAAAAAAAAAAAAAAAAAAAAAAAAAAAAAAAAAAAAAAAAAAAAAAAAAAAAAAAAAAAAAAAAAAAAAAAAAAAAAAAAAAAAAAAAAAAAAAAAAAAAAAAAAAAAAAAAAAAAAAAAAAAAAAAAAAAAAAAAAAAAAAAAAAAAAAAAAAAAAAAAAAAAAAAAAAAAAAAAAAAAAAAAAAAAAAAAAAAAAAAAAAAAAAAAAAAAAAAAAAAAAAAAAAAAAAAAAAAAAAAAAGGAAAGGATTAATGGGACATGGTGGATTCCCGCGTTGAGGAAGTGGTGTATTTTACTTGGTGCAGCTCCAGACCGGGTCTCGAGTATCACGAATCGATCGAGTAAACATACAAAAACAATTTAAAGCCTCCTCCACTCCGAAATAAGAAGTAAAAGGAAAAAAAGCAACCGGGTATACCTGCCAGATCGGGCTATAGAGTGAGTTTTCGTCTAATAGCTATCCTACACATGATCCGTTAGGCAATAAAAAATCATCTCCTGCCACTCGTATGCGAGTAATTGCATAACCCACAGCAGCATGAATCTTTTCTTTTTTGTTGTTTTTCGTTCCATCTCAAGTATCGAGCGTCGGATAGTTCAGTACGGTTCGCTTCCACAGCTTTCTCCCAACCTTAACGGAAAGAAAAGGAAAAAAAAAAAAAAAGGGAAAAAAGGAAAAAAAAAGTTAAAACTGACCACGAATCAAAAAAAAGAAATGAAGGGCTTGTCCATGCAGTGTGAGAAAGCAGAGGCCATGTCCACAAGTTAATAGTGCGATGTGACTATAACTAGCATGCTTGCATATGTGATGTGTTACGGGGGACGTGTGACATATATTGCTTGCTTGCTGGCCTTCCCAGGAAGATGAATGCGCGAATGTGGCACTAATCCAACTGGGAAAATGCTAACCTCAACAGTACAGGGGGGGTACCTCACCCAACACATTTTTCGAGGACTGCGATGACGATATCGCTGTATATACACGTATTTATGGCTTGAGAGGAAAATACTACTATGGATACTCTATAGGTCTGGTCATATATCTATAGCTGCCAGCTTATACGCTGGCCTAGCAGAAGAGAACAGCCAATTGCAACAGGGCTGAGCAGTTTTTTCGTTCTATCACTTAGCTAGGGGAAAGGTTTCAGGGGACACATCTTGATTGATTATCGCTACCATACATGATTTACTGAAAGGCATACATGATTTCGAGGGGATTAAAAGATAGTGAGGGTAGAAGAACAAAAATCAACAAAGGAATGTCAGCCAGATCAACGACAATTGAGTGCAGTCCTCGCATATTTCCTCCTCTTCCCTTTCCCTTACACGTACCGTACCGCCTGGTAACCCGAAATCCCACCCGCAAAATTAGAAATTAAAATATTAGGGAGAATATTCAACCCGGTATGGCAGTGTTATCTATTAACGACCAGCTGGGCCGTCACAGCAGGTGTTCCTGATTACAGGTCGTTAGAGATCTCGTTCTAGGCGTAACGATTGGAAAATAGAGACCAAGGGATTTTACTTAGAATTTTGTGCAGACCCCGATGGACCCGCCCCTGGAGCCCCGGTGCCGGCCATACTATTGATACTCCCTTCAGCACTGTCAAGACTGACGATAGACCCATGGTCGAGGCCATGTTTGCAATTGCACGAGCTAGGCGTGCAATTGCAGACAGAGGTATTGCTGCAATCACAGCCACAGAGTTCGCTGAAGCTTGGAAGTGGGGCACCCGGTTGCGACATTTTGAGAAAACTAGTAAATTATTAGAGAAAAATAATTAAATATGTTAGATTGGGAAAAGTGAGTTAACCACCTTGAAAGTAGATGACTAATATATGGTTTGGCAGTAAGAGTTTTATTGTGCGATCTTTGTAGAGAGCCGGTTGCTTGGTGATTTCTAGTTCTCATCGATGGGAATTTGCCTTCAATTTATAGACAAGAATCCCCATATCGATGCTCTTCACTTCCCTTCATCACCATCGATGGCCATCTAGTACCTGCAATCTGCAACTGCAACCTATTCTCGCCAACTCATCACCTCTGCTCAACCTCCAGCCCAACTTACCCGCAGAGGACCCGCAATTACCAACCTGTACACTTTTTTTTTTTTTTTT
>LDUD01000138.1:303795-324529 GCA_012184295.1 Dactylella cylindrospora
TTTCAGGGATCCCCCTAATTCAGGTGCATCATCAAACAGAAAGGCTATTCAATTGACGAGAAACAAAGTATCTCCGCTCGAAAGGATTGCGACCATTCTAAAGTTTTTCCGAAGATTCACCTCACAACGCATTTGTGTCACCAAGATACAACAATGCTATAGATATCTTTGTAAGTTGTTTCGCCAGGCCAATTGTGTCGTCTAAAAAAATCAAAAATGCCTTTGCGAGCCAATCAATGTTGAGAGGCAAACTTACGTTTGCATATTCGTGCATACCTGTGCCAAAAAGAGCTATTGTGTCAGCACATTGTATTCTCGCTCCGTCTACACAGGCTGCAGACTTTGTGTGTGGGAAGTGGGGAAAACAAAAAAAAAAGTTTTTGATGTACGGGCGAACTGGAAATTTGCAGCGAACCAAGACCAGTCATGCTCTTCGTACCCGTACCGTTACCGTTCCGCTACCGGTACTAACTCAAAAGAGCGTAGACAGCAGCAAGCTTGGGCCAGTCAGGAGCCGTTCACCATCTTGATCAGCCCCATGAATCCAGGTCAGCTGTCTATGCCATGTATTTGTACATATGACCTCCGTTGACCCCCTTGATACGTAGTTCTATTTTTTCATGCGACATGTGCTGCGCCCATGCACCTCAGGCTTGAATAAAATTCACTCATTGACCCATTGACGAACTGGCGCCCACAAAAGGTGGTGTGGAGTTTTGCGACTGTATGGTCGCAGAACATGTAGGTGTGAAGATAGAAAAAAAAAAAAATTTTTCCTTTCCCCTTTTTTTGAAAACAAATAAAATATTTTTTTTTAACAATAGATTGTTTTGTGCGAAAGGGATTTTGTGGGCGGTCGGCGAAATTGCCCTGAGGCTGGGCTGCCACGCGAATTGCGGATGTTGGTTTGTATATCCTTTCGCCCAAGATCAATTGTCCCATCGTCATTTGCTGTGGTGCAACGTGCGACATCAGGCAACATATGGATCGGCCAGTTGTCAAGATATTTACGAGGCTCGTCGCTTTCCCCTTCGCCGTCGATACCTAAGGCCTCCACCCATCATGGACGATAGGGTTACTAAATAAGAGAGGCCCAATCGAAACTTGAATTTTTCGTGGGTACGGGAGGCGACATGACGATGACTCTCAGCGACTTTTCCAACCAGGCCGATCAGATCAGTCACCAGCCATCTTTTGCTAGCCCAATCATCCGATCCCCTAAAACTCCGCGACATTCCTCTCGCTCTCGCGCTGTCCGTACCGTATAAAAGTCACAATGGTGACTATAAGAACTATGAGCTCCTTTTAGTGTGAGATGCATCTTGCATTTAATGCATAAAACAATATGCAGCGGGTGTTTTTCTGCATACTTGACAACAACGTTGTAACTGAGCATCGTGCTAGAATCTTCTGTAACGTCGAAACCAAATTTGTAGATCTCAAATTGAAAGGCACAGATACGCTTCCCCAATTGTTTCAGATAGACGCTGGCCAGCACTTGTGGGTGGGCTAGTTTTAGCACGCTGATGGTCCGCCCTCCTTGCCGAAAGATAAGAGTGTTTATCATGACTATAACCGTCTATAGACGGCATATCGGTCCAAACGACTCTACTTTTGTGACCTGGGTTATGTCCAAATTTCCAACCGCTTTTCTATATCTGGCACGGGCAGGGGGTGTCGCTTCTGCTGATTGGCCGCCGAATTCCCCAGAAAGGGGAGCTCAATCTGCAGGAAAATTGTAGACTCCCATAAAATCTACAACACAGTTGAGCTCACAGCACCCAGCCAGGTGACCACGTACATCTTAGATCCCGATTAAAGGGAACAGCGCGTAGCCTTTCATGCAATCGGCGAGGGATTTATTTGTTTCGTAGCTATCATTGAGCGTATTGAGAGTATCAAAACGTCGGGATAGAAACTGCGTAGCCTTCGGAATTACCGATATATTGGGCCAAAGGAATCTTTGCTCATCCAATTGGCTGTCTAGCGGCCCCCTAATTGGTGTTAGTTTTGAACTTCGTATAGATGCGGTGGGATTGAGGGCGGTTCGCATGGCACTATTACCTTATAAATAATATACTAACACAATGTGCATCAAAAATGCGAATCCGATCCATGGTATGATCAGGAATATGTCTGCCTGTTCTTGTTCAGTTTCATCTCTAGTTAGTCAGTGTCATCATCATCATGTCATTCCAGGAGACGCAAGAACGCAAAAGCAAAACGATTCCTAGAAAGAGTAAAGTGAACTGCAGAAACGCGACATCTGCATAGCCCTGTCCGTGACACTTAGCATCTCTCGAAGCGATGTTGTATAGGTACTGCTCGGATCTTTCTGCCAATGCATAGACGAAGAGTCATGCTGCATGAGCGGTCTCCATCCTGTCAGCCCTGGATATTGATAAAGACGGTGATATATACCTCAGATGTACCCAGTAATGATGAAATCTTTTTCGTCCGTGCCACTTTCAAATCGTGATATCATATTTTGATCATCAATCTTCGACGTTTCCGGTAATATTTGGGATATCCTTGACAAATCATACGTGTCCACTTGGTAGTCTTCGGCCTCTTTCTCCACTCTCCGTTAGTCCGACTATATTGGGCGGTGATGCAAAGGAGGTATTGGTTCCATGTTGTTCGAGTTTATGAAGTAGTTCATGTGATTCGGCAGAGATTCGGGTTGAGGTGAATGCCGCCTTTTCCGAGAAATTTATCGAAGGAAAAGCGTATTATCCTCCGGAAGACAGAGGATGATATCGTTTGTACTCAATTATATTACTGTCGTCACCATCATGCGTGGCAAATTGTCAGGCCAGCACAGCTGAACGTTCAAGGTACCATCGTGTCGCCGATTGCTCTACTTTTCTCGAGGTCTCTGAGTTGTAGAAGCTTCTAATTGCAAGTAGCTCAACGATACGAATGCGGAATTGAGATTGCAAAGGTAAGGAATTAAAATGATGGTGTGCTGGATGTTGATTTTGATGATTTTGATGATTTGGCAAAATTGGTAGTGTGGATGGGAGCAGATGGCAAATGTCTGCAGGAGCCGCCCTGGCCTGGAGAATTCAAGGCATCATACTACTAAGTGCATGTTGTGTTGCAAGTTGAAATATACCACATTTTATTCTTCCTGGAAAAACTAAAAAGTAATTATCGTGATTGTTAGTATTACAGCATGAATCGCTTATCTTATCAGATATATGGGGATTAGCTTGATCTATGTCGTCTACGGAGTGGCTTCAAAAGGTTACATAACGTTGAGTTCAGTCTAACTTTCTGGCCTGAACTGTGCCGAAGCCTAACCAGTTTGTTCATTTAGAGCGCTAACTGGCAACCGACCAGCCACGAACGAGTGCAAAGCCTCATTGCATTCGGTTCATCACTATCCACGAAACTCAGGGGAGAAAAAAAAAAAAAAAAGGAACCAAATCGTCAACGGAGATTCAATCTTATTATCTCCACGATAAGATTCTGCTAGAACCGATTTGTCCGTGCTACTTGGATCCTGCTCGGATCTAGAACCAATAGTGCTGGCCTCTTAGCTAATTAGGGTTCCACCGTTCGCGCTGCCAGCGTTTTGTTGTCTCCCGCAAAATTTGGCTCAGCCTCGTTTTCGGCTTTCAACCTTGACCTCAACCTGTAACGTGAAGGATTGGATGCTTTCGAACACCACTCCTCCCCATTCGCCTCCAAAAAAACTATCCAAAGGCTCGAACCGAAGGCTGTGATCCGTCTTCTCTTGGATTCACAATGGCACTTCAGAAAAAATCAAAACATTCTTTTACTACCGTCGCTCATAGACCAATCGATTGTAAGTCAAGGTATTAGAAGCATGTCAATATGTTTTTTGCTATATTGGAAGCTAACTGATTAAAAACAGTCCAAGGCAGTCCGAAGGATACGGGTTTAACAACGCAGTCGTTAATCATTAGAAAAGCAAAGCTTGGAGACACGGAATTAAAAAAATGGAAAGAAAACCGAGCATGTGCAATCATAGAAGGATCAAGTGAAATTCATGGCAAATTGGCTGAAACGAACATCGATTTCGTCATGGGACATGCTTGGAAAGAAACATCGCTTTCAAGAAGAAAATGCCCATAAGGTAAGAGGGGCTTGATTCCGCAAATACATTCGGTACTGCTGTAAAAACTCAGACGGACTTGTTAATGCTGACGTGTATCCATGTAAAGTATGTGGAGAATTTCCTAACGCCTTCCCAGGTACTTTGAGTGAAAATAAAAGAAATGAAAGACAGAGGTAACAAAGAAAGATACAAGGCAGAACAGTGTATACTGTGCTAATTCGATTCATCGGAGGGTAGAATCGCGATTGAAACCCATAAGATCAAAACTTGGAATTTCCACGCAAAATGAACGAAAGTGGAGGTGTATCAATCGGGTCAAGGCGTGACCGCGGGCTCAGCCAAATATCCAATTGATACATTAAAAGCAACTGCCTATTAGGCGAAGAATTTTTTCCCATCCAAAGGTAAGAAGCCTCTCTACCCCAGAACAAGGACCGAAGTTGACATAACATGATATCATAGTCAACATTCGAGTTCCTATCGGTGTTGCGGCCATTGCTCAGGCCCCGTATAATAGGGGCCAGGCGGTGCTTGGGGTGGGTATGCTTGATAACCTGGTTGTGGAACCTGGTCATAACGTGGGTCGCCTGGTTGCTGTAGGAGGGTGACTGGGTGCCCCGGAGCATCCTCTTCTCGGCCTTCGTCTCCTAGGAGGCTTCGAGGCACGCCACCATGACCTCGAAGCCGTCGAAACTGACTTATACCGTGGAGGAAAGGTCCCATGGATCCACCAAACGAAGAGAAGCCGTCAATATCTTTGTCATAGCAAAGCCCATGCCTATGGTAGTATAGCATCCAGCCACGAGTCTCCCTATTGTCCTCGACTTTTCTGCCCTCCACCAAGTGCCCGAAGATATGCGTCAACTTGTCGTCCCATAAATGTTGGTGGTTGTCATTCGTTACGACGTATCCGCAACCAGAAAATTGGCAAGTCCACGAAGTCGGCATTCTGCTGTAATCGCGCCGATATATCGATCTAACCCGTGCTTCACGAGAATTGTCCGGAAGATGCTCATCGCAATGTTCGAACCATTCTTCGAAGTCATTGCTTCGGAAGGCGCAACTCTTCCAATGGAAAATACATCGTTTGCCGGACCGCACAAATTCGGAGTCATGGGTTCCGTAGCTCGTGGCACTGGAATACTCTATCCCACGGCTGCTACTGCCATATCCATAGTAGCCAGATGAGTCTCGCCCGCTTTGCGAACTATTGCTGGCTTGTTGCGAGTAACCCGGTCCAAAATCTTGATAGCCGGGATGTGGGGGATCTAAGAATCATGTTTAGTACGAAGCTCAACGCGCCATTGGCAAAGGTGTATTTACCATGAGGATATTGTCGTCTGTATGGGTCATCATCCACGCTCGGGTCGTCCCCGAAATCCAGGTCGGCCGGGTATTCACTATAGGGTCTGTAGCGCTCATCGTTGGGGTCTTTATTATGCCAGAATGTGAGCGTTCACGATCGAAAGGAAACTGAGCAACGCTGGGTCTTTTAAGGTCGGTGGAGATACATACCATGGCCATACCCGCCGGGGAAACCATATCTGGGATCCATCTTTGATATATGGATTGAGAGAACTGGAGAATAATGGAGGAAACGACCGACTTGTTGTTTAGAGTCTGCAGAAGGAGCCTGAAAAATTCAGGGACGAAGCATTGCAATATATAACTCACACTTCTTCCGATTCAGCCCAGCCAGCACTAAGCCCTTTTCTTTGCCAGTGTGGGGCCGACAGCAATTCGCCTTAGTTAGCTAGTGCTACACTGCGGCTCAAACCCCACCACCACTCTTTGCGAGACAACTGAACCACATGTTACTTTTTTTTTTTTGTTTGCAACGACCCCTGGTACCGAGCAAACAGGGGTTGAGTCACTATATCTTCCTAAGATTGAATAGCAAATGCTTGAATCTTTCCGAAGAAAAATTAATTAAATTGAGATTATCGAATTCAAGGTACAGAAAGAACATGAGCAAAAGTGCAGGCTGCTGGCAAGGCCAGTGGTGGCCTTTTGCATTTTGCGTTCGCAACACTGGGTGACGAAATTCGAAGGCGGGACACCTGACCGGCCTTATCGAAAGGGGTCTTCCGCCCGCTGACTCTCGCTTGCTGAACTTAAGCTTACTGTTGGTTGATATGTTTAGGAACCTTCAATTCTAACCTACGAAAGGATCCAGCCACTGGAGATACTTCTAAAAAGACGGCAAGTTCGCCGTCGTATCTAAAATAAATCTTCCAATCGCGGATCAATCCGCGGAATCCCATCGTTTTTGGTTTTCATTATTCTTTGGTCATCTTTGGCTTTCGTCGGTGGTCAGTGGCTTTCGCGTCAGTGACCCATGCGACCATTCGTGGATGCGACAACACACAGGCCCATCCATCGGCAGGGGGCCTTATCGACGCATTGGAATGTGATTTTTTCTGCAGGAAACCGGGGTGGCAGATGTCTTCCGAGTGACTGGCCATCGGGACGGATTCCTACATTTCGAATCCTGGGTTCAAGACTGACGAATAACAATTTTTAAATGAAAGAACCTATCGACCGGCCTTGATAAAATCATGTTCTACGTTGGCACGCAGCGTACACATGCCGCTTACGATTCGCACCGTAATTGTCCGCTAACAGGCGAGGCGAGATTCTTGTCGTTGGAAGCCTAGGCCGACGCTTATGACACAACGGTAACCTAATATGTTGTTTCATGTGTCCCGTATGGCACATCTGCTCTGATTTTCGACGTCGTGGCAAGCTTCTACCAGCTTACCCTCTAACCGTCGCGGGATCGAGGTTCCGAGTTTGTCGATATTGCACCGTGTTTTTTCGTTTGATATTGACAGCCTTCCTGCAGAAAATTGGACCCAAGGCACTTTTTACGTTCGGTTCTCATGCAGCCTGACAAACGTTTCCCCCACAGGCTCATCGAAACTAACCCTTTTAACTTTTTCTTGAACTCCACTTTGTACTTACTATATTGTTTAATATAACGCGCTGGTAGCTGCAGCTTTCCAGTGCATATGCAACCTGCAGATTTAGTCACACCTTCTCGCAAGCTCTAGCTATAATAATGCCTCAAATCATAAAAAAGAGAGTTTCTGCAAGATGGTTGTCGTAATTTCTCATGTGTGATATCGAAGCAGCATTCTGCATATTCTGATACCCGCGGAGAGAGCATCTGGGCAGCGCTACAACGCATAATTGGCTCGCTGTGGGATATGCGAGTTATTTCGAAGTTTCTTTTCTTTAGAGAAGTGTTAACTGGAATGTTTCATAAGGCTGTAGTAAAAAGCTGATAGGTTCTCCGGGAAACTAAATACTAGGCAGTCAGATGGAACGATTGGAGACCTAGCGAGGTTTACTAGGATGAAAGGGTATGGACTTGCATTTGATGCATTTGGCGGTTTCGATAGTTTTCGATGTTTTTGATGGTTTCGATGCGGAAAAGTGGGTCGAGGTATGTTTGTATACCAGGGTATATGCGTATGTGACCGGGGATCTGGGTATATAGAATATTCTTTTCAAGAGTCATAAGTTCATGGGTTGTAGGAGAGGCATGTGGCCTCTTCGAGGACCAATGACGTTGCTTCGTTTCCGAGCTCGAAAGCAATGCACGGATACTAGCGATAATACTTTTTGTGCCAATGGGAAATGAATCTTTTGAACTTTTTGTTTTTTTTCTTAAAAAGTCTACTACCAAAGCCGTAAAACGAGATATCGCATATATGAGGAAACCTGCGGAATGATAACCAAATGATATTATACACACGAGAAATGGGAAAAGAACAAGGAAAGGAAACGGGATATCCAGTTGATCCCAACGCCTCGTCCACACGTTCTTGCTGCCTATTCATGCTTCTATGTAGCCTCACTTCAATTCCTAACCACCCCTTACCTCTCTATCTCCCGTCAACCGTAATCCTAAACCTCCCCAGTTCTAACCTCGCCTAAACCTTCGGCCCCATACTATCCGCCGCCGCCTTCACCGCCACCTTCCCTATAACCTGTCCACCCCCTCTACTGCTAAATATGCTAATAATCCCAAAAACGCAATAAAACAACGCCAACGGATACGCCACCAGCGCTCTCATATCCCTAACCCTCAGCACCGCCACAAACATGGCTGAACTGCTGTACGTGCACCAGGTTATCGCGATAGCAGTGACGCCGAAGCCGATCACGCCGTCCATGGGGAACGCGACGCCGAAGAAGGAGGTTATAACGAGGGGGAGGAGGCAGTAGCCGAGGACGGAGGCGGAACGGATGTAGTTTATGCTGACGCCGGGGAGGGCCATTAGGTTTAGGATGTAGTGGAGGGAGAAGGAGCCGAGGACGGCGCAACCGTAGATGTAGCCAAAGTGGACGCGGCCGGACTGTTGGTGTAGGGTTAGCATTGGGGTGTATGGCTAGGGATTGTGCGTGACGTACTAGTAATAGGAATGTACCGAACAAGAAGCAGAATAGTATTGGACCTGCTAGATCACTGTCGTCCATTATGTGCTGGTCTATCGGGGCCATGGGGTTTAACACCGCCAGTGTCTATCATATGACACAAGTTCCATTAGCCTCTGTCTATCATGATACATCTATGATTGGATAAACCACGGAAGATAAAACAAACCTTCATCTTGATATGCCCAAAGTTAATCCCCAACTCCTCCAGCAGCGGTGGTTCATCATCGTATCCTCCAGTCCCAAACGCAGCCAATAATCCAGGCTGAAGCTGCCTGTTCGCGTCTACGCCTCCTACCCCCGCGGGGGCACCAAAACCGGAAGACATGCCAGACATGCCATAGTTTGCGTATGCGCCTTGCGCGGGCGTCGTGTGGCCAGAAACTCGGCCGGGGTCGCCATAGGAGGAGGTGTAGAATTGGAGGTTTTGGGCGGCGGCGGAGGATGAAGAGGAGGCGCCGTAGGAGTAGCCTGAGTTGTACGCCATTTTGTGGTTGTGGTTGTGGAGGGGTGGTTGCGAGGTTTGGAGGGTGAGGGTGAAGATGTTGGAAGGAGAGGGAGGGAAGCTGTCAGGGAGCTAGCTATATTGGATATTGTGACGTGAAGGGGCAGTCGCTGCGTAATATTAGGCTTTGCGTTGTGGAACGGTATTCGTGGCTTGTTGCTGCGCAACATAGGACAGTTCAACGCTGCAGTCCTTGGTATGTATGTAGGAAATATGCAGTACTGCGGCTGCAGCTTTAGACGGGCATAATGCTAGAACAGCACCGAGCTGCAGCTGCGACGATAAGCCCTTTGCTTGTTACTTAGGTAATCGGCTTTTAATACATACTCTTATTGAAGGGTATATACATTATAAGTTTATCACTGCATGCCACCTTTTGGCTACGCAACGCTGCTGGCTCCTCCGTATCCGGTTATTCCGTAACCGACTAGATTCTATATTTATGCGATTTTGTAAAATTCTACTATAGGAACTGTGTCCATAAGTCGTTAATTAATTCAGTTCTTCATGGAATATAGTCGAGGGCTACAAAACATGCTTCTCAGTCTTGGATCCAAACGCTGGCGTGGGCTGGACTCGAGTTACGTTACATGCATCTGCCAAACAAGAGGTTGTGAGTTCTCCACGATCCTCCTGCATTTGAACACGCAAATGAAGATGCCTATTTTTGAACTGTCTTGAGAGAATATACTGGCGTGTGGAGCACAACTTTTACTATACATATGCCACTACCTTCATTTGGAGTGTAGAAGTAATACCAACAAGAAAGCCAGCTCCATAGCATTCGGAATTTTGAGTAAGTCTAGACGTCAGTCTTTTCACATTGTGATAGCGGACTGATCAACTAAAGAAATGAACCTTGCAGTAATATTGTAATATATCCTGAATTAAGCTATGAAAGATTAAGAACATCTGTAGAATTGTTAAGTTTAAAGTCCTGCAGCTCCATGGGAAACTGAACGATAATTTGCCATACTAACTGTAAGGCTTTTTGTGGCTGTCCAGGGATAAGGACAGGCCAGTCTAAATACAGCGGGCTCTCGAGGGACATGTCCCTCGGTTGAAATCCATTTCAGACGCTCTTGATTAGCAGAGGTTTGCAACCCGTCGACGGCCTAGATTAAATATCTTCAACTCTTGCATTCCACCGAGGCCGGGTTGTCGCCCTAAACTCTTGAAACTACTAGGAGATCTCTCTGGAATCGCCTAGGAATTTTCGTGCAGCTGCGTCGTTGAGCTAATCGGGCCCTTCCTTTCAGTCAAGGTGATCCAGTAATATATCTCCGGGAAGCCAGATGAAGGGAGGGCAATCCAGAAGTAATATAACCGGAGGGATAGACGTACTCAATAGATGTCCTAGCCAACAGATTGGCATCAGCAACAATAGATGTTTCCAAAAAACCGCAACCTCCAAAAGTGTCTCCACAGTGAACAAAGGCCTCTCCTTGTATCACATTGTCTTTGTAAAGATTACCTCTTGTCGCTATCTGCGACGGATATGGGTATCCCCTCAGATACTCATCGCCAAACTTTACTTTTGCCCGCCCACCAACTTGATTCCCTATATACAGATGCTTCGGGTTCGCTTCGATCCTCAACTCGATTCTTGATTTCAAAATCCCATCTGTCCCGCTAGCTGCTTCCGAAAGCCATTGCAATGGAATCTTACTCTGGTCGAGAATATTCAGATCTTCTTCACAGAGAGATTGTTGCTTTTCACGGAATACCGGTAATTTTTCTGCTGGGAATAGTTCAACTAGGCCATCTACCAGCTCTGTAACATCTTCAAGTAACTTGTTAAAATTTTCTTTGTCGTAAACCGCCCATACTGTCCTTTGAAACATACGAGTACGTTTCTGTCTCTGCGATATAACCTTTCCGACTGTGTTGACAAGGTTCCTTGCATCAGTCCCAGTCTCGCCTATAGGGTCGTAGAGAGCCATATTTCCCGAATATTTTAACGAAAGTTTCTGGGTCTCCTGGAAAAGATATGTTATTCGTTCCAGAATTTTGAGTGCCACCTGGCCATCCTCCTGTGTCGCGAAATCATCCGGTTGCTCTCGAACTGCAGCCGCCCAGCGAGATAAACGGAGTCTGAGGATGCTGAGCTTAGTAAGCGCAGTTTCATAGTCCTGACCGAAGGACTTGCTGAAGCGGACACATTCGCAGAGGCTAATCGCTGTGGAAAATACGGTGACCAAACTGATGCCACCAATCACAAGGCCTAGTATTTCCGCCATGCGTATTATATATTACCACGTGCAGAATCTATGTAGTTGACGCTCCAATTTTTGAGTTGCCCCCAACCAAACCCCCTTTTACCGGTTTTAATAGAGCAGAGGACTTGAGGGGCGATGATTAAGTCTTAGGAGATATTCTAGATACTAAATAGAAACGTTAAAAGGGCTTGCCTCAGAGACTAATGAAAACCCCAGCTAAATATGTACTTACGGAAAGAGGATAATTTAATCCAAGCGATCAGCTAATTCAAAGAATTGAAGTTGGCTAATTGGCTCGGGCTGAAAAATTTCGGGATTGATGGGCTGGAGTTGTCAGCTTCAGTAGGTGCTAGAATATTTCGCTAGAATCTTAGTCGATAATACTTAAAAGGAGAACATTGCATCTTGAGAGGCATAATATATAAATATTGCCCGGTCTAGGGAACATGCCATTACTAAATGGCATTGGACAGCCCACCAGCTAGTCCTCTGACATCTATTGGCCGCAAAGACTTTCCCTAGCAGGCCATCCATACCTATCGGTGGAGGAATCAAATGCGCCTTCCCATCAAGCCCCCAACAGTGCTTGCTACAATCATTCGACCCATTCTATAGGTAATACACCCCCCGAAACAACCAACGCAGCCTGCTTTAATTGGCACGCAAACCCCTAGCTAAACGCAAAGGCTTAAAAATTGAACCTCTATCTCTCTCTTTGGGTGCACAAAACTAACGAATGCTGGACAAGTGTGAACAGCCTTGCTATGCGGACACCCACGAAGCATTGCCATCACATTCCGCAGACGGAAAAAGCGGGTTTCAGTATGCAAGGAGGCTGTGGTATTTCGTTACTTTGTGCCGATCGGGTGCCGGCGTGGGATACCCCGATAGGCAGAAGGCTATTGAATTTCTGGTATATGCATATATGAGCACGGCAATGTCGTGTTCACATTAGTATATCTGCTGAGTAACTAAGTCTACCGACTTATATATATTATGTGGGCAATGTGGCCCATTTCGCCCGAGAATTCCGCTATCCACACCATCGCCACTTCACAGGTACCAAACGTGTTCCAATTAAGTTGACGCTTCCTTGTTCCTTATATGCATATCCGCATCAAGAGCTCGCAGCATTGTAACCCTGCAAGAATTCGTGCAGAGGTAATGCGGGTCCTGTAGGGGAGCTCAACAGCCTGACTATTGGTAGTTCTAGAGATCCTGAAATACCTAGTGGCCAGTCGACCATGACCATGGATCAAACACAGAGACATACAACACTCGATTACGCACTCTGTTTGTGGGCGGTGATATGGGCAACAAATGATTTGAATATTAGCTTCAATGATCATGGTACGACTTAACGGCTTGGTACGACCACCGGGTATATATAATGGCCCATTTATCATCCCCCCATAGCCAACAAGAGAGCCAGCACTCAGCATTTTCGATCTATGATAGCCATCGACAGTTCTCTAAGGCTAGCTCTTTCGACTACATCCGGCGGTATTCCGTTTGGGATGGACGGGAACAAACATTGCAGAAGCGGCATGGTAGACCAAGGAAATTATGCCCGACACTATTGTCATTGCATATAGCAGCCTATTCGAGAGGGGAAAAGGGAGCGGAAAGAATAAAATGTGAGGAGATAGGCGTTATACAACATGCTTAGACTAAAGGCTGCTGAATTTCACTTCAGTACGGTGGATTGAGTTGACAGTTCATAGCGCCTGCCAAGCGAGGAATGGAATGCATCTATCTGTGGGTTAAAATGACAGGATCCTCGAATGGATAGCATAGGAATACTACGAGTAGGAGAGGAATATCCACGGCCTTAGTGACGTGTAAATGAAACGGGGAAAGAGAATAAAAGTTTGAGGCCGATCTATGGGATTAAAAGCCGTGGGCCTTCCCTCCGCCGACTTCGAGGGGCTCACGTTCAACCCGAAAGAGCCCAGCTAAGCGCTCTTTGATTTACTAAACTCCTCATAATATTTGTCTACGGATCCTTGCTTTTTTAGAGCAGAGACAGTATCCTTCAAGTATGCTACAGCCCGGAACCACAGTTGAGCAACGGCCATATACAGACTCGGAGGAACAACAATATTTGTTCAGCATGGAGCAACAAGCCCAACTTGCGGTGCAAACTCAATCCACTTCAACTCCTAGATACTATGGAGCCACAGCAGCACCCGAGCCTACTTCCAAAGTTTACACTGACAACAAACTGGGAACCCATGGACAACTAGGGGATATCATAGGCCCGAATTCACCTATATATGTCCTGGGATCGTCGGCCACTGATGCAGCAGAAGTTATTCGGGCATTTCGGGGAACTGAGCTACCAGCAGCTGCGACGCCTCGATCCGCGACCTCGAGCACCTTCAGTACCCAGCGGTCAGCAACGTGGTCCAGCAGCTCAGCCATACCATCGGGACCGGCAAGTTCTCCGGCGCCAGGACATATAGCGGTCCCTAGCAGTTTCAGTGCGCCATCAGTGCCATCCATGCAGCGACCCGCAACGCTCTACAGCAAAGTCAGTACAACTTCTCCAAGCCCAGGCTCCCAAGACACCGGTTTACCGCAAGATGGTGGTAAGGATTGATTGTTTTCCTCTCCATATTTCCCACGGCATGGAGGTGTAATGAGTAGAGAAGATGCTGTAATCCCTCCGCGAAGATTTCGCTAATCAGAGTTGTTATTGACGCAGTCTTTGCCATGCTTCGCGAAAAGATAAAGCAACGGCGTGGAACCACAACTACATCAAAAGATAAAACCTTTCCCCATTCCAATGTCGAAGAACTCAAAATATCCCAAGTTGAATACAGGGAAAAGTTGCGCACGATGCAGAATCGTCCTCCTGAAACAGAAATTTCTGAGTGCGAACAAGATCTCTCTAGGTTCGAAGAGTTGAGCGAGGAATCCAAAAGACTCTATTCCGAAGAATGGTTGTCACACTACTACCGACTCTGGGCCTATGCATATCACCGCCAAGGGGTCGCAAACTACCTCCTGGAGGTGAAGGGAAACTGCAATACCAACCGGCTAATGGAAGTCTTGGAGGTGCTCAATTCCGCGAGTGAGGCTGTAGAGACTTCCAAAAAGTGTGCAGAAAGGTGCCAAGACTCCATCACGCTCGCCTGCCTGGAATTTCAAGCGCTCTGGATTCTTATCGACAAGGCTATGGTAGACGTCGCCTCAATTGACCAAATGCACCAGGAAAATCGAGACAGAGACGCTAGGCTCCGGGCCCAGGTCACACTCGGTGGTATTGCGGGTATCAAAGAGAAACTTCCTCAAGTTGATCCTGCAAAGTTAGAGGATGATAAATGCTACTCACATTGCACAAGCATTTTTGAACAGGTGAATATACTTATGTCTGATTTAGGCTATTAGCGCGTGATCGCTAGAGTGCCTTTCGGTAAGCTCAAGGTTCGTGAAACTCAATGTTCGAGTTTCCTTTTCGTCTGTGCTTCTGCAAAAATTAATGATAACATACCCACAATCCTGTTCCACTTCAACCATCCTCCGAGTTGATAAAATCCCAGCTAGGCTTTCTTCAACCCAACCATCGAGGGCGGAGGAACATGGATTCCAAGGTTTTGTCGAAGTTTTGCATTACATGGGCGAACCTCAGAGAACTTCGCGATGACCAACCTATACCGAATTCTGGGAATGTCTTTGGTGTCTATTCGCCCATGTGGTGTTCGGGGAGTTTGCTGCTCCGAAGTTGTTATTTTACGCTGCTTCTTGAGTTTTTCTTTTTTCTTTTTTTTTTCTTTTTTTTCTTGTCGTTTCTTTGTTCTTTTTTCTTTTTTCTGTTTCTTCCTTTCTTGATTTCTCTCCCTGCGTGACAAGAAGAGTTGATTTTGACAGATCACTGTGGTCTGCGTTTTTAATGTTTTTGGCTAGGAAAAGAAGTAAAGGTAGAAGAAAATGGAATCCATTTTATTCGTTCAGTTTTCTCTTTAAAAAAAAAAAAAAAAAAAAAAAAAAAAAAAAAAAAAAGTCCATCCGATTCATTCTACATGGTGATGCTATGATACAAGTACAAGATCTGATTTGGAGCCAAGATTGTTTTCTGTCTACCGGGCAGGAACAAAACGCCCCTCTTGACCCGAATTGCCTGCACCATATGTTTTTCCTCGTTGGGTTGTTCAATTATTTATTTCTGTCAATCTCAAGTCTTCACATGTCAAGACCTAGTTTTTGCTGGCACATGTAAACGGAAAAAAAACCTCAGGAAGGAAGAGGAAGGGGGAGAAGCATGTGATCTCGGCCTTTACCCACTCGAGTAGCATTATATATAGGTAAGTTGCTGCTCTACTAACCCGGCTCTATTATATTCTGGAGACTTTTGATTTGATGGTTTTCAGTTTTAAATCCTTAAAGCAAGTCTAAAATTCATCAGTAGTAATGATCAGATCAACTGTTGATATCCATTGTGCCTTTAGTCAGCTTGTCGCCGTCGTTGGAAAACCCGGAGGGTGAATGGGCTGGAGGGGTGATGGCCGATGGGCTGGAGGGATGAGGATTGCATTGGGTGGTGGTGGTGCCTTCACTACCACCGCCCGCACCCAAGCTAAGCAGCAGCAACAACTCACTTCCCTCCCGTTTGATCTCCTCCAGCTCTCCCCTTTCTTCTTCGTTTCCCCACGTCCGTCATCCAACATACTGACTGCTTGCTATATTTATTTTTTCCCTTTTACTTTTGAACCGTCGTGCGACGAGGAAAAAAAAAGGTATTCCTCGACCTTCCCAAACACCGACGAATTTCTAAAAAGCGCAAAAAAGAACGTAATCGCATACACCCTTCAATTTACCCTCCGATCGCTACCATTTGTATCTTATCTCGTTCCGTTTTCCTCTTCCAACTCCCTTTTTTTATCAAAGCGATGATTCCGTGACGTCGTAACCATGTCCTTCCCCAGCGGAATCACGAAAAGCACTCTATATCACCAAAACCCCATCAACGGCGTATTTACCCATGGACAGCAAGGAGACAGCAGTGGTACTAATATGACCTTCAATATACTTTCTTCCTCTCATCCCCGTTCCAACGATATCGGAGGTAAATCACTTTGTAGCCTTCCTGTGGTTAAATTTTTGCCATTGCTCACTCGACTTCCAGCTACAACCACAGGTAATCTAGAACACCAGAACAATCAACCAACCACCAATCAATCCCAGTGCCCGTCCGCCACCATTACACCCGAGGATATAGCCGAGTTCATCAACGGGCGGCTCAATGTTCACTTGGACGATACTCTAGCCTTTCATAAATGCGAAAGAACACACTGCGAAAGGTTAATCGATCTTTGCAGTGACCGCCTCAATACCCTTCGAGACTTCATCAAATTCGCCCGACCAACGGTCAGAGCTCGGTATTATGAGGCGGATCTTCTATATTTCCTCGCCAGGGCGTTGTTGGCAAAATTCGAGACTAGCGGGAATTGCACTACTTCGGAGTTAAAGCTCTTTTCCGAGAGTTTCCAAACCGCACGAGAAATTTTCGACGGAATCGTCACGGACGACATTTACATCAGAGATTATGCTCGACGGAAGGTAGTGGAGGTCAAAGGACTTGAAACACACCTGGACCGATTCCGAGTGGGGACCCCACCGCAGCAGTTTCCGACGGTGCCAGCGACGGTGCCCGTGTCTGCACCTTTGCATACGATCCCAGAAGAGCCTGCGGCAGCGCCAGAGTCGGCGTTTGCGCAGGCTCCAATGGAAACAGGCTCGCAGGCGCCGACACAGGCTCTCCAACCGACGCCTTTACACTCTCCCCCGCAAATACTCCCAACAGGACCAGATACACATGATAGTCCTACTATTACGACTCCTCCCGCTACAATTCCGACTATGACAATGCCACCCGTTATAATCCCTCCACCAGAGATATCACCGAGCTCTGAACCTAGAGCTACACCAGATACCCCCAGATGCCGCAGAGACGAAATAATATATTTAATATGCTCACATATCTGCCGCGCTGTTCGTTCTTGGATTTTTTGTATTTAAATGATTACAGATGATATAAAAAGCTTCTCACTCCCAGTTTTTGGAACCTTTTCCTGCTTTCTTCTACTTCGCTTTTCCATCTCTCACCATGTAAACAGTCCCCCCCTTTTTCTGTCTGTACCGACACATCCGACTCGTCTAGTTCTTAGTTTTGATATGGTGGCGCTCTGGTTTCTTTCCTTTCGTTCTCTTTTTAACTTCTGATGCGGCTTAGCGACGGCGTTTTTGGTGATTCATCAAACTTTTTTTTTCTGTCTTTCTATTCATCGATTGGTTCCCATGCAAAATACACTACCACAACTTCAATGTCAATCCTGTATATCTACCTTACCCTTAATTTCTTCGTTAGATTTCTCATTAGGTTATCTCTATAACTAAGTATTGGGTTCATTTTTTTCTTCTTTTTTTGTTTTTCAGAGTTTTTCTTTACGATGATTTATTGCTTTTGACTTCGCAAGAAAGATCATCAAGATATAGACGTGTATTTTGGACTATGAATTACAAACAAAGAAAAAAAGAAAAGAAAAAAAAAAGGAGATTGGGAGAAATTGAATTGCCAGTGTAAAATTTAGAAAACCTGCTTTAACGCCTATACCCATGAGAGCAACCATAATATCCAAGCACTACTAGTGGTAGCAGTAGTTACACAAGACCCAATTCACCTGCCAGCCAACGCCAGCTCCTCCGTCTCCGTTACAATCGTATCTCCTCCTATGGACGATTCCTCCGACTCTCCTGTAGCAGTGGTGGCATCATCCGCCTCATCATCTTCTACTAATTCCGCATTACGGTACCATCTATAGAAACCACGTTAGCCAACCCCTCCACCAATTTGCCAAACACAAATAGATAAAAACAAACCTTCGCCGTCTAGTATAAGCACTCCAACTATCCACCCCCCTCTTCCCATTCCTCCACTTGTTATCATAATAAACCCAGCTATTTCCCGGCTTCTTCCCATCCTCCTCCCCTTCAACCTGCCACGTCTGCCCTTCCACCCATCTCCACTTCATCCCATTCTTCGCATCCGGCAGCTGAAACTCCTCAACGGGAGGACAAGCGCTGAGATGTTCATCCGTCCACGCCGGTCTTTCGTAAGCGAACAAGCTTGACGTCCACCCAACCCCCAACCACCGACGTTGATTCTCGTAGATTGAAAATGTGAAGCGGACTCCTGGGGATGTTCCGCGGTTTTGGTTTAGGTTTCCTAGAGGGGAGGATTTATTCTTGAAGTGGGATGCTACGATTGATGATGGAGTTCGTTTGTGGGATTTGTCTTCCGATCCTCTCTTTCCGCCATTTCTCGGCGGCAGTGGCGGCGGCTGAGGGATATCTTGCGGGGTGAGGTTCAATCCGGTAATTCTTTCGCAAACATCGCGAATCATGGCAGATCGCCATAGAATGGTTCTTGTAACTCTAGCCGGTCGCGAATGCCATGATAGAAAAGCGGTTCCAATAAACATTACAACCCGGCGGGGCGTTATTATTCGGAATGGAGGGGTGCAGAGGAAAATCCATATTGGTGACACAAACAGAATTCGAATAAAAAGGGTGATAAGAGTGGGTGTCATGGTGGCTGTTGTCGGGGATTGGCCGACGGAGAGGAATGCGGCAAGGCTGTGGAACGGCTCTGTGAGGACGGTCAAGCGAGCGGCGAGGAGCTGCAGGGACTCAAGAATGTCATCAAGGGAGGGGTGTTCCTCTTCTATGCGTAGATCTTCGTTAGCCTATCCAATAAGACGCTTAGCTGATAGGGTTGTGAGCTTCTTACTGAGCTTCTGGTTTCTAGCTAGAACGGCCAGTGCTAATACGAGCACTATCAAGACATTCCCGAGCCATCGTATTATCAGATCTCCATACAACGTGACGCCCCAAAAGGCAGCCACCACCAGAAAACTCTCCCTAATAAAGGCGGTCAGTCTAAAGCCCATCTAAAAAACGTCGTTACACGAGTTATTCGTACCACGGATCTTCGGTTGTCCATGTCAACAACCCCGCCGCATAATTCGCAACCTTTGCATACGGGTATATCTGGGATAAAGCTCTAGTTATCTGCGGCGGGGTACTAGCTAACAGCGGAGATTTTTGAAATATCTGATGATAGGAAGCTCTTTCCGACGAAGAAGGCGATTTTGAAAACTGGGCTACGGTAGGCGGGTTTGGGTCGTTTGAGGTCTCTGGTGCGGTGGTGAGGTAGCTGCTGCTAGCCCCGCCAGACGACGTCGGTCGGTTATAATCTGGGGTAGTCATGTATCCTAGCCACGGAGTATCTGTTTATACATTCTCGAGAGGAGATTGGAAGAAAGCCGAGGAGATTATGTCAGTCTTTATACTAGTGTATTTTCGGCAAACTCTCAGAGGCTTAATATAATGCTGTCTCGTTCGGATATAATTTACCGACAGAGGTGGGGCGCGGGTTCTCAGTTTATTTGGTTGGGGAGTTTGATAGAGACACAGCTGAGCGTACGTATGTTTGGGGAAAACCGTTTTCCGGGTCGGGGAAGTGGGTATGCAAGAGAGATGTCCAGAAAAACCGAAGGGAACTCCACTCACCCAGTGCCGCCATTCATTCTACGTAGACGGAAGGAATGAGGTTTGAAGTTAAACCTAGAGAGAGACATCATGAATGTTAATAAAGGAACAATTTTCCAGGGTAACAAGCATGAGGTTGCACATGCTAAAAGGAAAAATTCAAATAAAATGATAGGTAGCGGCCATCGCCCTGCACCGTTAATAGCTTAAAACAAGATCTTGTGCAGCAAAATCATCTCAAACGCTGCAGACCGAGCCTGAGTTTGCTAATACTTCTTGGTCGAAGAGGGCGCTAATTGGCCATTTTGCTGGTCACGGACAAACATGACGACACCATGCGCCACGCACAAACCGATTTTGCTCTGCTGCAGTGCATCTCTCTTCCCTCAGCCCTGCTTACCTTTTTTCCCTTGACAGTGAACCAAAAGAACAAACAAAAACCCCAAATCTATATCTATCAGCGACTGTTGAAAAGTAATTTCGTAGCAGTAGATGTGTAAAACGTCGGTATCTAAAGGGTATAAATGGAAAGCTGATTAAGGAGTGTAGTTTTGAGCAATGAAAGGAAAAAGGATTGGAAAGAGATTAATGGATAAATTGGAAGGAGAGCGAGTGAGAAGGGCGTCTTTCGTGCGTGTTTTCATGACATGTGATCGATATCGCTCTGTGACACTCGCAGTCGGTCGGTCTCCGGTGGCTGCCGATATGCAAAACTCAGTAAGCCCACATGCTGAAGTGCATATTTTGGCCATGGAAATCCGGAATATCGTAAAAATTATTGGAGGAGCACGATCGATATACGGAGTTGGTAAGGTGAATCTAATCGTCTCGTCGAGTTTGATCGATTCTGGACTTGAGGCAACGAGAATCTATGTCGTGTTGCGGCCACCCACCCCGTGCCCCGGGAAGACACCGGGGAAGAGCACG
>LDUD01000138.1:324558-372731 GCA_012184295.1 Dactylella cylindrospora
TCGCCCCGGGAAGCATGCACCTTCCGATCCATGACCATCAAATCAACCCGCTCCAATTTTCAACCCAAAAATTTGTTAGCATCCTGTCTCACACCTCCCATTCTCAACCTTCAAGTTACCTCGACACTCATTGCATCCCCACACCCCAGCAAGGGCAATTCCCCTCCCCAGAGACATCCCTCTTGCCTTACCATAGAGTATACATAAGCGAAGGTGCTTTGGATACCAACTTGAACCACCATCCCTCTCATTTGAAGTGTTCCGGGTACCCGAAAACTGGTGTAAATTTTGATCCGGCAAATAGCTCTTGGAGGAACATAACGAATTCAAAGCTCCACCCTCCTCTCGCCCGCTAGGGCAACCACCTCTATCTACTCCTCACAATGGTATGCTCCTCTCCCCTAGATCCCCCAACTTGAACCAAAAATCCTCACGCAACCGACCTCCAGGCCCACCGCATAATCTTCCAAATCGTCGCCACCGGCTCCCGCGTCGTCGGCCGCGCTTTCGTCGAAGCCTACAAGCAAGCCAACGCCTCCCACAAATACGCCGCTGCCGCTGCTACCTCCGGGGCCACGAATAGCTTTGCAGATCGTAAATTCTCCGGTCTATCCCTCGACGAAGCATGTCGGATATTAAACGTGAAAACGCCAGACACGGGCGGAAAGCTGACGGGATTGACGATGGAGGAAGTGGCGGCGCAGTATAAGAGATTATACGATGCGAATGATCCCGCGAAGGGAGGTAGCTTTTATATACAGAGCAAGGTATATAGGGCGATGGAGAGGTTACAAGCTCAGCTAGGGAAGGAGGAGGCAATAAAAGCGGAAATGGATAGTGCAAGAGGGGATGTAAAGATGTATAAGGATAGACCGGCATGACCCTACGAGAGAAGTAGGAGCAGTGAAGGGTAGTGAAGCAGGCGGGACTAAAGGCAGCATTCACGTCCGTCCTCGCAGCCCTTCGAGGACCGCATCCCTCGCTGCCTGCATAATACACACCCCGGAGGAGCGTACGGCAAACGACTACATGCAAGATGTTTGTATCCATATTTGCAGCATATTTATGGGCGTTCTTGTTTACACTTTGGCTCTAATATTTGACTGCGGTTTGCGGAAAAATATTTTCTTCTCTTTGAACAGAGCAGGTTAGAGGTGGCCTACAAAAGGGATTATTTTATTATTTGATGTAACTGTTGGGTGCTTCTGCTATCTCATCAGATTGGATCCGGACCTCAAAGATACCAGGTTTTACACCTCTTCTTTTCATTTCTCATGTATCTAAGTACCTTTTTTTCTTCATGTTATCACCTCTCAACTGTACATAGACGGATATGGAGAGCTTGCAGGGTTGCAGGACGGCTACACAAACGACACCATGCCAGTATAGAAGGCCTAGATATCGCCTTCGGATCCGACTGGAAGATTTAATCTTACCTCCCACCCCGATGTCGACGTTTATTAATCCGACAAAGGGAACAGATAATTCCCCGCGCATAAATATGCGTTGTACCCGTAGACGGGGCAATTTTCCAGCAACATTCCCTTCTATAAATTCGGTGAAATATGATCCGATTGTCAACCAAAGTCCAATCTCACAAAAATTTATCGCCTACAGACGGCTTTATCGGTGGGCCTGCGAAAACCTGCCTGTCATGTTTGTGCGGTTAGGGCGGGACCCAAGAGATGCCAGTCCATGCACCCGAATGGATCCAAAAAGTTGCAACGACCCTTGGCTTGGGTTGGAGTTGGAAGGGTCTTTTCGTCTAATCAATTAGAGATCCGGCCAGACCACTAAATTTTTTTTTCTCTTGCTAAGCATTTTTTCAGTTGCTTAGCTTGTTGCAGTGCTACCCGCTTGCTCGCCGGCGTCGCAATGTCGCAATCGATGATGTCTACATTATTTTATTCCCCCACGAGGTTCTCAGAAGCTTATAGCTATAAAGTTCCCTAATCCTCTCCTCTTTTAAAAATGTTATCAACTTTAACTTAATCGCCCAAGCTATATCCAGACCCGACATCAATCCCTCCAAGCAAAACCCCCACCAACCACCACCACTCCCTCACCCTCAATCATAAAAACATGCCAAAACCAAACCCACCCCTCTCAACAACCCTCCCCCCTCTCCTCCTCGGCACCGCCGCCTTCAACTCCCAATACAACCAAAACCCCTTCTCCCTCCCCACCTCCCCCATCATCCACCGCTTCCTAACATCCCTCCCAAATCCCGGCTTCGACACATCCCCCTACTACGGTCCCGCCGAAATCCTCCTCGGCCGCTCCCTCAAATCCCTCTCCAAACTCCACGGAATCAAGCGAGAATCGTACTTTATCGCGACAAAGATTGGTAGAATCGCCGGCGAGGAGTTTGATTACTCTGATGGGTGGATTAGAAGGTCTATTGAGAGGAGTTTGAGGAGGTTGGGGACGGAGTATCTTGATTTGGTGTATTGCCACGATGTAGAGTTTGTGACCGAGGAGGAAGTGGTATCTGCGGTGGGGACGCTTAGGGCGTTGAGGGATGAAGGGAAGGTGAGGTACATCGGGATCTCTGGGTACCCGGTTGATGTACTGGCGGACCTTGCGGAGAGAGTCAAGGAAAGGACAGGGGAGCCATTAGACGCAGTGATGAGCTACGGGAACTATACGGTACAGAATACGAGGTTGTATTCTAGAGGATTGGAAAGGTTGAGGAATGCGGGGGTGGAGTGTGTACCCAATGCTAGCCCTTTAGGGATGGGACTGTTAAGATCGCAAGGGGTGCCCATTGGATCAATGGGGGACTTTCACCCGAGCAGCGATGGGCTTAGGCAGGTTTGCATGAAAGCCGCGGAGTATGTGGAGGGGAAAGGGGGGGAATTGGAGGAGGTGGCGTATAGGTGGGCATTGGATAGCTGGGCGGATTTGGGCGAAACCGTAGGGACGGATGTAGGGAAGGAGAAGAAGGTCGGGGTTACGGTCATTGGAGTATCATATCTGGAAGAGCTGCAGAGTATCCTAGACCTATGGAAGGATGTTCTAGATGCCAGGGACGGAGTGAAAGAGGCAGTGGAGAGAAGGAAGGCAAACGATAAGGTGGTAGAGGGACTTAGGGGGGTATTCGGGGAGTGGTACGATAATGTTTGGGAGAGCCCCGGTGAGTCGTATGCTAGGAGGACTCCGCCGCCAGAAAGGTTCCTGAGCGACAAGGAACTGTGGCCAGAGTTGATGGACGAAGAGTGAAGGATTCTGGTTGCCGTCTCGCCTTGTGCTTTTCTCATATCCGCGAGTTTTGTGGCTCGTAAGCGGAATAGACAGATAGAATAGATACCCAGCTTAGAAATATCATTTATATTCGTATCCAGGTTACCGGATCCAAGTCTCATAACGGCACCACGGTCGGAGTGTGCCTTTTTGTCTGGCTAGGGCTTCCCAAGCATGTATAAGCATGTGGCCCTAAACCTAAGGCGAGTTATATCGATCATCTCGAAAATCCTGCAGAACAGTTGGAAGAGCTAGCTTGAACCAGCTAGTTAGCAACCTCGGATCGTTCCGTCTTTTAGTCTACCCGCAAATCTTCCCATCCCCATGTACGTTCCCGTTTCAAGAGCATGGCTTCTCGCGTTCTTGGTTGGACGAAAAAGTAAGGATCTGGCACAAAAAGATGGCGAAGCGCCTATTGGTGCGAACAGGGCCAGGTCGAAACGCATATTCATGCAAGAGAGCGCCAGCTGCAGCTCGGACTCGTAAACAAATAATCTAAGCCCCGCTCTGGCACGCGGGTGGAGGATTGATTGTCTTTCCTTTTTATGAGGGAAAGAATATAAGTACTCCGCGATTCTGCAGGATCTCGCTTCACCGGTTTAATAAGTAAGTATTCAGTTAGCCTTGGATAATTTCGAAATCAAAGTTCGACGTTTATTCGACTAGAGTCTGGATGGCCTTGTGTTACCATTGAGGGTTGTTGGAAGTTGGAACAACACATTATCGAGGGTTCTGGTTGGGAGCTGCTGGGGTTCCGGACTCGAGATTCGCTCGACGGCCCCTTCACAGAAGCTCTAAATCAGAGAGAAGTGACGGCTTTCAAGAGGGGTAAGCCCAAGCGCCGTATTAGACAGTAATATCGACGCTAATTTAGCCAAATGGGCTACCAGTTATTACCTTCGTAGGAGGAGTACCGGACTACATCTTACCAAGATACCCATCCACCCGGTCCAGCTATGGGGGAAGTCGGCTTCTCGCAAAGCGGCCAGTTAGACTGGGTAGGGTTAGCCGATAGAGTTGTCACCGTCCCGGTCAATATCCTATCACGATACTCCCAGTCCGGCATACAACCCTACACCCTCGAATTCGCCCAGACTCTCGGACAAGTTTCCTTCCGAAGGATCAGACACGACAGGTTGAACGAAATCGAAGCCAAATTGAATCAAGCAAAAGTAGTCGGATTTTCGAGTAAACTACTATACATAGGAACCGGGATTAGTGCGATACCTAGACAGCTCGCGACTCGTAAAGGCGGTTTGGCGTTTGCAATCATAGCATCCGCTCTTCGGACTTGCTATTCTCTTCAATACTCTTCAAGAGTTTTGGATGAGATTGTAAGATTTGCCGTTCCGGAAGATACAACTGTACCTACTAGCGGACAGCTGCAGATTCTATGTGAAGAAGTGGTCGGCGTAGCGAAGGACAATGGGTTCCTTCAGATGCTTGATATACTTACATCTATGCTTCTGGCCGATGACACCGAACACCAGGTACCTTCAGCGGATGATATGGGAACTTCAATATTAGCATTATCCTCGATACCGGATGGGCAGTCCATCGTGGTTAGGGCTAATCCAGATCTTGTCGCCTGGCTGGTTGCGTACAGTCATCACTATCTAGGACATCAGGTGTCTGTCCTTATCGATGATCACTTGCTCTGGGATAATTCGTCGACGCCGAAAACAGAACGTCCTCAATCCGGTTGTTCCGTCGTATTCAAGACCACATCCTCAGGGCGGGCCCAAACACCCAGTTTTATGAATGAAACCCAGGGCCAATTGCAGATATTCAAAGAAGCTGAGGTCAGCATACTCCTTGAGAGATGTGATCGAGAAGAGAGCATAATGTGGACAAACCGAATACCGCTAGATGAGGCTGTCTCATGCATTCTCAAGACCGCGAAAGAAGAATACCTTCCGGATATCAGAAAGTTATTCTTTCGAAGCTTATTATTGACCTTAAATTGTCGGATTCGCTGTCGAGGAAGGTCAATAGATATTTCTATCGCCGATTTTGTCGACATGGATCAGGTAACACGTATTTGGGAGTTCATGTTTGGGAAACTCCAACGCCCTTGGGAACCCTGGAATAAGGAGGAAATAGATCAATTAACAACCCTCTACGATGGTCGGAGTTTAGACCCCGAACCAGTAATTGGCCTTCACAAAGCCTTTACATCACACCCACGAACCGTATCAAGCACGGTTTGGAAACTGGTCGATGTAGCCATTCTACTCATATTTATAAAAACCGACAATTACAGCCGAGTACTGGCCAACAAATCCTGCACATACCTGAACGGCTTCATCGCAAACGAGAATAACTACACCGGATGGACATGCGAGCTCCTCGATTACGATAGGGTTCTTCGATTCATCTGGGAAACTTTTGATAAAAAGGTTTCCAAAACCCATACGGTTGAAAAAAGAAAGTTCCAGCTGCTTGGGGGCAGCTTTATGGGCGTTTATGCCTTCTCACCTTTATTGCTCGATTCGAATGCAATCTTACCATTAGAAGAACTTCTCCCTGTCCACGTTGGCGATGGCTCTATTTTCATCAATGGCCATGTTGCAACCTCTGTGAGTATGATAGATAGTCCGGAATTCATCCAAACGGAATCGACAAAAGGCTCCTACCGGGATAAGAACTACATCCCGGATCCAAAACGTCTCCTGCCTTTCAACGATCCCACAGGTAGCCAATCTGAGGCGCTCATAAACGCTGAAGAAGTAGCCCGAAGCCACAATCTCGTTTACACCCTTAAACCTTACATTGAGAACATAAAATCCACCGAATTCACCCTGATTTGGTCTCTCATCGCGCGAGAGGGATTCCGACTCTTTTACGATAAAATCTACGCCCCGTTAGAGTTAATAGTCCCGGACGAGAACCCTTTGCGCATCCACCGCTGGCGAAACTATGACCCTAACAAAAGATACGGCGAACCGTTCAAGGCGTACTTTTTCAACATACAGGAGCTGTTCAGCATCCATTGGGATAATCTCTTCAACCACGCTGACTGCTTCGTTCTCTGCTGCGAACGGGACGTTCCAAACGCGGTGTTGAGTAAAAGCCAGTTGTTGAGGAGTATTCTGGTTCCAAAGCTTCCGACAGAGTCGCTCGAGGAGTTTTGTAATCGGTTGATTTTGTCGCAGTTTGGTGATCCGTTGGATCTTGGTGGAGGACCTAGTCATGTTGGTGTAATCTCGGTTTGAAGGATTTATCGTATGGAATTATTGGCTAGATTCAATCTTATTATTAGTGCTTTATGAACTGTAGATATTAGCTTGTTTATATATTAGCATTGGATACCATTTTCCGTTATCCTTTAGCATTTGATGTACCCATTTCTACATCAAATTGTCTGTGTCTATTGACGTGCCGGTCCCTACCTGGCTCCGCCGGCATTGTATATGTATTATAGTCATTTTATACGCCCAGGTATATCCAATATCCCGAGTTTATTTTTATACGGCACCCCAAACGCCTACGAGTTATGATTTTACGTCCGCTCAAATGGAAAAGAATTCTCATAACCATCATGTCTTTCATTTCATCCCGCCTCAGGCCCATACCGCCTCAGGCCCATACCGCCAAAGAAAACTCCCAAATGCTAACATAATAAAAACCCCCACAAAGGAAAAAATAAACTAATCTAAAGATAACAAATGCCTATTCAATAGCTAGGAGAATATGTCGCATTCAATTTTCCGCATTAAGAGCAAAACCGAAATCTAAAAACCCTACCCGAGAACCAATTTACTGATAAGTCTAAACACAAATTAGTCTTAAAATCCCCGACTTCGCAATATCCAAGAAGGGGATCATACAGCTTTCTCAGAGGTAGAAGCAATTGGAGCAGGTTCCTCAGTAGGCGGCTTCTCAGCGGCGGCGACAGCAGCGTCATTCTTAGCCTTACATCCAGCGCAAGCGCAGGTTCCCGGAGCTACAAATTGCGCAAGGTCAAGTTCAGCGATTCTAGTCTTCATTACCTCTGAAAACGTCTTTCTTCGGGAACCAAACATACTGCAGTTGCACTTTCCGTCAGGGCCGGCGCCCTCGCAGGTACAAGCGTGAGCCTCGGCGATGCGAAGATCGGCAAGCCTTCTCGCCTCGGTGTGGATGTCTAGAACCTGCTTTGAGCCGTCTTCGTAGAACTTGCGAAGTTTTCGTCCGGTGGGGGTTTCCAGGGCGGTTTCGAAGTATCTGGTGATGGTGTGGTATCCCTGGTTGGCCTTGTTGGAGATACCGTACGTGCTGTCGGCGGCGCGGGTCTTGTCGGCAACCTTGTATTTGCTGTTCACCTCTGTGAGAAACTTTGTGAATCTCTTGGAAAATCCGTGCTTCTCATCGATTTCGATACCCCTCTGCAGGGCCTTATCGCCGATGACGTAGCCATGGGAGAGGTATTCTGCGAGGATGGCGGCGCGGGGTTTGTCTTCTTGGCGGATGTCTCCTTCTTCTTGGGCGTGAGCTTCGGCGTCGTGCTGGAGTTCGTCGAGAGAAGCGGTATGGGAAACGTGGATTGGAACTCCGGATAGCTGGGTGTTGTCAAGGAGGAGAGCTGTTCGGGCGGCGGATTCCTTCTCGAAGGTGACGGTAGCGGAGAGGGTAGAATCTTCAGCTGCAGTCTCTGGGGTAATGGAGATGTCGGCGATTTTGCCACTACGGAATCGTTAGAGTCGAATAGAAAGATACCAAGGAACTAAAGATGGACAGTGCTCTTACCAGAAGCTGAAGAAATCCGTGATCTCCTTCTCTGTGGTCTTGGGGGAGATGTTGGAAACGTGAACTATTCGAATTGCGACAATCTCAGTTAGCGACGCATAATAAAGTATTAATCCGATGAGGGTTTAGACTTGTAAAGTCATACCAGTAACGTTATCTGAAGACATCTTGGTTGATTTGATACTATCTGCGATGATAAATTTGCAAAGTATGGATTTGGAGATGAAGTCGTAGAAAATAGATTACTGTGCAGTCTTCAAAACAAAAAATGTCTTTAGTAGTATTGAATTAATAGACTGCTTGTGGAGGGGTCGCATGCACTATATAACGAAAATTAATCACAATAGCATCGTCAAAACCTGCTCCCACAAGACTCCGGGAACAGAAAAATTTCTTACACCTGATTTTCGCAGCTATCCCTTGCAGAGCCTGACATGCGGCACACACATGCGCGTCAGTATCTCCAACGTATGGGCGGCGATATACGTCGACCTTTCGGGAGCATTCAGCTAAACTGGGGTGGTGGGGTGTTGGCTTATGACGTAACACTTCATCACGCTGCGAAAAGCACCGCCACAAGCCGACGAAGCTGCCTGCTACCAACAATTTCGCATGTGAAAAACGGTCTCCTAAATTTCCTCACGGAACTATGGCCAGAGCTTGAATGTTCTAGAATTCGCCACAGTATTTTATTGGGATCTTAAGGCAAGAGTTTGTTGGGACACAAAGCTTAATTGCTCTGTACTGGATTGAGTCGCTGCCGAAATGGACTTTCTGTAGCGTTTTGGCAATTTTGGTATCTTGGGTGCAGGGCTTGATACTCCATGATTCGTGTACTTCAGCTGTCAAAATTGCAAAATCCCCGGATTATATCAAAGAATTTATGATTTCGACCGAAGCCCTTGTCATGAAACCGCATATCTGTGTAACCTTAAATTTATAGATCGCAGCTAGGCTGACAGATTTCAAGTAGGTATAGCTCTGGCCAGGTAGGAACGTTAACTCTGGTATACAAAAGGCGATAAACTGAGTTATAGCTGTAACAATGATACGGGCCCCAGACCTAAACTCTACATAGTATTTATATTAATTTCACCGAGTTAGAGCCCAATTCTAACACAATTATGTATCTACATAAGTTTCGAATTACGGATCAAAGTAAACTGTCAACAATCATTTCAAAGAATGTTTATTCAATTTTACTATCTATCGAATTATCCCGGGGTATCATTCAGACTGGGCAGAAACGAAGGAATGATTAGCTTTTGAAACCCAGCACCTCTACAGGAGGTTCCAAAACTCCAATAACGCCTTGATCTCGTTTCCTCATTTCCTAAAAAGCAAATCTTTTCGTTTCAATCATCCCCTCCCCATCTTGCAAAGGAGAGTGTCTGGTGGGAGCATACTATCAACAAAAAACAAAGGTTCATAAAAACATCCATACAAGAAGAAATAGTAAAGCAATCAACGCCTTTCCCACGAATCGAACATTCATGCCACGAGTCCCGGGCCCGCAAGCATCCCAATAAAGCCGGGAAACGCTATACGCTATTTCAGAGAACAGCGTCCAACAACTAACCCTGATGGCCAGGATTATGCCTTCTTGCGGTCCAGCCTCTTGTTCACAGCTCCCAAGACAACCTTGAGCATCTGATCACCTTGTAATGTCCCCCTATACGGAACTGTATCAACCATATCTCGGATATTGTCGCGAGAGCTCAACGCGTCGTCCAACTCCCTAAGTGCTTCCGTCGCTTCGGCTTCGCTTCCAATCTGAAAGAACTGGATACCAACTTGTGTGAGATCAGCGTCCATATCGTCCAGTTTCCTGGCTGCCTGAATGATAACGCTCTCCACATCGTCGGTTGGAACACCGTCGGTGATTACGATAATATTCATTGGCTTAGTCCTATTAGGGTTGGCCTTGAATTTCTGGAGATATGGCTTCAATAACCTATTTAGAGCGGTACCCGTCGGTGTAGCTCTCGAAGGATTAACATTGCTAAATATCTCCATAACCTGCGCTGGTGTCTTGATATTATGGTGATAAGGTGAATCCGGATGATTCAAGAAGTATAAGTCGATACCGTCCGAATCGTAATATGTAACAATTGGAACAACCGTGGCTAATGCTTCCGCGCATTGTCTCCAGCGGCCACCGGCCATGCTGCCACTGTCATCTACAAGAATGACGGTATCGAAACTCCTGAGAAATGAATATGGATCATCTGCGCCAGGAGTTGGATTTGCGCTCGGCAGTGGTAATGTGTTGGGGTTAATGAGGGGATTTGGTGGCCCAGCGTTCATGGGCATCTGCGGTGGCATTGGGCCATTCTGTCCTGGGTGCACAGGCACCGGTGGGTACTGAGGTTGTGGTGCATTTCCATAATAGCTTGCGGCTGCTCCAATCGGGGTATATGGGGGTGGGCCGTTAACCTGCGGGGTAACGCTCTTGAAAGGATTGGTCTCAGCGGGGCCGGCGCGACTCTCAACAGCTGGAGACTTGTTCTTATAACGACGGAAAAACGATGACATGCTCGGTTTAGAAGTCTCGAGGGGATTTATATATATAGTATATATGTGAATTCCTTTTTTGGGCTTCTTGATAATTTTGCTTCCTTTAGTGTATAACGAACGGTTTAAGTTCTTTTGCGGGGTGTGTGCCGGATTACTCTACGGCTGAGGGGCTTTAATATATATAGATAGGTGGATTGTTTGCTGGTTCGGTTCGCTAGTATCGACAATCAAGGATTGCGTAAGCTAGCAGACTAGACGATTCTTGGTGATTGACTCAATGGTATAGAAATCCAGAGAAGGATACATTCGGGATAGCGAGCTCTTATTTATATATAGCAGGTACGCTTGCCATATAGAGCGCATTTCCAGTTTATGATGATATAGGCCTAATTAATTCGGGTGTGCGGCGATCAGTGGCGGGGCAGTGCATAGCTAGCTCTCAATACTGCATTTTACATATTTTGCGCGGCCACTCTTTCCAATTCCAGACTACTACCGAGTAGTTCTAGAGGACCCACACCTAACCAGGAAAAGTTGGAGAATGAAAGCCGCTAATGGCGCGAACTAGGAAATTGCCTCTGGACTTTCCTCATGATCGTAAAAAAAAACCTTCTCAAAGACACTTTTAATGTCGGTGGCGAAGTAGAGACACATAGACCATCCGTTTTCGTTGAGGATTGTTCAGTCACGAGAGTTGGATTGTTCTTTGCCGGCCGAGTGCAGAGGTCTCGAGCCGCCTACGTTGCAAACAAACAAAAAAGAATGTTTGCTCGGTCGGCAAGCTGCTTGGTCACAAACGATAGTCACGGCGACTCACAGTGACTGATCACAAAAGTCACCAGAGCGTCATATCTCCTAGGACTTCTGAGCCGCTCTTCTTTTATCTAACGGCTTTCATGCATGCACTATGCTCCTAACAAAAAGCCTTGGTCCCAGTTTTACGGTCCGGTTAACGATTCCGAGCCGAGTAAGGGACCAGTTGGCCTGAGAAGGGAAATGACGTTTGGCGTGCTCACAGGGGCCCTGCGCCGCAAGACTGAGTAGCACAAATTCGGAAATCAGCCAATAAAGCAACCTTTTCCGAGACGCTCAGCCAGAGGGTTCGCCCAATGGAAACGAGGACATGACAACTATCCGAACCAAAAAGATGTTCGGCGACGGAGATTTTCCTATTCAACCTTGAACATATCATTCTAGAAGAGCCGTGATACGTTGCAGTGGCACAACGACGCCGTCGACTTCGACACAGTCGGCATTGCTGAATAGCTGCGTCGATAGCTGTGTTGATAGCTGTGTCGATTATATTATGTAGACGCACGCTTTCGCCTCCAAACCTTCGATGACATACATTTGAACTTGAAAGCCCTGTCACAATGATTGAGAATTAAATCCAAGTCTAACGGAGGTATTTCGAACCAACCTGAGGGTAATATTTGTTTCGATATGCACAGCAGCCTCAACTCCTGGATCCTGGGGGCCGGTTCTCACTCGCCAAACAAGGCGCATTCGATAGCGAACCCAATAGCTCAACTTCCAAACTATATCCCGCCAAATTAAATTAACAATCTCGTGTTTATCCTAAGTTTATCGAATTTTCAGATTGCAGGACTTGTTAAAAACCCGGTAAAGTCGGCAAGCGCTGCAATAGCGGAGGCATGTTAAAATTGACGGTTGGTGGAGTCAGGGAGCTTAAGGCTGAGCAACCAGGCGTACTACGTACTTTATGCAGGACAACACCACCTAGCTTCCTGCAACGGTCGCAACTCGGGCGATGTTTCAGGCTGTGAAATCCAATACTCATGCACAAACCCGGGCCTTGCTGAACCGATATCACTCATATGTATATTTTGATATATTAATTATCCCTATCGCGTCGGCAGTGCTACCGCTTCATAGTATATATACGTATATATGCATATTCGACTCGTTCAGGCGTTTGAAACGCCTGCTTCGTGTGCTAGCTTAGCCTAGAAACCGCGGGTTATTTAAATACATGCGTGATGCATAATGTATGTACTCAGGTCTATCTGTATGCACAGACGGCTTAAGACCACCCTCAACTAAGCCTCGCGGCTCGCAACCTGCACATTCGGATTTCTCCATATTAAAACAGGCGCCTCCAACGGTGTCCCATTCGGATCGGTCATTCGCATATTATGAACGCCGATGACTTCGAATCCTAAGGATTGGTAAAGTGGTAGCCCCATGGGGCTTGCTTCTAGTCCAGCGTCACAGCCATCTCGTGCGGCTCTTTCCAGACCCAACTTTACCAGCGTTGCGCCGATTCCCTTTCTGCGAGCGCTTGAGTGGACTGCGAGGAGTTGGAGGTGCCATCTTTCCATGTCTTTGCCGTTCTTTTTCCAAAAGGTTTCCTCGAGTTCTGGGTTTTGATTGTTAGTTCCCTCCATACAACTCCAGTCTATGGCCAATTGCTTTGGTTAAGTAATAACAATGCTAACTAACCTTGCATGTCTAGATGAAATTTAGCAAACATTTCATGATCTATTGTGGTATCCTTCTTCTCGAAGAATGAGGATATCCAGTCCTCCCAACCCACGAGTTTGTTCTCGCAGGCTACAATGCACCATTAGCAAAGGCTTTATTCAAAATAAAGCAATATTGAAGAAGGAACCAATCTCTAGTGTTAACGCACCCTTAATAGGATTCCGAAACGTTTCTACACTCTCCCTTCCATACTTCTCCCACTGAGCATATCCCACAACCTTCTTCTTCTCAACTTCATTCTCAACAACGGATAACTCAGCAACAATTGTAACAACATTCTGCTCCGTCAACCTTTTTTTGGCTCTCTTCTTGAACCAGAGGCGAAAATGGTATGGATCTTCTTTGCGACGAGGGTATATGGCGCCGAATAACTGATCATTCATCATGGCATCGGCTCCACAGTCCGCTATGCCATCGACATCCCGAAGTGTTGCAACTCGGTAGGTTGGTGTTGTCATTTTAGCTACTTATTTTTGGAAGAGTCGATGGCAAAGTCTGGTAAAGGAATTCAGCGACAATGCCCGCCGTCGATACCAAAGTGAAAGTCGCAGTACCAAATTAAAGTGAATCGCAACAATAAATCCACAAGGTTGACAATTCAAGAATAGGAGTTTCCTTAGAAGTTTCTCTAGAAACTCAACGAAGGATCTCTTTTCCAACGAAAATGAATCATTTCAAAAGCTAAGCAAAGAGCTCGCAATTAGGCGTCCCGACGAAACGTAACGTTAACTCGGACCTGACCCGGTTCCAAGATCTCATTGGTTGCGCTAGCACATCTTGGGAAGGTGTTCTCCGATTCGGTAACGAACGCACCGACGACTGGCCTTCGACCCGAAACTGGTACTATGCTTTTGAAATGCTGCTTTCCTGTGGAAAACCGGTAACTGCAAATCGAATACCATACAAACTATAAATAAGTTTTCCTACCGGAAACGGTATTTATCAATTTTTGCAATGTTGGAATTATTTCTCTATTTTTAAGACTAAGCGCTGGGCAATTGGCGGGGTTTGTTGGACTTTTCGTTCATGCCGGACCTCAAATAAGGCACAAACCATGTCGACCAGTGGTATCAAGATCAAGTCGACCCCTGAATGATGGCAATTCATTCAGGCAATTTAAAAGATTAGAAAGCTTTGCCATCTTGGTATTTAATATATTTTAACCTCTCAAATCCAGTTATTTATGCTTACGGTTATGGTTAACTCGAGTTTCCCCAGTTTTCACCTATGGTAAAATTATAAAAGCGGTCGATGGGCAGCCGCCAGTCCAACATCAGATGAAACTCGAACGTACAAAGAAACTACCTCCTAACCACAAAGAATAATAGTATTGTATAGCAAATCCAGATATATCCTCAGATAAAATTACCATATAATCTAAAACGCGTAACTCAAATAACGTTTCAAAGGAACCGCTGGATGATCGTGGAGTGTCCAAGTATAGTATCCGTGGACTCACATATCCCCTCGCACCACTACCTTCGAGCTTGTAAACCTAGGCATAGTCATTTTGAGGATCGGTTTCCTTGCCTCATAGTAATCTCATCCAATGAAAATATCGAAATGGAGTATGTAGAACCCCCTAGCCAGCCTGCACGTCGCTTGCTGCGGCATGCGGCACAAGAGCTTTAGCTGTACTTGAGGATCAGGGTTCAGAGGATAGTGAAAATGAGGCTTTGTGTATGGTGTCCCTTGAGAGTTCAGCGGTCTTAACAATGTATTTAAGAAATCGTTTCGAATTGAGATCGTGCCCTTTGAGACGGATTGTCATATCACCCATCCAGCATACATATTCAAGTAAACGATTATCCTCACTCATAATCAATATATATACCCGATAGCAAGTTTAAATATCCACAGAGTAGAGGATTCCGAAGATCCTCTCACCGACAATACCTCAATACCTCAACCATGTCGCACGCCGCAACATCCTCACCAACCCCCATCCGCTCCCGCTCCAAGCCTCTCCCGCACAACGTAACCTACCGCCCCCGTCCCACCCAACGAACCCCAATCACCCCACGCGGCCGCGCCGCCCTCAAATCCGACGACTCCTTCTCCTTCCTCCCAAATTTCCACAGCATAGTCCTGGTAGACGACAAACCCTCCATGACCGACAGCCAACGAAATATGACAATCGCATCGGTCGCCAGACTCGCAGAGGTAGTCTCAGACTTTGATCCAGACGGGTTAGATGTCTACCTCGTCAATACTCCTGATCGGGCCGCTAGAGGGTTTGTCACGCCTTGGCAGGTGTTTAATTGGTTTGGGAATACGAGGCCCGTGAATGGAGAGTCTATCGGGATGGGGAGGATGTTGCAGAGAGTACTTGGACCGTATTTGAAGCGTCTGTCCAAGGGGAGAGCGTTGAAGCCGTTAAATATCACGGTTATCACCAACGGTGATGAAGACAACGACTGGGATAACGCGGAAACAGTCCTCCTTAAGGCCGTAAGAAAGCTCTCCGAACTAAGCGCCGACCCCGCGCAAATCCTCATAACCTTCTTCCAAGTCGGCAGAGATCTGGATGGTAAAGCGGCGCTCGAACATCTCGAGGAGGTAACCTGTGGAGATCCGGAGCTGAGGAATCTGGCATATGGATTTCCGTTGAGTGATTTTCTGGACGGGGTGGATATGATTAAAAAGACGAGGATGTGTTATAATCGGAGCATTGATGGAGGATTTGTAGGTGGTGGGGTGAGGTATATTCATACTTATAAGCTGCCGATGTTGTTGGGGGAATTGGAGTTGATTGGGCGGCAGGCAGCTGCCGCTTAGAAAAGAGTAGCAATTACAATTCTGATGGACTAGAAATTATGCTTTCGGAGTGTGCAGCGCTGGAACGCTTATATTTAGCCTCCACCATCGTGAAGTTATTCAGAGCCAGTCTAATTATCCCGATTCTGCGTTGCCTGTTGTATTTAGACCCACCTACCCAGCCAACATTCAGAGGCTCTACATGTAATATTAATCAAAAAATCCCAAAGATCTCTAGATAGGATTATATAAACTCGAGTTAGAGTTTTTGCTTATGCTCCACACTGCTTATTTTAGCACCCATCCCGCCCGTCAACATGGGGTAGTAAGCACAAATACTCAAATACCACGACCCTAGCTCTCTATAGCGACCTAGCGACCATCTAAACGAACCCAGATCCGCACTAGCTTCCCCTCGTTCGCTGTCAAAGGTCTCGTCCTTTCCCCACGCCAGCGCAAGGTACAGCCTCTCGAGAACCCTGCTCATGCGTCAAAAACCAAAGCTACTCGAGCAGCTGCTAATCATAGCATGACGAGTCGCATATCAAAAAGGTACTGGGAGGGAAATTTCGTAGCCTTCCTTTTTTCTTGCCTTTTGGGACTTTGTTCCGCACTTGTCCATGCGCATGCATAGCGATTGAATTTTTTTCTGGCTTGGGAGCGAATCAGAAAAAAAAGAAAGTAAGAGGGTCAATGCAATAATGGCGAATGCAATGTTTAGACAGGACGGCACAAGAGATCTCAGCTTCACTTACGTATCGCGATAGCCTTCTTCAGACTCTGCCAGGATATATCCCCGCCGCGACCCTTTCCCCCTCTTTCTCCCCAGCTATCTCACCTTCTATCCTTTTATACTAGATACCCTCTTTCCCCAATTGGCCCAGCCTTCTCTGTATATATACCGATATATCCCCTACAAAATTAAAAACCCTCAAGTCTCGAGAGAGAACAAAAGTCCAAGTCAAACCGCCCAAAATGTCGATAATGGAACACATGATAGCCCACATGCAACACCGACGCGTCCCCACATTCCCAACCCTCCCGTCCGCGCACCAACCCACCTACGACCTCGCCTACCTCCACTTCACCCACGGCCAATTCGCCACCTCCTCCGCCACCCTCCTCTCCATCCCCAGCGAATTCAACAACTACCCAACCTACGTCATCCTCCGGGTCCGCATCCTCCTCGCCCAGGGATACTACCACAACGCCGTTCGCTTTCTGTACGAGAATGTGGAGGTCATCGAGGAGAAGGCGATGGATGGGAAGATGCAGCTGGAGGCTGGGGAGGAGATGATGAGGGATACGTGGAGGTTGTGGATTAAATTGCTGTTTTGGGATGAGGAGGGGATGGAGGAGGGGAGGAGGAAGGAAGGGGTTGCGATGGCGTTGAAGGCGTGGAAGACTTGGTGCGCTTGGACGCAGATGGAGGGGTATACCGAGATGCATGTAAGTTTTACTTTATATACTCTCAATTGGATCCATGGATGGATAGGCGCGGGGATTGGGGGTGGTATCTGCACGAGAGGTCGGAATTAAAGTTTACAGAGCGCGATTGCTAACCGACGTCTACAATCTTAGTCCCTCCTCTACGAAATAATCCACCAGCTGGGCATAGGCACCGCCGGCCTCCCCGCGCGAGAATGGATCGCAAACACCGACAGCCTAATCGCCACTCACATCGACTCTCAAAACTTCACCTCCACCCTCGCCATCCTCCAAGTCCGAAACAAAGTCCTCGACCCCAAAGATCCCACCTTTACAAACATCATGCTGGAATACTTCCCCCACCTGGCCGCCCACCCGGAGATAAAACTGGTGGAAGCTAGAACCAGAATGATCCTCTACGACATCTACTCCTCGAACGGGAACCACGATCTAGCAACCGAAAAAATCACCGAAATCGAAGAATGCTTAAAAGCCGACGCTGAAATGCACCCGGGAGAAGAAGGAAGAGCGGTAGACCTCCGCTGGCTCGTCCGATTCCACAAAATCTCCGCCCCTTCGAAACACCACAAAATCACCGACGAGGACAAGCTCGCCAAACTCTCGGCACTAGCCCACGAAGCCGTCAACCGGGACATTCCGGGATTTCAATTGAAAGCGCTGAACCAGCTGGCGATAATATACCTCCGAAACAAAGACTTTGCGAATTTTTCCCCTCCGGAGACGGAATTGGTGGTTAAAGGGCAGAAATATGGACAGCCGGCTAGATTTTGGAGAGCGCATTTGAAGGGGATGTTTGAGAATTTTCCGGCGCCGGATCATCCGCAGGCGGAGGAGTTTTTGGATACTTTTACGAGGATAATGGAGAGCGTGGAGTGGAACAAGGCACCGGAGACGGGAGGTGGGGTTATGGGTAGCGGATTGGGGTTGGTGGTGTGGACGGGGGTGGCGGAGATGGTGGTGGGGATTGAAGAGTTTTGGAGGAGTAAGGCGAAGAGGCTTGTGGAGAGGATTAAATCTGAAGAGGTGAGTTCGGGGGGAAGGGTGGATAAGGATGGATTGAGCAGAGGGTTGAGGAGGTTATGGGATGAGACGGCGTGAGATGGTGATGTCGGGATAACAGATACCAAATACCATTCGATTTCGAGCAAGTAAGTAAGTACAGTTAAAACCAGCAAAGAATGATTATGGCAGAAAAGTCAACAGCGTTTTCCGTTTCCTTAAAGCATGTCATTAGATATTGATACCACGAATACCTACGAATTCCATTATCATACCAAGCAAATATAGTACAGTGACCCATAACCCATCATACCCCCTCAACCACATCTAAACATCAAAGTCCTTCCATATCTTCGACTTATCCTCCAAGTAACCATCCTTCGTAAATTCTATCCCCTCATCCTTCAACAGCTTGAGCTTCTTCTCAACATACACCCCACTAGGTGTCTCATTCCAATCCCCCATAAACCCACCAATATACCCAGTCGTGGCAATAACCCTATGACACGGCACATCCGGCGCATACGGATTCCGGGGAAGAGCAGTACCAACCGCTCTCGGCGAGGAGTTGAGAGCCGCAGAGAGGTGTGCATATGTTGTTATCCTGCCCGGTGGAATTTGCAGCAGCAGAGAGTAAACTTTCTACCAGATTTATCAACAATCTGCTCAAAGATAACTACCCATAACGTTATATTGATCTCCTAGAATCAACCCATACCTTTTGAAAATCCGTCACCTTTGAATCCTTTGGAATCACAAATGTATTCTCAGGATGCGCGGGGCCAATATTAACCTCCTTCTTCGGTGTGCTAACCGTCGAAGACGATCCAGCTTTTGCTGCAGGTTGTGTAATAGCTCTCCTAGCTTTTGAGTTTGTAGGAAGAGTGATGGGAGCCCAGTTGACCGCTGCTGAACCCTTCTTACCGTTGGTGGAAGGGGTAGCAACGGAAACCGTCATGCCGCAGGAGGTGGACATGTTTTTTGTGTTCCTCTTGGGGAGGGAGGAGAGGGTTCTGATGGCTGGCATTTTGTATTTGTCTAGATAAGTATGTAAAATTTTGCTTTGTGGAGAGTTGGTATGTCGTAGATGCAACTGTAAACAGAGGAAGGGAGGAGAAAACGTTTCATTTATCTCGCACCTAGTTCATATCCTCTGCTGCAGCAGAATAATGAATGGTCGACAGTAGTCAGAGAGGAAAGGCCTGATTAATCAGCAAGGTAAGGCAAATCCAACAATGCGGGATCCCATCTCATCCCATATTCCCCCTTCCCGCGTCTTCCAAAGCATGCTCCCTCCCGTTAATTGAAAAACCCACGCGCTTCCCCGTTGGAAACCCTCCCACAATCGTGAGTCAAACGCGACCAAAGCGGGTGGTCACGGATTCTTCAAGCTTCCCGGATTTCCCTTCCGAATGCAGCTAGCCCTGAGCCGTCACCGTCATGGTCTGGTTCGGGAATGGTCTGAGAAGGAAAATGTGTTGGGCCGAGATCAACCGCCGTTTCCCCATTTCAAGGTGGGTTATGCTTGTCGATGAGCATCTGCAGAAGGGTGCTAGTCTGGTACAACAATGACGAAGCGTTGATATGGCTTTTGAAGATGACATCACCCAGCCCATGCTAGGCGTACAAAAAGTCAAAAGCAGACCTGACACAAAATATATAGCAGGTTTATCGGGTATAGCTTTAGAGTTAAGCAGTTACGAGTGAATTACGTTTAACCTGATTGTCGTAATTCGATAGCAATTAATTAAGCTAGCAAAAGCATCCTATATAAAAGCATAGAGAATCCTCAGAAGCCTCTCTCATAAGAGTCCATCGTAATCCAATTATAACTTCACAGAAACAACTTCAAGATAGTATACCAAATTAAAATAAATTAAAAGAACAAATCAAAATGCCACTCATCACGAACCTCCAAAACCCTCTCACCTCTGTATGTCATCCCTTCTCCATCCCCAAATTCTAGCATCCGTCCACAAGCTAACAAAACCTCCAGAAGTCCAAAGAACCGGACCACCCAGAACGCACCGGCGGCCAATCCCCTCCGCCGGAAACCCAAACCCCAAAGCAAATGGACGCCGCCAGTTCCGGTACAACCTCCCCTTCCTCCAACTTACCCGTCCCCCTCGAGCTCCCCCTTCCCTGTAACCCGCAGGGCATACATATACACAAGTACTCAAGTAATAACTAACCCACCTACCCGAATGAATAACAGGTCAAACAACGGCAACCGACCAAAAGGAAATCAACGCCAACACCCTCAAGAACCTTGAAAGCAATCCCGTAGCACCAATGGATGCAACCGCGGATGCAAAGACCAGAAAGCCGGGAGCTCCCCTCGACGGGTTGTAAATTTCAACTAGGACCGTTTTTTCTTTCTCGTCCGACGTTGGCTAGTAGAAATTTAGGTTAGCCGCTTTCCCATACGGAAGCCTTGATGGGTTCAAAAATGAATAGAATGTGAAATTCCTCACAATTGCAATCGTTTCCATCTTTACTTTTCAAGTAAAAATCCATTAAAAGTAAGAGAATTTAGGAAAACCAATGATGGAATATCTAAAATGTGATTTGTATATTCAATATATATCTCACATCTACACTGTAATAAACCCATCCCTGTAACAAATAAGGAGAAAAATATATGCATCCAGAACCCATAAACCCGCCAATTGCCAAAAACAAAAAAAAGTAATAAAGGAAATGCTAGTAGTCCCGCAGAAAAATAATATAAAGGAGCGTAACTAATGGATGATCTGAACCCCTGCCTTCAACCCGAGAACAAATCCAAATTATAATCAAGAACTCCAGCTGTATAGAAAAAGAACACATAAAAAGTCCAGTAGAGATATAACCGAAGAATCAAGAACCATAAGGAGTGTACAAATGATGATGCGTGCTAAATCAATCAAAGCAATCGCGCAAAAGGGGAGAGTGCACTCTATAACTAAAGACAAAGAGCATTATAAACAATGCCAGGAGTGGAAAGACTCTGGGGTTAATAGATAGCCGCGAACGCTTTCAACTAATAGAGCGTCCACCGAAATCCCCAATTGCACTCCGGAAAAAAGAAACTTGGAGTGAAATATTGAGGGAAAGTACAGGAATCAAAAAAGGAAAGGGCAAAAAGAAAATCCGCTATGCAGTCTCCTGGCTTAATCGTACAGTTTCCTCTCTAGCAGCAGTCTTCACATCTGCTGTATCAGGTTCTTCAACTCTTGGCTTCAACGTAGCCACACTCTGTTCCAGTCCAGTTTCCTTCTCATCTTCTGTCCGAATGGTTGGAATGTTTTCAACGTTCTCTGGTTGCTTACCCTTTCCAGAGTCGTCTTCTGCTTGCATGAGCGTTTCGGCCAAGCTCTGGAAATTAAACATTGGCTCAGTGTTATCCTCGTCGTCGCTGTTTCCGCTAGTCTCTGGCTCCTTCATGCTGGAGGCGGACGAAGAGACGTCGGACGTTGCTCTGTGTATCTTGGTGCTCGATGCACCGAACCCAAGGGTAGGAGATGTTTGCTCTTCGCTTGTCCGCCTGCTGCTAGTATCGAGTCTCGGAGCAGGTCCTTTGCCCTTGCCGATATCGAGACCCCTTGATGGTTCTGGTGCGGATGTAGCAAGTCGAGCGATGGCTTGTTCTGCCAGCTTTTCTTCCTTCTCTCTCTTCTCCTTAGCTTCCTTTTCCTCCTTCTTCTTTCGCTCTTCCTCTTCCGCAAGACTGAGCCTGATAGCCTCCATGAGCATCATCTCCTCCAAGTCCACCATTCTGGCCCTCCTTAGTACATTGTGAAGTGCACTTGGAGGATTCGTAGCTACTGGAGCCTCGGGAATCTCCTGGGCAATATTGGTAGAGCTAGCAGCTGGGGCGGGTGTAACCGTCCCACTGCCTCCGCTTGGAGTCATAGATCCATTCGAGTGGTTGACCCTCCTTAAGATTCTCCTCGAGGAAAATGGATTGCTGCTAGAACTCGCACCGTTGTTCATATTATTCATCAAATACGCTGCGGTATGCAAAGCGGTTGCAGCGGCAGCCCTCCTTGCAGCCTGGTTCTTCGCGTGTGCAAGCTTGGTAGACCAGTCTGGCCGTATCTTGTCGGTTGTGATAACTTCCGGGGCGTTAACCGCAAATGTGGTCTTCCGACGAGGACTTCCAGGGGTGCCCGGAAGCGAGGATGTCGAAGAAGTAGTAGAGTTATAAGATAGAGGGGAATGTTGCTGAACAGAGTATGGGCCTTGATTTGCATAGACGATACCGCGGCGAAACGGTGGTGGACTATAAACAATGCCGAATTCTGGCTGCTTGCAGAACGGGCAGCATGCGGGCTCGGAAATAAGCTGGTCGCCGGTATGGGCACGCCTATCCTGATCCACCGGCTGCGGGGCAGGGGAACCAGGAGGTGTATGTTCAGGGATATGCGGATCAGCTCGCTTTATCTGAACAAAGCACTCGGAACATATCGGTTGGTCGCAACATCTAGTCCTGTTGAGATACGGCGGGTAATATAAAAAGCAAATCGGACATTCCGAGGCATTCTCATACAAAACCGCCTCTATTGGTCTGCCATCCACCGGGTTTGGTGGAATGGTGGTCTCGACAGGTGGTGCATTCGAGGAACTACTTCTGCTGAAGCCTAGAGTCTTAGCCCGGGGTCTTGAGAAACCAGCTAGTGGAGAAGATGAAAGAGAAAGACTCGACAACCGTCCAGTGGAAGATGAAGGGGATGCATCGGAGCCGTACGATTGAGATCTCGACCTCGAGGCAATGGGCACCGTAAGTCGAGTGATATCTTCAGTGGTTGCTGTTGGTTTTGTCGGTGAAGGGGGTATTTCGGCATCCGCAGGCGGGATTTCCAATCCACGCACAGCGGCTACAAGTTGTGCATCGGTCCAGTCATCTTCATGATCAGATAGCCCTTTCCAGAACGGAGCTAGCCGTCTCTCAATCTATTTTCCAAGAGTTAGAGTTTATCGGTGGAATTACAGAAAGGTATCTGGGCTTTCAACGCACCTGCAACTGTCGCACAACTTTCAAACCATAGTCTTCAGGACCAGTGTAGACACCGAGGGTGACGAGAAATCCACCTATACGAAATTATTAACAGGGGGTTCCGGAGAATGCGTACCAGCAGCAGACTTACCATCGACGCTCTCTTCAGCCATACTCCTTTCTCGCTCCTTTTCTCTTTCTTTCCTCCTTTCCGCCTCCCTCTCTGCACGTCTCTCCTCCTTTGTCTTGTAAGTACCATCTTCCCGTTCCCGATCCCTATCTCTCTCCCGCTCCCTGTGAGAATGGCTCAAACTTATGCCTAATAATGCGGCTTCGATGTTATCGCCTCTGTGCCGCCTCCCTAATCTCAACGGAGTTCCGGTACGTTCAATTTCGGGGGGATAATTCGACGAAGAAGCACCGGAAAAACTTCGCGAGGCTTGATGACCACGGTGCTGAGGCGGTGGGGATGCTCCCCTGCTTTCCTTTGTTGAAGTGTTACCCATTTTGTTGGTACAATTCGGTTAGAGTGGCCGTCGTATGCGATGAGGTAATGATAGCCAACGAACCCTGTAAATGGGTTGTGGAAAGAAAGGAGATTGTACGTCACTGCCAGTGAGGGTCCGGAAATTTTAGATTATTGCTGAGGATGAGATAAGTGATGAGAGGGAGCAGTGGATGCAATCGTTGATGAGAAGAGAGATGTAATTTGGAAAAAGTATCAACGATAATGTTGAAGAGGAAGAGATTGATAATGATGATAGTATGAGGAGGGTGGTGGTGGTCGAGAGAAGAGTGTGTGCGACCTCCTTCCAATAGATTGGCCCGATTTCGATTTTTTGATTGTTTGATGGTGGCGCGTTTTGTTTGCCTGAGACACTCAACTCAACTCCTCCGTTCCTTCCTTCATTCAACCAACTCCTCTCTGCTGCTCTTCTCTTTAAGTCTCAACAACCCCGGACCAAGAAAAAATGTGGAAGGTCTTCGCTGATGTCACAATCCACTATCTTACTCCAGCCAAAATTCGGAATTGATGGGTGCCCCTCCGTTAATAATTTTAAAATGCAAAGGAGTTTCTCGAAACACTAGAGATCCAGATCGAGAGCGCCTCGGATGGGTAAGAACGTGGCTTGCTTTGACAGGTTTCTCCCCGAAAAGGTGATCGAGATCTCTGATGGGTTTCCGCAATCGTCGTTCTAGCGAAAGTGAAGAATAGCGAAACAGGTAGTGAGACTTTCGAGCAAGCAGCAAGCAAGTAAAGCAAGCTCTAGCGGGAAAGGTAGCAGGACTCAGCTAGTACGCTGAGAGGAGAGAAGGTCAAAAGAAAGGAAAAGTATAACCCAAGCCAACTGCTATGCCAATTTCTCGTCCAGGATTGAGCCGGCTAGTGGAATGATGCGTGGTTTTTGCGAGCCAGTAACTTGTACCCGGAATATGCAAAAATAAAGAGGTGTAGCAATCGTCGAGAATTTGTGTTTCGTACTCGTAATCTCTTGACAGATCAAGAGGGGTAAATAAAAAAAAAGAAGTGGAAAACAAGGACGGAGCTTTTCTATGTCGAAAAGAGTTTAGAACGCCTGTGATAATGGTTTATCCGGGGCGGTGGAAACAATGTAAGCTTGTGACGAACAGACCTTCTTCCTCTTGGATGAGAAATTTCCGGGAGCGATTGAAAGCCAGTAAGCTCTTAAACGATAGATGGCAAGTCGCCTAATCGAATTCAATCGAAAGAAAATGAAACCCTTATGCCACCAGGTAAGAAAATCAAGAATATGGTAAACGAGAGAATAAGCCGGCGTGGAGACGCCCACAAAAACGGAATGAGGCGGAGACAGCAGCACCACCACTAAGCAGAGAAGAGCTTGGTTTTTGTTTTTCGGTTCTGGCTAAATGGCCCTACCGGATAGCTTTACAAATCAGGGAAGAGAACAAGAGATCTCTCCCCCTTCCTGCGCTTGAGTTGCTTTCTGTTTCGTTCGTTCGCGGGGAGGCACCCCAAAGTTATGCGAAGGGACGGCAAAGCGACCGAAACCGGCAGATAAACCGCAAATATAGTTGAATGAATGCAATTGGGGTGGAATGCGAAAGGTGGATGTGATGCGAGAAATGTATGAAGCCAACTCAATGGCTCATAAAAAGGATATTGGTCCGCTTTGAAAGAGGGGAAAGGAAAGAAACCCAGGGGGAAAGGAATGGAGGAGTAGGAAGAGAGAGATGAGGATGTGGATGGGGGGTTTGAATGGGATATCAGGAAATACGAGTGTATTTCTTTTAGCTGGTCGAGGAAGAGACGTCTTACGAGTCGCTCTCTCCCACCCTGACTCGCCGAGAAAACGAGCTGAAAGCTTGCCCGGGTCTTGGGTATATTGCCAGTCCGTCGTTCTTCTCAAAAAAGGGTAGACAGTTACATGTTCCACGGGTCTAGACAGCCCGGATTGCGTCTTGCGATAATAGATGCCTTTGTTCTTAATACTGGGCTGGCCTGCAAGGGCCGGGAAACTGCATCAAAAAGAGGAAGTTGCAGTTTGCAGCTAAGCAGCAGTCTGGCTTAACAGGCCCCTCTAGTCTGCTCTTTTCTTTTTGTCGGGGTTCAACTCCACCAGTTAAAAGCTGAAGGATGGGCGTCCACAAGTAGTAGGTGAGCGAGGTAGATGTCGAATAAGGCTCGGCTGGAATTCTGGAACCGGGCTGAAAGGAAGGCTGGAATAGAAGGAAAAAAGGCGCTATGGGTGGCGGTGGTCGACGGTTACATTCGTTTCCGAGGCACCGACATGCATATATCTTCTATTCATCCGAATGCTGGTAGAGTGCTAGACTTGAATTGGATATCCTCCAAAGGGTCCATGCAGGAGCTGCGTTACTCGCCTACTTTGATGTTCGCATCAATGAGATTACTCTCTTTTTCAGCTCTCCGGGCGTCAAGCTTGCATATATATTAAAATCGTGACTGGATGCTATTTTTTTCAACACTTCTATATCAAGATCGCCATATAGCCTTCTCTCTTGCAAGTAAGTGCTTCTTATCTTTAGAACAGACGTAAAAAAGATACGGCCTATCATCATTTCCCTCGGTAAGGAGGAATACGGGAGGGTCTCGTGGGTTTTTGCGGTCGGGTCTCATGCTCACCCATCCAACCACCCCCACTTGGCGCCCAAGAAACCCAAAAGTCGCCATATATATCTCCAAGCTCGTAACACCCTGCATAATGTGCCAAATGAAGCTTATCCGATCCTTCTACAAACAAGATTGTACTTGCCACTGAAAATGTCCTCACATGCCCAAGATGCCATCCGTCGATATAGTGGCGCCCTCTAGCAACAGAAGCTAGCAGGTCGGAACCTAACACTTCGCAAAAGAGGATCTCTTGCTTGTTAAGTCCTGGTCACTAGTGTTGAAATTGTTATCACGCGGGCCCAACACATCCAGGTTTCGTTTCAAGCTTTATCAAAAGACGAATTCGCAAGACCCGTCTACGTGACCACGTTTTTGCCTGCACCATCGGCAAGTGGGTCTGTCGTCCATCTGGACCAAAACTATCGGAATATTAAGATCGTTTTATTACCTTGTCTCTTAGCTAGCTGTATCAGGACTTGAAAAAGAATATATCTGCTCCCATGTGTGCACCAAGAATAAGATCAAGTTATATGGATGCCATCACAGGGCACCCATCTTTCATTATAATTAGGCTAGATTACAAGAGATAGTGCTACAAAATTAAGGAATGATAGATCGTGAATGTGGAAATGTACATGAAGAATATAGAAAAATACCCAACCACGGTGTCAAAAATAGTAGTCCCCAACCGCGGATGCCAAACTCAACGGTTCGGAACCCATGCATCGCTAGTGAAGAAATCTAGATCATGCTGCTCGTCGGGGTGGCTGTAGAGCTAGTAGTTGATGAAGTAGTGCTAGTAGTCAAGGTAGGAATAGGAGTGCTAGTCGGCACAATAGATGAGCTGGTAGTCGCACGCAGGACATCAGCAATAGGAGCTGGGAGTTCCACTTTACGCTCGTTGGAGGGTGATGTAATCTTCGAGGACGGGGCATCGGAACCTCCCACGTCAACGAAAACAACTAGCTGCAAAGCGAGCGTCTGGATACCCTCCATGTTAACGAGCGGATCCGCTGTGGCACCGCGTCTTCGAACAACACCCTCGTTTCTCACCTCGATCTTAGCTTTCGCATCGACAGTGTCCACGATTGACCGATCGAGGATGGACCTGCTCACTTTTCCGTCAGCGCGGGCATTAGCGTTTCTGTTTTCACTGACGTTAATGTCGCTGTTGATGTTGGTGTTTAAGAGGTCGATTTTGGATAAGACATCTGCATCGTTGACTGTACCATCAAGGATGAGCCGGCGTGCCTTCTCGGATCGCTTCTCGAATGGATCAACTTCTTCCGAAGCCAGGTCCTCAGCGATGTGCATAACGCCGTCGGCGGGGTTGGCTTCCAGAACGGTAGTTAACATCTTTTTATCGGGGCGGATGCCAATCACAAAGAGAATGCAGTGAGCCGGGACGCACTTTGCACCCCTTACAACAGCCTCTTGATTGTGGCAGCATAGAGCTCCCCGGAGAACATAATCGAAAGGTTTCCCGTCCGGCGATTCGAAGAATTCAACCTCGCCACTCCTTAGCTCTGTCTCCGTTGGAACGTCCCTTTTTGTCAGCGAGACCTCGACGGTAGCGTCCCCATCTATGTCGATATTTTCTCCCGGAACCGCCTCCCCAACTACATCGATGGGAATATTAATCGGAACCAGACCAACCAGTCCAGTCAGGGGAGTTGGTGGAAGTTCAACCTGGCGCTTATCTACTGTGAAGGCAGGGTCAATTGCCACGTCGGCATCGACGGCAACTTGAGCGTCGACATCAACCTCCTGCCTCTTGACCTTTGCTGCGGGAAGATCAACAGGGATGTCCGCGTCTTCGAGTATATCCAAATGGGCGTCCGCCTCTAATTCAGCAGGATCCTGACGTTTATGGCGACGGGCCGATCCGGGATTCTACATTTCAAAAATTTCTGCGTAAGTCCATTGCGCAGCTCGGCTGCAGTCGGCAGAGTTCACTCACCTCGGACGCGCTATTCACGGCAGCAACCAGTTTTGCTACCAAGTCGGAAGCGTAGCGAGCCAGCTCATTGTCAATACTGGTTTTAACCAACCCATCTGTGAGTCCCGATGTCGTCGGAGATACTGCTTCCAATACTGGAAAAATATCACTAGCCAAAGACGGAGATCTTTTGCGTCCCTCCCTACGCTTCTCCCTCTTCGGCTCGGAATTCTATTTTCGACGCCGCAACATCAAGTCAGCAATTGTGGCGGCCATTTCTACGCATCTTGGCTTCGGTCTATCAAGTTTACTCACCTCAGATGGGCTCGTCACGCCATTCAACCGTTTCGGTCTATTCTTAGAGGCCGAACTATGCACTCCCGCATCGGCATTGAGTCCAACGTCGACTCCCGAGAGCGTTGGAGATAGAAATGCCAATACTGGGGCTAGATCACTAGCCAAAGATGCAGACCTTTTACGTCCCTGTCGGTGCTGCTCCCTTTTCGACCCGGGTTTCTGTTTCTACCGTCGCAACATCAAGTAAGCGATCTCGGTTCGCCATTTCTACGCATTTTAGCTCCGATCTAGAGAGCTTACTCACCTCAGACGGGCTTGTCACGCCGTCCAACCGGTTCGACCCATCCCTGGAGATCGAACTGTGCACTCCCGCACCGGCATGGAGTCCAACGTCGACTCCCTGCAGCGTTGGAGCTAGCAATGCCAATAATGGAGCTAGATCGCTAGCCAAAGACGCAGACCTTTTACGTCGCTGTCGGTGCTGCTTCCCTTCCGACTTGGAACCCTATATTTCAAAAAAAAAAAACAAAAAAAAAAATCGCTTTGTTAATCCATTGCGTATGTTTGCCTCGACCTAGAGAGCTCACTTACTTCAGGGAACCTGCACACGGAGCCTTGCCCGCCCATAACGTCGGAATTGCCGTCGACCTTTACGCTTCCCTTAGCGCCAACATGTTGCGACCCATCTCCGAGTCCCTGCAGGGTCGGAGCTAGCGCTTGCAATAGCGGGGCCAGATCACTAGCCAAAGACGCAGATCTCTTACGCCTACCCCCATGTTTCCCTTCCGCTTCAGGATTCTATATTCCAAAAATTTCCTTCATAAGCCATGGCCCACTTCTCATATCGACTTTTATCTAGAGAGTTCACTCACCACGGATGACGGCTTCACGCCATTTAACCAGTCCAATACCCTCGCCGATGTGTCATCATCTTCTTCCTCACCAGCACCGGCTTGGACCGACCCAGCACCGGTTAGCGATAGATTTGGTGGTGTAGAACCACCAAACGAAGACAGGGAACTAAACAAAGATGCAGACCTCTTACGCCCGCTCCGATGTTTACCTTCTGACTCAGGATTCTATTTTCAACATTGCAATATCATGTAAGCTCTTCCATACAATCTTCATGGACCGTCATTCTACTTCAATAATCTGCTCACCTCGGATCCGAACTCCCTAGTCGAGCCAACCGGCACGACCACGTTGCCGTCTTCAATCGGCAATACATTATTGTCCGATGCCTTGAGGGTTTCCAGCTCGTTCCCGCTGAAGACGGTATTGTCGTGAATGTCGACCGGTGAATCACCTTCGTTGCCTTTGAAGGTGCCCGAGCCGACTGGGACCGAAATGACCTGCAGAAATATCAGCTCTGTTCTTTTTCTTGTCCCTCCCCCAAAGGTATTCAGAGTATCGATAATACTACGTACATCACCTTCCGGAATGATAGGTCCTACTGGAACCGGAGCTGCGGCCGCCAGCAGAACGTTCATGAATAATACGAGGTAAAGAGTGGTGGACCGCATTTTGAAAGTATGCGAGATTAAAAATATTGAAAAGAGTGGAAGTTATATCAACACTAAAACAAAAAGCGAGCGGCTAGAATATACAAATATCTGTATATCTAATATAGGTAAAGAATGTCTTGCAGCGAAGAATACTGTAGAAGGATGGTGATGATGATAGAAAAATGTTCCTCAACTATGGCGAAATCGCTGCACTTTATACACCACGATGCTAGCATCTATATTCTCCTATATCGCTATATTTTCTATATAGCTACGACTTGAGACGTTACACCAAGCTCTCAAACAGCAGCGTTGAGAGGGTAGCAGAGGCAGAAAAGACATCGAAATAGAGTGGTTCGGGGAAATGCATTGCATAAAGCAAGGGGTCTACCCGACGCCATATAGCAAGAGTGGTTTGCGTTGGAGGGTACAAATCCAACGAACTCTGATGGACGCAACCTTCTACAAATCCACTTTGGAACGATACTGCCAAGTTTGGCAAAGGCACTATAGTATAATTACAAGGCTGCAACTTATGCCAGATCTAGAGCCCTATTCAGAATCACAAAACTAGCTGAGGGTTCTTAAAGAATGTGGAAAATATAATCGACGACAAGAGAAGAGAAGAGTGGGAAGATCTCATTAAACTATCCTAAAAATATAATAAAAATTAAAAAAAGAAGGCTGTTCTGAAAAAAAAAAGTAAAAAGCCATCGTGAGTTTCTAGCTAATACAATCGTAATCGTCATGACCAATTGAATCCCTTACTCCGCAGATAAGCAAAATGTGACGAAAAGAGAAAAAAGATTATAGACCGACCCCCATGCTACCCCTCAAATCGCCAACTCAATAAGGTACAAAGAAGTCAAGCCCATAATTACAAACTTCCATAATAATAATGGTAAAAAAATAAGTTCATCCTGTACTCCGTAGTAACTCCAAAATCGAGAAAATGGAAGAAAAGATAGAATCACCCGATGGCTCTGGTAAAAATATGAGTGGTGATGTATGTAAACCGTAATTTAACTCGGTCGCAAAAAATTATATATGAGAATTGAAGTTTTTGCCCTTAATTATGGCACCATTCACACTGTGGAGAAACGATTAGCTCTTGATCTCGAATTAAAGCTAAGGTTTTAGTCAGGGAGTACTCACGTGAACTGTGGAACTGCCAGCATCATGGATGCCACAGAACTCGGTGGAGCATCTTCTGCAGACCCTCTGAACGCCATCCTTGCATTCGTAGCAGGTTCTACCGCAATCGTAGCAATCAAGAAGGACACCAGCCTTCTGGATGCCGCACATCCTCGCCATACCAATATCGAAGCAATTCTCGCACCACCACTTCCCGCATCCCTCGCAGAGTCTTTCCCTGGTGCAATCCTCGCACATGTGAACCTCTTCCGGTTCACCCAGTCGCGGCCTGCAAGCGATCCGAATATCGCTGGTCAAGACGGGAACCGGAGCGTAAAGCTTGGTTGAACAGCCGACCGGCGGCATGTTGCAACCCTCGCAGCGTCTTTCAATCTTCCTGGTCGCCAGCTTTGGCGCCAACTGCGGCAGCCAGACTTCCTCCATCGCGGAGGTCGAGGTGACGCTGCTCTGCTCGGAATCGTGGGCGCTCCACGCGAAACCGCTGAATCCGGATTCAACGGAGACCGGCGTGCTCCCCAATTCGATCTCGGATACCGGGTTTGGAGTGAATCCATCCTCCAACGGGAGAAAGCTCATGTGCTTGGATCCTTTGCAGAGACCAATGTCGAAGACAATTTTTCCTTCGCAGGCGAGAATTGTTTCGGCCCATCCTTCGATGAACTCGATTTCTCCGACCCTCTGCCATCTATTCTTCGCTCTGGGTGTGCCGTTGCTCTTTCCAAACATGTAAACTCCCTTTAGAGGAGAGTTGCTGCCCGGTCTGACCAGAAAGTGCAGCGTTTGCATAAACACGGGCTGGTTGACTGGGCAGTCCCGAACACTCAGGATTGAGATTCTTTGGTAGGGAGAGAGAAGAAGCTTGTTAAGCCTATCGAAGTTCATTGGAAGGCCATCGAGGATCAATGTTTGGGTGTGACGGCCCAGCAGCCTTGAGTTCAAGATGTCGGTGTAGTTCCTTCGCAGGGTAATTGGCTGCGAGGAGTTGGCGACAGGCACGACCGAGGACATGGACAGGTCAACATGGCGAAAAACACCCGAGGTATGGAATAACAAGTTATAGAAAGGCTTAGCGGAGAGGGCAAGGTTTAGAGTCTCATGTGGGAGAAGGTAAGGGGTCGTTTGCATGAGAAGGTAGTCATTGGAGAGTAAGTCAAGGAGAGGAAAGTGTGTTGCTGGTGTCATATTACAACAAAGAATAATTCCGTTTGTCCTTTTCTTTCTCTTTTGAGCAGGATGGGGTGAGGATGAGTTTAGAGTGGGCAACAAGCGAACAGGATGTTTGCTAAGCGAATAAGGTTGAAAGGGAGCTTCAGCTGGAGCCACGCGCCCTACGCAACAAAAAGGCAAAGTGTGATATATATCGTGATGATGATGCGACAATGGAGATAAAAAGGAAACGTTCCCGAATTTTGTTATCTAAGATTTCCGGGCCTTCTCGAATTTAAGAATTTATAATCCGAGTATGACGTTGCGAAATGCGAGCTTGCGATTTTGTATGTACGTATTTTTTGGGGGGTATAAAGCTTCAGTCGGGGCTTTTCGCAAATATAAATGGGTATGCGTGTAATGTATGCGGCTTGTCGCAGATGTGGTTTGCTATAAAACTGGTATCGCGGTGAACGGTATCAGAGTGAACCAAGCAAGGCCTTTCCAAACTGATATAAAAATATATATATAATAAAGAAGTGAAAAGGAGGTGAGAGGAGAAATGGAAAGGAAGAAAGGAAAAAAAAATATCAGCCAGGACTGTGTCGCGACATGGTGGCCAGATTATATTTATTCTATTCCCCAAACACTTTATAACGGTTGCATGCAATAAAGTAGAATTGCCAGTCACACCCTTTCTTTTTGCAAATTTCTTGGTGGATGTGGTTGTAGCCTCGCAAAAATTGGGGAGGAAGTCCTGCGAGAGATCGAGGGGTTCAGATCGGCGTGGAGTTACAAAAGGGACTTCTTACAAAACCGCTGCAAGCACAACAGGTCAGAAAGACAAGACTTGACAAGACGTATGCATCCATCGTAATAATGAGGCTAAGGGCAAAAAGAAAGGTAGGTATCAACATGGACGCCGAGCTAGCGCCCCCGCTGCAGGAAAAGAAGAGCGAACCCTCTCCTCACTCTCTGTCGCAATCGGTCAAATAGGAATGGCCGCCTGGCTTTGGCTTTTTTACACAAGAAAGCTTGGCTTTTGCAATCAATCTTTGTTCGGTACCGTAAGATCCGGATTGCCTTAATTCATCATGGAGGGTGGTTAAAACGGTGATGGTGGTGTGAGCTGGCTGGGCCTGCGACTGAACTCCTCAAAAAAATTAAAAATGCTTGTAACTTTTTGGGGGAGGGTGGGCAGCGATACACATTTGGTTTGGGAAATGAGCATGCAAAGAGGTTGGCGGTGGATATAATGATGGTGGAGGTGGGTGGTTGAAGTGGATAATTGGGATTGGACTGGATTGGGGGGGAATTGCTTGGGGGTGCATGCATGCCTGTCCTGCCTGCTTGCTTGCTTTCCTTTCCTTGCCTCGCCTTGTCTTCCTGCAGTGCATTTCGTAACCGGTCACAGACCCTTCTGGCTAAGCTACCCACCCACCTTTTTTACTTTTCAACCAGAATAGAAGCATCAAGCTACCCAGCCTGTCCTGTTCAAATGAGCTAAAACACAGCTAAGACTTTTGTACAGATTGGCTGCATAACACTACGGCATGATTAACCCCTTCACCGAACGAAAAAAGTGGGGAAACCGGCCCCATTCCAAGGAGGTTTCGCGCTGGAGGATGGGTAATCGCTGGCAAAAAGGCCACGAGCAACCCGTCAATCAGGTAAATCAATCTGCCTGCTTCGCTTCTCCTTCTTCTCTTCTGCTTCTAAGATTGGTAAGAGCCGAAGCTAGAAGCCTTTCTCTTCTCCACCCTTTTCCTTGCCTTCCCCCCCCTCTTTGAAACCTTCTACCGACCAATTCTAAAAAGAAAAGAAAAGATGTGGGCCAATCTGCATGTCTTGATCATTCTGGTGAGCGCCGCCCGCCCCATTCGCATCCAATCTTTACCTCAACAGGTCGGTCGTGCTCTTGTCTGTTCCTTTTTCCTTAGCCCTCCCAACCTTACCGTACCACATCTCCTGCCGGTTCTCCTGCCCCAAAAAATTTTAAAGTTACATGATACCAGTTACGAAATGTGGATTTCCAACGATACCTTAAATTCTTAAAAATTTCTTTTTCTCACCGTCGGCCGTGTCGGAGTTTATCTTTCCTCCACCCTTTTTACCAACCCTTGCCAGCCCCAGCTATCCGCGTGAACCCTATAGCTTAATCTGACCTTTGTGCAAAGCTTAGAGCTCGCTGCATCATGCCCAAATTCTCCCCCACCTTCGCTTATGATGGCAGTTTTCTGGACACATGAGGCTGCGACCTCTCTCGGTGGCATTACTCTTTGTCAAACAACCGGAGAACTCGTGTAATCAAAAAAAACTAACACACTTGACAGAAAAGAATCCTAAGGATTTCATGAATCAGGCTATAGGCCTATCCTTTGAGTTTAGTTCAGCCTGTCATTGATACGGGGGATGATGTACACACGATGCAATACAACGTCCCTGATTTTCATTTCGCATCCGTCGGACGTGTCATCCCTCCAACATATCACGGAATATTCGTACATGTAACTTTAAACAGACATTCGCCTGTTCGGACCGGAGAACGCTTAGCATGAATGCCTAGCAGTATCTCTCGCATCTGCATTCATATCCCCTCGCAAGCTATGTAAATCGAATCCAATCCATTCTTGCCAAGCTTTGCAGAATTGATACACTCGTGTGCCCTTTCGCCTTTCGCACCTCCACGTCTACGGACTTTCCTTGCTCCGCCATGGGCTGGGAAGATATGCATGCATAGCAAAGAAGGTGTGTGCACACACCTCGAGGCCTTATGCCTGGCCTGTACTTAGCATTATTTACCCCGCAATTTCGCACAGAGGACACAAGCGAAAAAGAAAAAGTGATAAGCAAAAAAAGGCTTGAACGCAGACGGGTCATGCCTGCATTCGTTCAACTACCACAACAGTTACCCATCAAGGAAAAACAATGATGGTGATGGAACAAGGAACAGTAACCTTTCGCCATAGATGGAACTCTCCACTTCAGCTATCTAGCAAGAACGCCTCCGCTCCGCGGGGTAGACCAGGTTCAATGAGTCGCATGCCACACAGACGCATCCAACAATTTGCCCTTTCCTCCCAAAAAAACTGCCATCCGTAAAATTCCAGGAAATACCCTGTTTGGCGTCTATCCAATTACCTTTCGAAAACAAGACGCGGAATATAAGCATGGCTCTCTCCAAATAATTCCAATTTTTGCCATGCCCATGCATCTGCAGTGGATTAACCTTTGAACCCCAAGTTTACCCCAGTAAATTATAACCTTAATAGTAGGCCGTCCCCCGTGGAGCTAAAAGCTTGCGAGCTCGAAAGACAAGATAAGATCTTTTTTTCCTTTACAAGTATTCCACCTATCGGCAGGGTTTTGTTAATGCACATTGCATCAGCTATTTCCCTTTTGCCCATCTATCAAAGTAAAATATACTATAGTAATAAAAAAAGGTACAACTTCGCAACGGTAGACAGGTGGAGCATTCTTGCGTCGGCAAAGCCTCTGCTGACCTGAAAAGTAAAAAAAGCAGACTCTACAATTGCGAAACCACCCTGTCAAACTACAAAAATACGCAACACCCATTGGCGAATATTTGAAGCACCTCTACCGTCCGTGACCTCTGTTTTTTTTTTTTTTTGCAAGGTGCTCATCTGCGGCATGACACATTTGAGGATACGTATTCCATCTACACATCTCTCCAAATCAGAAAAAATAAATGTACAAATCAATCTACAGGAGGGTACATGCAACCACTATATTTACGGCAAGTATAACCCCTCCCTCCTTCGTTCGAATTCGCCTCCCCCTCACCAAAGGAAAAACAGGTCATCTGACCAGTGGAGTGGCAAATCGTCTCACCTCGAGCCATTCGTGCATGTCATGCCGAAACCCGCTTCCGCGAGAAGAAAAAAGGATAAAACGGAACCGTTTAGGTCAGCTTAAGCTTAATTTCTGAGACTAACTGTAAGAGATGCCTGCCAATCATCAAGCAGAGGGGGAAGCTAGGGTTTGGGGTTTCGCGAGATTGAACTATGATGCGCTGCAACTCGGTAATTTTATTTCAGCCCTTGGCCTTGATAAGCTTAAAAAGTTGCCTTTACATTGACTCGTGCATGAAACCCCTAGGAAGCAGTGATGATTGGAGTTGACACGAGTCCTGATGCAAGCCAAGAATTTAATTCCTGTTGATTTGTGATGATCATAGACCAGCCCAGGTTTCATAGAAGCTCCGTTATGATGGAGTGAGGGTTTGCAACCCAATCGAGATTTCCACGTCGCGGAGGTTGGATGGTGACATTAGGAGCTAGAAGGTTACAGCTTCCTGCGCGAACTTAAGCTTTTTTTTGCTTGATTTTCGTCTATGCATGCACGCCGTGTTATTGACCACTAATCATAAAGGTTAGAGTTTCTCGCGAGGAGAAATAGTGGAAGCCATGCAGGCGGACTATGAGATATTACACTATTAAAAATGATCACCATAGGTGATATCCGTTCGCCACTCCCAATAGACTTTTTTCACCGCGTGTACATGATGCCGTGTAACGATAATCTTTAGTAATAATACATGAAAGATGAAAAGAAACGAGATTAATAATATATTCACACTCCCGTGTCTAGTAATCGTGAAAACATTAACCGCCTATCAGATCGGTTAACCACCCCCTCTCCTTCCATGGTCTATATTGCCACCGATTTTAGTATCAAACGACACCTCTAATTCTAAGATCGACTTTTTGTTACCGCTCAAACAGAGAACCAAAAAAGATTCTAATGGCGCCGAAACAAGAATAACTCTCCCAAGGTGAATTATTTAATTAAAAAATAATAGATGATAAAAGGCAGAAATCCCCCAACCGAGCCTGTTCATTAGATCTTTCCTGCCAAAAGGTTGGAGACCATGTGTCGGCCGGTGTAAACTGAGGTCCAGAAGAACGTTGGAAAGTCTAGTGTGGAGGTGACAACCTCCAAGAAACCGAATGGCAACATGCAAGGTATGCAACCTATAACAAAATATAATTAGCACCGAGCTAACTTTGCAGGCAGCTATTCCACTCCAGCCTATCAGGAGGATGATGTTCTTACCTTGTGCCAACTCCAGAGCGAATCCCGTCAAACCATATTGGGCCTTATCGCCACGCTTCATCAAGTTCATCTCACCTGGCTTGTAAACCCTGGGTTCGACTTCACCTGCATAAAACGCCCTTTGCTCTCCGGTGAGAATGGTGAAATAGTCGTGGGCGGGGTGGATACCGCTATGGCCAGAGGTTCCGACTGGGGTGCCGAATATAATGAGGTATTCGGTGATGGAGGCGTGGAGGATGACCATTGCTCCCTGTTTTTACCATCCAATTAGCAAATCGTCTACTGAGAAGAGACACCCGCGAAACCAAGGACAACAAAGAACCTTACCATTGCGTTTCCAGCATTGTTGAACACCCACTCATCCCACTTCAAGTCGATGACATGCTTTGGGTACTCCTTCTTCAACCTCACCACGAGATCCTCGAACAGCAGCGTTCTGTTGTAATTTCCGCTGTCGTCGCCGTACAGATCGATTGACTCCTGGCAAAGCTTCTGGAGCTTGGCAGGTTCAAAGACGTACATCTTTGGGAGGACATATCTATCGAAAGCCGCAAAGATGATGGTCAAGTATACTAATATACGACCGATACTCATATAATCGATCTTCATGATGGGCGAATTGAGGCTGCTTTTCGACGCGGCGAGGTTGAACAAAGGAGGAGGGTAATCAGAATTGGGAGAAACGGGACTGGTTGATAAGGATCAATTGAGTTGAATCGAAGACTGAAGGAAACTTCTAACGATTCGCTTTATATAAACATCAACAACCATTCGTCTAACGGAGCTTCAGGAGGTTAGCGAGGTTAGCGAAATCCACGGAAAATACGGCGTCCGAGGAGTATGGGACCGAGATTGGAGGATTTTTGTGAGGGCCACCGGATACCGAAGTCCCTTGCTTTCCTTTTTTCTTTTTGGTATCCAGCGCGTCTTGGTGTTGAGGTGTTGATGTGTTGCCAGGAGGATGAGAATGTGTTGAAAGGATGCCAAGAGGGGAAGGCAATGATCGACCGAACGATGTCCCTGCATGTTGGCTTGGCAGGAAGCACCAATCTTGGCAGAGGCAGCTATGATGAATGCGCTCGCTGCTATTGCTGGCTGCCCCTCCATGACCTTGGACAACACCCCTCCCACCCCCTCCTCACCCTCTGCTGACTCGTGGTGGGATGGCTCTACATGATTGACCTACCCCGCCCTTCTATCCGGTTTCTCCAATGGTGGGCTCAACAGGAAGGAGGAAGAAGAAGGGGGTGTGTGAGTAGAAATAATATTAATAGCTAAGCGCTGCATTTATCGCTCGTCTTTTTTTTTGCTCTGGCGTGTCGGAGATTTAAATACTTCTCACCCCTCGCATTCAAAATTTAAACCCCGCATCATCTTGACCATTTCTCACCTTGTCATCAAAGAGATAAAATCCATCCCTCAAAGGCAATAACATCAATCAGTTGCCCAAAATCCCACCTCCCCTCCAAGCTTGATAATAAACCCATCCTCATAAATCCCCCCCCCTTCTTAAAACCAAACCCCAACCACCGCAATGGGCGTCACAAAGGAAATACTCGTCGATGGCACCGGCGCGCAGCCAAACGTCGGCGACACCATCATAATGCACTACACGGGCACCCTTCAAAACGGTACAAAATTCGACTCCTCGGTCGATCGAGGCAAGCCGTTCGAGGCCCCCATCGGCGTCGGAAGACTTATCAAGGGTTGGGATGAAGCCGTCCCCCAGATGAAGGTTGGCGAGAAGGCCAGGCTGACGATAACCCCCGATTACGGATACGGCGCTAGAGGCGTCGGCGGGGTTATTCCGCCAAATGCTACTCTGATCTTCGAGGTTGAGTTATTGGAAATTAAACAGAAGAGCTGAGGCGTTCTGATTTTTCTATCCTGTTCTTACGATTCTACTACTACGATGGGATATTCACTGAGGACATTCTGGAGGCTTGAAAACACTTAAAAAAAAAAATTTTTTTTTTCTTTGTATTTAACCCAAAGAGACGCCGGTGCTCCGTCTTCAACTCGGAAATAAAGCATGTACTTTTTAGCTTTTCCCCTTTTGCTCTCTACACTGGGAAGGATGAATAAAAATACACTACTGGAACGTCTCGGTGGTTAGCTAGCTGACCGGCGGCGACGGTTCTGGACCTGGGTCTCTAATCCTCCGACTGCGACTCCCAACTGCGATCGTTTGAAGCTATAGTTTGTCGATAAAAACCGTGCGTGTGACGTGTGTGTATGCGTGTATGGCTATAAATACCCGGATCCTTCTGCCAGATAACTGGAAGCTATCCAACTCGGTGATCTCCCCAACCCTTCCTACAACATCCAGCTGTAATCTTTGAAGCTTCCCGGTTTTTTTTCTCCTTTTCGAAACCTAGCTGATCCGAAGCTTACTTTGCCGCAGCGGAATTTTCCGCCCGGAAAGACTTTTCTCGTCGATGACGTTTTGGTGTTTGACAGCCGAAACAAAAATGCAACGCTAAGCTTCTTGGTCAATTAGTCAATTGCTACATGTAAACCAGGTACGGCCTACGGGTGAACACCGAACTCAACAATTTTATAGGAGGTAGATCTTTTATACATGTATTAGACTCTAGAGGAGTAAATGTTGTAAATACCTATCTGTAGTATACAGACGTTAGAGCTACGTAACTAACGCGGTATAAAGTTATAAAGCTAAAACTTGCTAGTCCGATATCGCGATCACTATAGGACCAGCTGCAGGCCAAGGCCAATTGCAAAGCTGCTAGCAAGAGTAAACCTTCTACCTTAGAATTTACGCAGCAAAGCTAGAATACCATCATGCCAGTATTGCCGTCGATTGTTCACAACGTGAACAGTACAAGCATCTGCAAATCTGAAAAAAAAAAAAGTGTTAATTAGAGAGTTATGATACAAAAACCGCTCAAAAGTCTCAGTCAAGATTGGTATTTATGTACATGATGTTCGATTTTCTCCTCTACTCAAAGAGAGGAAGAGGTTTCCAAATATGTGACAAGTGAAGATTTCCAGTGAATCGTCCAACTCTCCCGCTGCGAATAAGGTCATGTCCATGAGAAGAATCCTCGACCGCGATGATGGCGTTTTACGAGAGATATTCCTTCCATGCTCACCTTGACCTACCTTATCCATTGTCCCTCCTCTAGATGCATACTCAAACTCCCCAATGCTCCCAGATATTCCCCAATTACATCCTCCCACCTGTAAACAAACTCCTCAGAGTCCCCCAATACCCCTTCGACTCCGATTTCCCTTTCGCAGCTTCCACCGTATCCTTGATATCCTGAGCCGGCACCGTCGGTACAATCCCATCCACAGCCGCCACCGCACCAGCAGCGCCCGCCGTCCCCACCACCTTCAACAACTCCTCATCTTCATCCTCATCATCCTCCTCCTTCTTCGGCAACTCCATCCCCCTCTCCTCGTAAAACTTCTTCTGCAACCGATCATACACCTGCTTCTTTATCCTGCCTTCATGCAGATCGAATCTCGACATGTACGTCTCCTCCGCAGGCGTTAATCCGCCGTACGCCCAGGTTTTTATCCTTCCCAGGATTGTCTTTGATTTCCGTCGAGTTTCTTCGGCTTCGTCGAAGAGTTTCGCGGCGGTTTCTCGGTCCAGGCCGGTCTTTACCAGTTCGTCGATTTCGGAGGCTCGCCAGGTTTGCCATTGGCTTTCGCCTTCTTTTAGGAGTTCGATTGTCTGTTAAGGATGGCTTTTGTTAGCACCGCTGGAGGGTTTTTACTTTGAGGGATAGCTGTGTTTGGGATGTTCTTACATATTCAGATCGGTTCAATCGTGCTTGCGAAATCATGCCGTAGACCGAATATGCCGTAATCGCAACCGTGACAGCTATACCCCTCAATCCGCATTAGCAACATCCCCCACCATCAAATCACACCTCCCCACCCGAATCCCCCAACTCAATTGCACCACCACCACTGCTCCCCACAACCAAAACACTATGGAAAAAAAAAGACACCCACCAGAAAACCCCATAATAGTAAACACCGTCGCCCGATGCAAATGATCCGCCCATATCCTCCCCCTATGCACAACTTTATCAAAAGTGGTCACCTGGTTCATCTTTTCCCTCCTGGCGGCCTCTCTCAACCTGGCAACCCTCTGCTGCGGCGTCTCCCCGCTGGCCGGAGGGGTTCGAATGTTCTGCGCGAACCGGGTTGCGTCGGCCCTGTTTTTGACATTTTGGACGAACCGGGCTCCATCGGCTACGCTGCGGGCGGCTCGGGCGGGGGGCATTGTTTGCGAGGTGGACCTCTTTTGAAAGAGGTGGGAAGTGGGTGTGGAAGAAGAGGAGGGTGAGGAGGGTGGTGAGGGTGACGGTGTATGGAAGATGGTGTAATGTGGATGTGGGTAGGTGTGTCGAGTTTGAATTGGTCGTTTATTCCTTGGATTGTGCGAATACGTAAATGTGAGGTTGATGTTGAGCTCAGGATGGTCTATTCGAGAGGTAGAGTGGTGTGGTAGTGGGGTCACATATGTCGGAGCTAGAAAATATTTTCCTTTGCGGAAGATTGTGATATCTGGGCGATAGATCTTATAGATTGGAATCTACAAGGCATGCGGGGACAATTGTCGATATTTGGTAATCCATTGCATGCTCATATCTTCAGCTCTGTTCCTCTATCCAGGTTGGAGCGGATGGTTGTGGTGGTGGTCGGCCTTTCGGAACAATTTTTCTTTTTTAGTTTTTAATTTTTTTTTTTCTTGACTAGCCAGGTCTAGCCCAGCAAGCTACCGTTCAATGGTGCCAGTGTCGGACTACTTTCAGTCAAGGTAAGCAGGAAACCTTCAAACATGGATTGGCTGCTTTGGCCGACCAATTTGTATGCGGCCATCGAGACGACACGCGCAACACATTTTCTGCTTTCTGTCTGGGGAAGTTTAGACAAGACACGAAACTGCGCGAATGTTGCCTCGTGCTTCTTTACCTGTCAACATTTGTTAGTTTCGCGACATGAAAAATTATTACCTACCAGTAGTTGTGATATCAACCCGATGAGCTTCAAAATACCTATATACTAGTAGATAAACCTCTCCATCCATCCGCCCAGATATCCCTTCCAAAAATGGACCCCCGTCTCGCCCAAATCCTCCAAACCCTCAGCGAAACCACCTCCGGCCTTCCTCTCCCAGCATCCGCATCAACCATACCACCCGTCCAACCAGGATTATTCGCACACCCGTCCGGACAGCCATTCCAGCTCACTCCTCAACTCTACGATCCTAGAAGGATATTTCAAACCGATTCTCCGCAACCGATTGTTCCTGCTCAACATGCGAAGCCACCCGTACCTTCGGCGGGACCTGTAGCGCCGGCGTTGACGACTCAAGAGTTAGCACCTGAAAAGGTAGATCCGAAGAGTATTACGCAGTGGCCGGCGGCGTTGAAGTATATAACGTCGGTTGTGACGAAGAATGAGGTTGTTATGAATAGGTTGAAGAAGGTACTTTTCTTCAGTCCAATGATTTTTGCTCGGGTGCAGGTGAGATGGGGTGCTGATGGTGCTATTCTACTAGATGAAAATGCACCAGCAAGAGCATGAGAGGCTATGGTGGAAGAATCGAGAGGAAATTGTAAAGAGACACTCGAACAGCGCTAATAGCAGATTAGCCATGGCGTCTGTATTGTGCGACGTTCCCAATCTACCCGCCTTTATTACCATCCAGCTAACCAATCCCACAGAAAAACCTTCGGTGCAACCTCCACCGCTTCAGAAACAGTATTTCCACCACTCACTCACCCCCCTTCCATCCCTCCATCTACCAGTATCGCATCTAACCACCTATCCTTAACCTCCAGACCCCCGAACAGCAACAATCCGAACTAAAAACCTACGACGAAAAAGTCTACCGCGCCTCCCAGCAAATGTACAAATCCATGGCCGAAGACCTAAAAGTCTTACAAATCCCGTTCTTCGTAATCACAGAGGAGGAGTTTCCGGGTGACAAACAAGCATTTGCGGATATCAGGAAGAAAGTGGTGGAGTTGCTGGATGATTTGACGTGATGGGATTTTGACGGTTACGTTGACATCATTAGGAAGGGGGGGAAAGGCGTGGGATTCACAGGACTTTATGGCTGGATTTAGGATCGGGATTAGGATTGGTATTGTATTACTACTAACATTCATCAAAGGGAAAGGTATTTAGGAGTTTCTGGAGTCCGGGCCGGCGCGAGGTCGAGGGATTTCATCTATAGAGCATACGCATGTTGACGGCATTATATTTAGCTAGCCTGTCGGTCACATTTCAAGCATTCACATCCACATTTCAAGCGGGTCAATCAAACAAATCCATCAGAAGCATTTCCCATTGTTTACCATATTAAAACTATGCTATAGTCTGTCGTATGCTACGTTATTGTATAGTATATAAGGTCATGCAATCAAACATCAAATCATCGCTTGCAAATAAAAAACAAAATGGTAAGGCCGAAAGAACGAGATAATGAAAACCCCTTCCTCCGTTCAAGAAATACAAAGTGTCCAAAAATCCAAAGTATTTATACACGATCAACGCTTACAAAAGATATGCTGCGAATACTCCCGAAATGGTATCCAACAAATCAACGGGCGCCTTCAACCTTTGCTCTCCAGATACCCTTTAGTCCCTGTCTATCACAGATGGTTATACCTCTTCCAAGGCTCTTATCTTTCAACCAACGTCTCTTCCTTCCGGTTCCCTCTCCAACAGCATCATGGTGCCTATCCTTACCCTTCCTCCTTCGCCTATCTTCATAATTATCCTCACCTCCGCTAACAGCACTGGGCCGTATTGGCGCACTATCATCTTCATCTTCATCCAAAACGAGGATGATTTCGCCGACCCAGTCCTTCAGCATTCCAACAATCTCACCACCGCCGGCAGCGTTTACGCCTCCAGGTGGCGGAGACATTGGTAGTCCGCCGGGTATGTTCGCAGGTGCCTCATCAGCTGAAGAGTTATCTTGTCCTGGAACCGATGCGCAAGATTCCGACAGGAAGACTAACGACACTCCCAAGTGTCTCAGCATGTGCACCACACCCGTCGGGGTCGAGTAATGCATAACCTGCTGGTGTGGAAAATCTCTTCCAAAAGTCTTCAATATCAACCCGGCCATCGTAGCCGAATTCTCCACCGATGTTTCCTCGGACTCTAAATCTAAATCCGACTCATCGCGTCTCGAGGATCTGAACGATCCGAACCGTCTGATAGGATTCGACGATCCTCGTTCCGCATCCGAAGCCGACGAATATCCTTTTTGCGACGATTTCCTAGAGAACGAACTCGTCCGCGGTCGACTCGATGTTAGCGACGGCGTCAACAATAGCTCGTCTTCGTCTAATAATAATCCATCGGCACGGGATGTACGTCCCGACGTTGCTGGGGTTCTTAAGATTGGTACAAGAGAAGGAGATGTTTCCGGGGAGAGATCGGGAGGGGAAGGTTGGGTACGGGCAAAGGATTTGGAAGAAGTATAAGATTTAACGGAAATAGCGGGGGAGGGGGACCGGTGCATCGGTCTTGGGGAGAGTTGGACAAGAGAAGGAGAAGGTGGTGGTGGAGGGGCGTACACGAAGATTAGCAAGATCCAACGGGAAATATCAACGGGTGTGGGGAGGGAGAGGAGGAGGGACTGCATTGGAGAGATTTGTTAGCTCTTTCTTGGAACTTTTAATGGAGAATAACAGTATTTGAGCGAGAAGCTTACTTCGTCAAGGTCTTCGTAGGACGATATAACCAATGCGACAATCTTTTTCTTTTCCCAATCGACTTCCTGCGAGTTACCAAGAACAGGCACCGGCATACTCCTGCTCGCCGCGCCAGATCTCGGCATATTCGACGAACTACTACTGGAAGGTCTAGCACCGCTCATAGACGGCCCACCTCTACCCTTCGAACGACCAGAATCCGATTCATCGCTGCTGCTACCGCCTTCGAAGAAACCCTTCCATATTTCGCTAACTTTGCTGGTAATTCCCGCTCCCGCGGCTACAGCAGAGTCACCGAAACTTCTACTGCCCATAGCAGCCATCCCGCGCGATCTTCTCTTCTCATCGGCCGTTTCCTCGTCTTCAGAACGGAAACCGGCCGCGGCTTCATGGTCCTCCATCTCCTTCCAGAAGTAAACACCCGCCGTGGCTACTGCAGCCGTCAGCGTTAGAGCTGCAGGCAGAATCCATCGGTTGCGCGGGGCCTCTCTTCTTCCACGGGCCATGGCTATAGACTAGTTTTGGGGTGCTTCCCCAAAATGTTTTGATGTATGGAGCTGAAAGGGTACGTGCGTATGTCTGCGTTGGCTCTCGGGTAACGTGTGTGGTGGCGGTAAGGGCGAATAGGAGACAAGTTTCGAGACAACAGCTGTCGAAGGGACCGAGAATGTAGACCATCAATGCATTCAGGAAGGACGGATTATAAGTATCTACGGTGGGGCAGGTCGGAATAGAATATACATCGGCAAGCAAGATCGGACGATGGGATGCCGGGGAGAAAAGGTTTGGGGTGTGTGCTTCGCGTGCAATTAGCAGGTGGCTGGGATTTGTCGGTGTGATGGTAAACACATGACACTCTTTTCATTGGCTCTGCATTCTTTTTCGGGGTTTGTTTTGGTGTTGCCAGTGCACCAGCCACAAAATTCTGCACGCTCAAAGCCGAGGTACATAATTTAACTAGCCACGCTGTCAAAAGTGAGGCTAGTGAGAAGAGCTGACCACACTTTTGGCGCTTGGCTAGGAATTTATCAATCTCATCTTCGAAATTTCTCTCAACCTGCGACAAACCTCTAGAAACAGAGACCTCTCACAGACATCATCCAATCGTACATTGTTTCAAACACTCACTCATGATCCTTCTAGCAGACTCTGACGCATACTCCTACAGAAAAGAGATTGCATATACCGATAGCCAGTTGGCTCAATCGGTCCCCCTTTTTTCAGGTGTATAAAGAGCTAGCCGCCTCACCGCCTTGAAGCTCCTCAACCCCTCACCACCTCCCACATCACCCCCCCAATTACCAACCCCTAGCACTATCGCAATGAATACACTGATGCTACAACCACGTCAGCTAACTTTTAGGATCACCACTCTCAGCCAAGGCATCTGAACCATCAGAGGTGTGTTGATTGCTTACGAAAAAAAATAAATTTTATCAAAAAAAGCCAGAGAAGAAAGAGCTTTTCTTGTTCCACAAAATATCTCTCCCCACCGTTGAACTTTGCGTGGTCCTTGAAAAAGACACAAAATCTGAAGAAGAAACAAAAACTAAAAACCACCCCGCACACATGGACCCTATAGAGATGGGTTTCATTTTTTAAAAGAAAACCAATTAAATCTTTTATCAACCATTTACATTCTTTCCGACGATAGGAACAGAAATAACCTATTGTCGCATTGAAAACAGATTTAATCAAGGACTATAGTCATTTTTCATGGTGGTCGGTATTTTATGGAAGGAGGATTGTTGTTTCTTCTCTGGCTTTTTTGATAAAGACAAAAAAAAAAAAAAAACCAACACACCTCTGATGGATTGTTACTTTGGCCGCTGATACCTCTAGGTATGGAGATGGTGATCAGGATCCAAGGCAATATACCTGACACGATTACACTGATTTTTTTTTAGGGCGGCGGGAGGATCGTGGAACGTCAGCCTTACAACCGTTATCCGTATGAGTCTTCATACAAGGAAACAATATAGGTATGTATCAGGAATCTCGCGGGAACATGTTGCGTAATTATCAACCTGCACGGTGCCTGAAAGATAGCGCTCTGCTTTATCATCTGCATAAGGAAGGCACTCGAGCATTTGAGATTAGTCTATATGATATCACTCCCTTATCCTAATTGAAGTTCTACGAGCTCTTCAGCTCTATTATTGTATCGTAAGGCTTGGCAAGAATAGAAAGGTCTCGATAGCTAAAGCGGATAGATCTGCTAGATTCTATATTCGAGGGGGTTACCTGCATATCTTTTGATCCCGCGGAACGTTGTCTCGGTTGATTACATGGAAATACGATGACCCTGAGCCAACGGGAAGCAGAGGGAAGGGAAGTTATATGGCATAGGGATACCTGCATCCCGTCCTGTATGTGCGTGCAATCACTTGAGATATCAGATATCATTAAAAAGGGAACGCGAACGCCCGATCTTATATTTATATATCTCTGCAGCGGTTTTGACAAGGGGCGGTTTACGTCTTGCGCATCAACAGCGATATCTACTGTATAAATTTCATTTGATAATGATGCCGCTTACTTAAGCCCGATCCCTTTGGAATCACCAAGGTTATTAATCGGTTACAGCGTCCCTTCATGAGTATCTAAAGTAGCAAAATAATCCACCCTTTCCTGGGCTTTTCCGAGTAAAGAGGCTGTGACAGAAAGAAAAGACACATGGAGGATATAACCACACCCAGCTATAGACAAGAAAAAAAACCGTGGAGGCGCTGGCGTGGCGAGGAACCATGCGCATCGAACCTCGCTCTGGACGCACGTACGGCATGCCCGTATTCTGTACCAAGGATTGTTTGCACGCAGAGGCTGACCTCACATTTACTCTCCGGGAATGCAACGCAACCTTCTACTTGACAATCTCTGTTTCAAGTTTGAACGCGGATAGAATAGTGCCTGGCTTGTATCTACAAGAAGAGTGAATTCGAAGGGGGCGGACGGGCAGGAGATGGTTCTCGCCTACGCATATAATACGGAAGCGTTCATTGATCATCGTCTAGCTTGTTCGCCCTGATTGAGTTTTTTTTTTTTTTTT
>LDUD01000138.1:375457-405937 GCA_012184295.1 Dactylella cylindrospora
TACTTAATTACTTTGCCTCAAAAGTCCTTTAATTGAGGATAAGTATGAGGTAAAAGGGCAAGAGGGTCAGTACGACTATCACACCTATCCGTCTGATGCCTGCCTGCCCTTCCTGACTGCCCCGTGGTGGATGAACCCTTGGAGGCCAATCCTGGGATTGTGTTCCCCACCGAACTTACTGAACGGGTAAAGAGGCAACATTGAGAAACGGCAGGTCAGGAACCAGAAAGAAAGAAAAAAGAAAACGAAGCGGCCCCAACTGTCAAAAAGACAGATCCTTTTGCCTGCCTGCTTGCCTACTGCAAGAAGATGTTCTGAGATGACATTCCAAAGTATTAGACAGACACCAACAGCATATTTCTCGCATCTCTAGGTTGTCAAATTTCTCAAAAACAGGAAACAAAAAAAGGGCGAATGGTTGCAAAGAGAAGCATGCAACGGGAAGCATACTCTGGGCGGCTGTCTGCGAGACGTCGTAGAATGTGAAATAGAAGAATTAAAAAAAAAAAAAAAAAAAGTTTTTTCCTTTCAAGCCTTTCCCTTTCGGCGGTCCCACCAAAAGAGAGCTTTAAAACTAGGCCAAACCTGACCATTACGGTTTCCAGTGAGTGTGTTAGAAACTGGATAGATGATGTATCGCCGGACGCTGGTTCCGTTGTGTTGCCCGTGATCTATCAAATCATCCTCCGAATTGCAACTCGCTGGATTTTTCTGTAACAAAGCCCGACATTATTATCAATATGATATTATTCTCCGATCCCCCTCCTAGTAGCATTAATTGCATCTAGATATATCCTTTGGCTTCCCCACCACTCCACCCGGTTGGCTCACATGCAGCTCTAGGAATATTGCTGATCGTGGGATCGATTAGCATCTTACCATTCAACGCTTCTCTCTCTCGACACTCCGAACAAGTTTATTCACCTGCAAGCCCATTAAAGTTACTTACCCTTTTATCGAAAAGGAAAATAGTAGCATATTAGACTAGACTGCCTTTTGCCTCCATTCGCAGTAGCCGCAGCAGTCTCGCCTATTGTTTCTGCTTGTTCCTTTTCGGATTTCTGAATACCCTTCTTTTTCACTCTATTGCTGGGGTCGTTTCATTTTCTCCAGACAACAGCAATGTCAAGATAATCCTTACCTTCTGACATTATTCTTCCATCACACCTTGACACATTCCCTCGTGTTCATCTCCATCATCGGGAGCCGAAAGTACACTTATTTTTACTTGGTTGGTTATCTTGCTTTTCTTGGAAGACATTATTACGCATAAGAGGCGAAACTGTAAGTACGAGTTTGGACCCTTGAATGGGTTTTTTCTTCTCTTTCTCCCGAGTGCACACCAAATTTTTTTCCCTTCGTCACGATATCGATAATCCTCCAAATATCCGACTCGTTGGGTAGAATCAGCCTATCCTTCTACTAAAATTTTTACCCTTTTTTCTGGTGACTTTATACACTTCCGTTACGGCCGACCCATCCCAAGAGTCTATCCATATTTTCCCTACGTTTGCATTTGCATTGTTGCGGATAAGGGTTTTTACTTTTTCCCTCTCTTTTTCCTCTTTCTCTTCCTTTTTCTTGGTATTGAAGAGCAAAGGCCCATTGCCTGGGTATTCCCTTCCAAACTGGTTTAATTCTTTTGGACCGGACGGGTGAACAGGGTCAGTTCGGTGGGTGCAGGACTGGCTGGTCACTGGCTAGCAACCAAACTACCGCTGTCTGAGAAAGAATTCCCCAAGCAAAAGTACCTCCAAGAGGTCCCTCAAAACAGACCAACCGTCACCACACTGTTTAATCCTGCTTCACCTTGTCTCCCGACAACTCTATCTCCCTTTCTCTATTCTTTCTTTTATTTAAATTATTTTAAACTTCGACTATTTCGATTACAGCTGCAAAGCATCACCAACAGAAGAATAACCCCCCATCCCACTTTTCTCTGCTTTTCATTCACGATTGTGTGTTCGTGTTGTACGAGAAAAAAACCCCGTGTTCTGTCCTCCACCGGCGGCATATCGCCCACCCTCTGAAAGAACCAACAACTGCTGCTGCTTCACCCACAAGAAACCTTTTTTTTTTAACCGGCTTTTTTGTTTGTCTTTTCCGAGTACAACCCCAAATAGAAGAGAGGAGCCTGATCCACCTGCCTTTGCCTTCTCAGCAGGAAAAAGGAAAGGAAACGAGCGGACTGGACTTGCACACACACTCGTTCCCACCTTACAGATCAACGGACTAGCAGACAGGCAGACGGACAGCCAGGAGGAGTGTGCACCGCTTGTCCCCCGGTATTGGTGGTGGAGGGTGTGAAAATTATTATACATCAACCTCCTCTTGCACCACCCCCCCAAGCGCAGCCAAAAAATATCTTGCAATCCCGCTCATACACCGCCCTCGGTGGCATCCTGATTTTATTTTCCCTTTCTCTATATCGACATACCAATTCCCAACTGTCGGAATCGCTACCCTCTCACAAAAGTCTAAAGAATTTTCTTGCTTCCTTCTGTTCCCTGTCGAAAGAGTAGCCTGCCTAACCTTACCTCATATCTACAAGAATCCCGAGTGTGTATACGCCTCACTACCGCTGCAACCATCCACAAAAATCCGCCCAAGAAGTTTCCACGCGAGAAGAATTTTTGATTCCTACCTCAGGCGAAGAGAAACATCACAGCCCTCATGAGCTACTGACATCTTTTTTCCCTCTCGGCCACTCGTTTAGTCATAAACGCGAAGGGAAATTCAGAAAATTCATCGAGTTGGCATCCCGTTCACCGTCCTTTGCCGTTTCTCCTATCCTTTTTTTCACACCACCTCGCTCTCGCGGGCAACACCAAAAATTCCTACGTCTGTGAAAAACTCAAGGGCGAGACAAAACCTGCTTCGTCTTGCTGGAGGGAAGGAACGAGAAGGAAAAAACAATCCTACCGGTTCTCGATTTCTTTCCGGGAACGACTTTACTGTCGATATCCTTTCTTCTCCAATCTCCGAATATTCCTCTGCTAGACGATATTCTAGCGTCGTAATACTGGAAAGCCTGCAAAGATGTCGGTCCCTTCCACGGCAACACTTCACTACCCTCACCCTCACCACCAATCACCATCCTACGGATATCTAAACTCTATGCCTCAGCATAATTTATATTACCGGTCCAATTCTGGAACTCAACAGGTCTGTATAGCCCTATCATTGGAATTATTTTGAATCATGATTTTTTCCATTTAAAAAAATTTCTTTGTCACCTTGTTTATAAACTGTCCACACCACTCCGGACCAATTCTAAAGTTTCTGATTGCTAACCCACACTGTTGCCTCTAGCCTCAGCAACAATATTCTGTACAGCCATCTCAGCAGTCTAGTAGATATAGTCCCGAAATGAGGCCATCAGGTTCTGTGGCCAGTTCTACAGGCCCGGAAACTTCAGTAAAAGGGAAGAGGCGGAGAAGGTCCGGACCTGATTGGAAAGAATTCTACAAGAATGGCGCACCAAAGGAAATCATCATCATTCATGACACTCCTACACCAGAGCCTCCTAAAAAAGTAATACGAACCAAAGAGACTACAAGTCGAGTTCCACGTCCCGTCTCCCAACATTCTACTTTAAACTCCCGAGTCCACAATACCACAACACAAGCATCAACGGCAACGACTTCGCAACCATCAAAGAGGCGGAAAATAACCGCCTCTGGAACTACTGTAAACTCTCGGTATGATACGAATCATCATGATCCAAATGGGTCTACGCCGTACTCCGTGACTCAGACTCCGGCCTACGCGTCTCAGGGGTCTAGCGCTAATACGGCGAGTGCTTCCTCCAGAGGTTACAATGGAACCGAGACTGCTGCTACGTCATTAGCCTCTACAATTGGAGATTCAGCGTCTGTTGCCGGAACGAAGAGGAAGAGAGTTACTAGAGGCAGTATGGCGAAGAAGCAGACGGATGCATTTGCTCATTATCAACCTCCACCCCATCCGCCAATAAAGGCAAAGGAAGTTGTAGTTAGACGAGTTGACGATGTGAGTCTCCTTCCCTTTGCTATCCTTTATCGATCGTAGCATCATCGTGCTACATCAAGTCCATCAATCTTCTCTCTTTGCGAGCGTTCTAGTTGCTAACATTCTTGATAGAATTCAAAACCTTCGCAGAAGGTGGATGACGATGAAGGCCATTACATTGTTACACCTGGTGCATACCTCACCAATAGATGTAAGTTCTGCTTTTTCATCATAATATCTCGATCAATACTAACAGACAAACCAGATCGAATAATAAAATTGCTGGGCCAAGGTACATTCGGAAAGGTTGTCCAGGCCTATGACAACACGAAGAATGAGTATTGTGCGATCAAGATTATCCGATCGGTTCAGAAGTACCGCGATGCTTCTAAGATTGAGCTCCGCGTCCTTTCGACCCTTGGAAAGAATGATACCGATAATCGAAACAAATGTATTCATCTAAGAGACTGCTTCGACTACAGAAATCACATCTGTATTGTCACAGATCTTCTAGGAATGTCGGTTTTCGATTTCCTCAAGTCGAATTCCTTCATTCCGTTCCCAAGCAGCCAAATTCAAGCCTTTGCCCGCCAGCTGTTCACCAGCGTTGCTTGTAAGTTGATGAAAGCGCCATTCCATCCAATAAGCATTGCTAACTATGATAACTAGTCCTTCATGACCTTAACCTCATTCACACCGACCTCAAGCCAGAGAATATTCTCCTAATGCACAATACTTCAGAGACTTTTACTTACAACAGGGTGATTCCTTCGTCAACCCACTCCAACCCTAGAAAAGCCCAGACGAGAAAGATCCTTCTCGATACTGATATCAGGCTGATTGATTTTGGCTCGGCAACGTTTGATGACGAATATCACTCGTCCGTTGTTTCCACGAGACATTATCGAGCGCCTGAGATTATTCTTGGCTTGGGATGGAGTTTCCCATGTGATATCTGGAGTATTGGTTGCATTCTAGTTGAGTTTTACACCGGTGATGCATTGTTCCAGACGCACGATAATCTCGAGCACCTGGCTATGATGAGGACAGTCTGCAACGCGGACATTGAAACAAGATTGGTCAGACAAGCCATCCAAAAGACGCAGAGTTCTAGTAGTCCTGCATCAAGGTACGTAGATAGCTTATCCCCTGGCTTAAAGCTTTGCTAACCTCTGCCGCAGGTTTTTCCGCAATAATAAGCTGGATTATCCAAATAACGAGACATCAAAGACCTCCCGTCGCTACGTTAAAGCAATGCGGCGCCTTGAGGTGTGTTGCTAGCCTCCGAAAACTCTTCTGGCATTCTACTAATATCGATTCCATAGGAAATGATCCCTCAAACATGCAGCTTTTACCGCCAGCTACTCGATCTACTCAAAAAGATATTTGTCTACGATCCCGCGAAACGCATAACGGCTCGCGACGCTCTCAAGCACCCCTGGTTCAACGAAGTTATTAGGGATGAGGGCATCACCGTTGCTCAGATGCGTATCGACCGAGGGGTTGAGATGGAAAGGGAACTGAGAAGACGACGTGAAGGCAATAGCGACACTGAGGCAGAGGATGATGAGACGGAGGCTGAACCCGATTCTGATCATTAACAATACTGTATCGGATTATGGCTGGCCAAAGGCAATGGGTATGATGTTTGCTAGGAATCGGACTCTGGAGTAAATCTTCTACGAGTTTTATACGATCTCTATTTTTCCGTTAGATAAATGCGGAGCATGCTGTCTACCTTGATTTATCTATTTTTCTTTTTCCTTCTTAAACTGCAGGAACAGGCATATCTTGATTTATGCTTTTTTCTCGCGTATGTTTTTGCGGGTGTTCTTTTTATTGCAAGACCTTGTATCTTTCGTTAATCCCCTCACACACCTTCATCCTTCCTCTACTACCTCCCTATATTCAGCCTGGTCTTATTGCTTTTTTTTTCTTTCTTAACATTATAATGAGCATGAAACAAAAAAAACTACGATATGGGTTCTTTTCACAATCACGGGGTCAAAAAATTATGGCGAGTCAAATATGGGTCTTGTTGGTTTTCATTCTTCCTTTTTTTTGCTGGCTGTTTGCGTTTCCTCTTTTCTTCTCTCTCTCTCTCCCTACTTCATCGAAATCCATGGATCCAGAAATGATGCCTCCCACAATCCCCTGTTGAGATCATAATGTATTTTGTGTCATATATCGGTTTCTTTCCCCCCTTTTTCTCTCTCTATTATCTTTTTTACCTGGGATCAGAGGGATTACCTTTTTCCAGGGACATGTGGATTGGGCACAGTTGAACATACATAGTCCACTTGGTATATTATTACCGCTTCATCACCATCATACTCAGTCTCAGATTCATTCATACCTATACTCACTCCTACATCACCGTTATGGTTGACGATGTTCCAACTTGTCTACCCATCCATTCATCCTTCAATGTACAGTTATTACTCCCTTTTTCTCCGTGTTCAAAAACCACCTAACTCACCAGACCTTTTTTGACACACATTGTGTATACTTTTTATTCTACCAGTCTTTTGTTCATCCTTGGGAGGCGTTTTTTCTTAATCTATGAATTATTCGGGTCTGGGGTCTGCTTGAAACTACCGTGCGAGCGAATTTTTGTTGATTTTTCTTTCTTCTTTTTCTGTGGATATTATACTTGGAACTGGTCTATTTCCTTCCACTACCCTTTTTTTTATTTGAGGCTCAGAGTTATAATTAGCGCTGGAAATCGATATATATGCGATATATATATATACCGTTGACAGAACGGGAGGGAGAATACGAAAGAAGAAAATTCAAAGAATTGAATTATTACCTGCGATGCAGGGGTGCTTAAGACTTTTTTGATCGCGTAGATATCTGTCATCGATGTCATGTCCCGAAATGAGATCTATTAATTGTTTACGACTTGTTTTAAGTGAATATTCTCGAACGTATACGTATCGACTTTATATTCCCGCTCTCACCCTTCCTAACCTCAGGAAAGATCGTGCTATAGTATAAAAAGATCCTCGACCCCGCCTCGTTCCCCTCCCATCTACATTAAACCAAGTAAACAAACTAGCTGTGAATATATATAAAAACCACTTGGATCGATAAAAAGAAATGACAAACGCCCGTAGACACTTTGGTATTTTGTTAAAAACTATACAATCTTTAAAAGAAAAGCTTAAAACGAGTAGAGGATTAAAAAAAAATGAGAACCCTTCCCAATGCAATTGCAAAAATATATAAACCAGACGTGCGAAATTCAGTGTAGTAGGGAAATATCAATATCGTGAGAGTGCGAGAATAAACGTTCTTTTCCAGGGCTCCAGGTTAGGCGGCCAGCCTGAAGATTCCGGAAATAGCCATCATCATTATTTCATCTTCAGATAGCTCTTTATCAACGTCTTCTTCTCTCTCCCGTCAGCCTCCAAAGCTAACGTCCAATCCCTCAGCTGTATCCCCTTCCCTCTCTCCCCTTGTTCATTCCATTCTCCCATCCTCTTGCTCCAATACATTATCGGCCCATTAGGAGCAGCCACAGCAGTTGTAGCGCCAGGCGTAGCAGGACCCGGGGTTCCAGGTGCTTTGGGTGTACTGGCCCCACTTCCCATACCTCCGCCACCACCCGATCCAGCAGTCATCCAACTGTACTTCTTCTTCCTCCCACCGCCCAGCATCAGACTTGCAGTCTCATTGGCAGCTTTGTGGGACTGAATCTCATCGAACCGTGAGTTTTGGGCTTTTTTAGCTTCCTTGGCGGTCATACGTTTCTCCGGTTCGGGTGCTACCGACCCTGCAGGAGAGTTTACAGACTCGCCAGGGTTTCCGTCAGCAGTTGCGGTTGCAGCGACGGGCTTTCCGCCGTTCAAGCGCTGCTGTCTGGCGGCTATGCGTGCCTCTTCGATAAGACGTTCATCGGTGGCGATTTGGCGTAGAGAGCGAGCGGTTTCGGAGATGAGTGATGGTTGGCGGGTGGTTTGAGTGCCAGCGTTTGCCATAGCGAAGGAGCCTGCAGTTTGGATAGAAGTGTTAATATCGTCGTTCATATTATACTAGGATCAATGAGGAGCTTCATACGTTTCCTCGGATTAGCGCCGCTAGGAGAAATGGCACTATCCGGATCTTTGTCCTCCCTTAGTTTCCCATTCCTGCCCTCGCTTTCACCTATGGCGATGTCCGCCCACTCTCCAAAACCTTTAAGGGTATTGCCTTGCCGCCGATGACGGGCAAAGGTATATGCTGTTGTCAACAGTTCCCTGACTCTCTCCTGCACTGCAATGCTAATAGTCTCCGAGAATGCTCCCGCTTCTCCACTAGAGGAGAGCTTCTGGTCGATCAACTTCTTGTGAATTGTAGCTTGCAGCTTCTGATTCGAGAGAAAAGGGTCCTGGTAGTGACGGTATTTGCCGGATTGTTCGGCTTCTTCGCGATTTATCTGGGTTTGCTCGGCGGAAATTCCAGGTTGATTGAGCATAGACATGGATGCGTTGAAGGATGCGGCAGGAGTATCATTGTAAAGATACTGTTCCTCGGCTTGGAGGTCCACGCCCGTCGAGAAGAGGACATCGGAGAGCTCTTTTGTGTCTACGGGTTTCTGGATGGGGGATGTGGAGGATGGTGGGGGCATAGACATTGACGCTGCGGCGGCGGATTGCGAAAAGGGTTGGGAACCAGGCGTAGACGGACCAGGTGAGTTTGCCTGAGAGGGAGGGTCAAGCTTGGCTCGTTTGACGGGAGGCATCGAAGGCGGCGACGCAGCCGGCGCTATCGGGGCGTATGGGTTTGGCATTTTGGTCGATAGTATATAAAAGAGGGGCAGGTAATATTCGCAATCAGATTTAGGAGGTTCCGATTATCTGCGATGGCGGGATTCGCAGGGGGACGATGTGGTCATGGTGGGTGTGACGACGATCTAGGGATCTGGAATGTTCAGTCAAGCGGAGCAACGAATCAATTCATTGCCCTGGTAAACAGGGCAACAGTCGCGTCTTTCGTTTATAGAATCAAAAAGAAGTATCTGGGAGGGTCGCGATGGGTGATTCGACGGCGGTAGAGTCGGTGTTTTTGTGGAGAGGAGGCGTTGATGGTTGGTTGGTTGATAAGTTGTTCTGGGGATACGAGTAGGTACAAGTTGAAGATGGGAATTTGGGCTGTTGGTTGGAGGCGGTTGGTTTGACCGAAAAGAAAAAAAAGGCGCGCGACTTTTTCTTGGTGTCAACGCACACACACCCCAGCCAGCCAGCAAAATACCACAGCAACAACGCATCTCCCTCGCACACTTGGGAAGTATAAATACCGGCTCATCCCCTCCTTCTCCTCGCCTTCGAGCCCCTACTTACTCCTCTTTCTCGATGCACATCTCAGTCTTCCCCATTTGCAAACCAAAAATATATTAAAACATTGCTGCAACTAAACCGCCAAACTGGATGACGATTGTGGATGTTTAAGGGCGATAACATCAACCCCTGCGATGAATCCATAAGTCATCAAAAGCTATTCGAAACAATGGATGACCAACCCATATTCACTTTCCAACTACAATACATCAATTATTAACTAGAAAAGCACCGACGCCAAACATCTTCAGAAAGGCAGAGAATACAGATAGATCTCCCCCTATTTTCCTTCGCAACATGAACTAAATTCATCCCAAACCATATAATATTCCACGAACCTCGGCGACTACAGTATTCCATCCAAAATCGGATCCTACTGAACTCCTTATCCGAATATAAAGGCACACAGAACAAGGATTATTCGGGAACAGTATCTCCTATCACGGGTTCAGATCTGGCCCAAAAGACAATAACTATTTATGTCAAATAGGGACAAATATTTCAGCCCCATGTATAACGCAAGAGCAATACTACATGTATCACGGGCAACCGCCAGGCCGTTATGGTATCACAACAAGCAATCTAGGGATTCTATGCATTAAAGATAATACCTCAAGAAAGCCTTCGGTTTCATGGAAAAGGAATCCGGGATCTCCCTCGGCAATGTATGATATATCCTCTTCAATAAATCAAGATTTTACCGAATTCATCGACGAGCCAGATGACGGTAGCCACTACTTTGATAGCAACAGTGAATCGTTGATAAGGTCAAGGCCATGTTCCTTCCATTTCCCCACCGAGCAGGCTACTAGAACGGTCCAAAAGGAAAACGCAAAGAAATGACCTACCGAAGTTTACATCTCTTGGAGCGAGCTTCCACCAACCCACTATGTTTTCGAGCAAGCCCTACTTTAACGAGAGCAATGGAAATCCACATTCTCCCCGAGGAGCGGACGAGGACGTTTTATTGATGAGATGCAGTCTCAAATCACCACCATAATCACCATAATAATCATGAAGACATCCTCACCTACCAGAAATTCGGAATTTAAATAGTTGTGCTGGAATAGTCTATATCGCTTTATGAAATGGACAAAAAAAAAGATGATGACTAAAGAGCAGCGAAAGATCAGTGAAATTAATCTAATATATATAACAAAGATCCGATCCCGTCCAACTCGTAAACTCGTAAAACTCCTTGGTAGCAGTGATCCGTAATATGTACAATGTAGTCCCCTTCCATCAATCTATAAATGTGCCGTAATTGCGCTCCTCCTAGATGAATACTAAATGCCTAAATATATCCTCCCCTCACCAAGAACTTGTCCCCCTCTCTCTTTCCCTCTCAGCCTGTCTTCTCCTCTGTTCTTCTTGTCTAACCTGCCCACCGGATGCTTTCCACCATACCTCCCCGCCCCATTTGATACCTCTCTCAAAGAGAGCACCCGGCCTGTCGATTGCAGGTCTAACGTCGAGATAGAACACCGGTTCGCCTGTTGGCTCCGGCGGTCCCGAGTAGTAATCGATAACATATCTAACCTCCGTCTGATTCGGCGTCGACCCTGCCTTTTCATCATCCGTCGTCGACCGTAAAACATACCAATCGTGTCTGTCGAACGGTAGAGGTCCACTATCCCTCACAATCAGCATCACAAGAACCCACCAACAGCTCAATATACAATACTCACCCAAACCGACTCGGCCAAACCAACCCCAGCGCATTAATCATCCTCGCCTTGGGACTCGGTTCACTCGGCCTCCCCTGAAACCTCAACAACCTCGGCTTAGCATTCCACTCCCTCCCCTCCCCTCCCTGCCTATACTCCGCATCCGCCCTCTCCCTCTCATACCCCTCCACATCCCCACCATTTCCCGCGATCCTCAGACTCCTCACAATCCCTCCCGCGAACTGCTTCTCCCACGCCACAATCTCCGCCCAAGCGCCCTCGTTCAAAAAATTGTGAACCTCAACCATGCTCTCGACCGCGTCCTCGGGGGTGTCGTCGTATCCTTTGCGAAGCATGGCGTTATACATCTGTTGAGGGGAGGGGTATTCCCAGTTTCCTTCGGATGGGTCGTGGCCTTTCGGGATGGAGGAGATTACGCGGTCGGTGGGGAGGGTGGATTTTTGGGAGGGGGCGGCGGTGTTGGAGAGGGTGGGCATCATGTTGAGAGGGTTTAGATAGGAGGACCAGGGTTTGTTTGGGGTCGGGTCGTGGTGTTCGGGTTGCGAGGGGTCTGGGATGGTGGAGGAGGAGTGGGATTGGAAGGTGGAGGATGTGGAGAGGACGTTTGATGGAGGGCCTGCGGGTTTCGGCGGGGCTAGAGCCTTTGGTTGATGCATTGGACATTCCGGCTGCGTAGGGTATCGAGATTAGTATTGTAGTTCGGTGAAGTTGTGGATTGGAAAGCTTACCGGAATCTCAGCACCGCTGGTCATTATATGAGGGTGATTCGGCGGCATCTTTGCCTTCGAGGTAGCCGCCGTCGACGGCGTAGCTGTATCCGCCCAGAACCAACCCATTTTGAATATTAAATTTAATGAAGATTCGCTCAAGCTACGTGCGATCCAATATAATGCTCTGGAGTAGGTATAAAATGCAAAATTCGATTGTTATTCTTGAGAGATGGGTAAAAGGATGTTGGTCGAAAGGAAGTTAGAAATCGGTTTGCCCGAAAATTTTGTGTGACGAAATTTGAAGAAAAATTCGGCTGGGCTTGTGCAGCTGCCCGAAGTTCTTCCGCCGGCCGAAAGCTAGGTAGCTAGCCAATGCCAGCTCCCGTATTTAAATACCAAAAGAAAAAAAAAGTCCCTCAGAGAACCGGGCTAGCCTTAATTTACTATTCGCACTTTCGGGGCATGGGATTGTTGGAATCCTCTGTATTAATAATATGGAAGTTCTAGGTCTCCGTGACCTCATGACTAAATTTGTATTTAATAAGAAAAGAAAGGGCCCGTGAAAAACGAATACTATCTATTGAGAGCGAGAAAGGAGGAATACTATTTCATACTGTCGTTACTGTTATACATTTGGTTCTTGGGTTATAATATATAAAACTGGGACACCGAATAAACCATCAAAACGCCAACGAAAGATACAGAGTCCAGATCCCCAAAGTAAAGGAATAAACGCCAGTACTGTATGAATAATGCTATAAACCTACTAAGCTTGCAAAGTGTCGCTCGGATATAATAGGAAAAGATGAAAATGGGAAAAAAAAAAAAAAGATGCTTCGTGTTATGTGATCTCCCGTTCGCTTTTTCCCGGTCGAATCGAAGATACTGAATCAATACGCTCATATGCATCCGTCAAAAGCCTGGCGGATGAGCATAGTGCCCTGGAACTCTGTTCCTGCACTTCTCACAATCTGCTCGATAACCCATCGTGAATCTCCCTTTTGGTGGTGGGGCCGCATGAGGCTGCTGCTGTGTCTGCTTCGCCATGGTGCTCTCCATCCCACTCCATAATCTGTTCTGAGTCTCGCTGCTCGGACTGACTTCCAATCGATTCATGTCCTTCATAATCATCCCCGGTGTATGGGGTCTACCAATTCTATTTCTATCATCCTCATCGTCTTCAGCGTCAGCATCAGCCATACTGATGGCACTAAGATTGGAATCCTGCTGAACGAACGCTGGGATATTGGTGTTTAAGGTTATGGCGGTGCTGTTCCAGTCTCGTTGGCTAGACGGCTGGGAATCCGCCATGGCCATATCTGTGTCTTCCATTGGTATGTCGGAGGTTTGGCGGCGGTGTAATGGTATGGGTGTTGGTGTAACTGGTGGTGAGATGAAGGCGTTTGCTGCGAATGTTGGTTGGGATGGGAAGGGTTGAGCGTTTATGGATCCGATCGAAGGTTGGGTTCGTACTTTCTGTGTAAATCGTGTGTCAGCATTGTTTAGGAAAAGAATATACGAGACTTTTTAGGGGGAGTGCACACCTTTATTCCTAATGCTATCAAGCCGTCCTCCTCTTCCTCTTGGTCACTGTCCGCGTACGGGGCGGTCCTTTTCTTAGTTTGTTGGCCAGTTTGTGCAGTATTAAGGCTGCTGGGCCAGCTATGGCTCGTCGAATTGGCTGTTAGGGGCTGAGTTATGTTGAACATTGTTACGGTTGCGGTTCGGTTAATAGGTGAAGGCCAGGTGGTACGGTGTGGAAGGATAGACGGTCACCGTCTTGCGGATTGGAAACTCAGGCGGAAGATCTCTGGAGGAGGAGATCTACGCGATATGGTTTATTGGTGAGGTGATATTCATCGGTGTGGATATGAACGAACTGTCGAGGCGGCCGTAGATGCGAGACGGTGGTTATCTTATTGGCAGGAAGTGAGGTATATGGAAGGTCATTGAAGAGGTTGATAATGGAACTAGACGATACAAATGTATATATAGAGTGACAAAGGACAAGCAATGAAAAGAAGTTGAATATTAGTAACAAGTGAATTCTATCATGATGAAAGAATTGGATAGATCCTTCCTCCAATGTCCGCCCTGATAGGAGAAAAGTGATGCGGAGGAGAAGAGGTGGTTGGCAGGGAGAATTAATGGGGGAGGGATGGATGGGATGAATGAATTGTAATGATGAGGTGACCGCCGGGTGGATGCACTTGTATGTTTCTTGGTGCAACAGAACAGGATCCTCTCACTCGCTTGAGAAGGTGTGGAGTGGACTGAACTGGACTGGTGCGGTGTGTTGCCCGGCACCCCCAAAAGAAAGCAAGTCAAATGTCCAAGCCAAATCGTTTCACCATTCCGTTCGGGGAAGGGCACCAGCAACAAGCAAGGGTGCTGCCCAAAACGGATGGGAAGCACACGGCCGACACCCAGGTGGGTAGACCAGTCGAGGCCCGTGCCGCGATTATGTGGGTCCCTTCATCGGAACTACCCAGGGAAGGATGTCTGTGTATATCAGCCAGAAGTTCAAGTCGTACTGGGAAGCATTGTCAGGTATATATAGATGAATGCCAGCCATCACAAAGACTGGAGACAAGAATCAAAAAGGTAAAATTATACAGTTTGTAGATAAGTACTAACAAGGAATATGTATTCAATCGCATCGACAAAAGAAGAAATCAGTTGAACAAGGACCCGTAAATGCATTCCATGCACCAAGAAAACGCCAGCAAGAGCAACCTGGAGAAAACCAACATTTTCCGTGCCAAATTGTATTTTCGGAAGAATAATAAGAATGGGAGGCGGAAAATTCGGGAATAGAATCACTCGCTTGTTCATAATATGATGATGATGTGAGAGTGGAAACAAAACTAGAAAGAGTACTTAGGAAAAGAAGCCAAGTGGAACCCTGACATGAGCGATATGAAGCAATGTCGAAATGATCCTAGTATGGACGCTATCTCCTAGTTTCTCGACCCTTCAACAACCTATCGCTATACAGGCCACCCCGAGTCGAAAATCCGTACTTCCCGTCGACGACGTTACCCTGGTTCTGCTGGAGTCGGGCAGGGCCGGTCGGAATCGGTTTCGCGGCTGGTTTAGCAACTGGTTTAGCGGCGGCCGTTTGTGCCGCTCCTCGAGCCTTTGGTGGGATGGGAAGTTGCGGCGAATCTTTCAACATAAAGTGAAGGAGTCGGCCTTTGTGGGCACATGTTAGGCATTCATATTTACTAATAGAGATGATTGGGTGAAGGTCCTACCATCTGCTAGCCGGTTGTTGAATTCCTCCACGCATCGCTGTGCCTCATCCCGCTTCTCAAAGACGATCTCTGCAATCACAGTGGGGTTCGCACTAAGAATCCCACAGTTTATCACGGCATACCCTCTGCCCTCCATAACGTTTCGGATATCCGATGCTGTGGTCCCCGGTGCGAAATTCGACCCATGAACGGCGAACGGTCCAGCACTTCCTTTAATCGTAATTCCGCCCGTGCTTGGTTTGGATGCACCTCTAATGCTTATTCCCAGGTCTGCGACCTTTTGTTTCGCAGTATTGTCCGTCCCGGACCCGTGAAGCGCCTCGAACAGTCGGTTACTAGACAGCTTGTCGATAAGCTTCTTATTCAGAACTACCGGGGCCTTGGCTCCATTGTTGCCGTTCGAAGATTTGAGTTTCGTAGCATCGGCGACTGTTGCATGAAGGTCATGTGTCCATTTGCCGTTCAAGGAAGACGGAGGTTGGGGTGCGGCTTTCCTCTGTTAAGAGATAAAGAAGAAGAGAGGTTTAGTAAGAGGGAATCCCATAGAACGAGAACGCGGATGGAATGAAAGCAAAGGGCTTCGCGAAGCAACAATCGACGCTCGGCCGTATGACGTGAGGGTATTTAGAGTCGGGTTTTGAGGAATTCTAGAACGAAACGGTCGCAGGGTCGCGGATATCCAACGAAGGGAAAGCTGAACGGATAAAAAAGGGGTTCCTCCGCAATCCTAATCCTTGATGCTTCGATCTTTCGCGTTCAGATAGCTGTAACATGGAATAAGGTATGTACCTTTTGCACTCCTCCTTTCGGGCCGGTTGGGATCTTTGCAAGGGTTTCCTTCCCCTTGCCAGTTGCCTTTGCGCGTTTGCGGCGATCTATTATACGATTATTAGTTCAGCGTGAGGAGCGAATTGGTGGATTGGCTATACGAACCAGCTTGCAATAACTGATCGAGTGATTTCGTCATGGTGGTCTCGTGATGAAGTTTGATGTCTGGATGGATATTGGGGGGTTTGGTATAGAAGGGCCAATGCCTAAGAAGGGTCTTTGAGGGTTCGGGTGTCGCACAAGGAGGATATGAATTCAAAGTTGGGTTTGGAGTGAGAAGATGAGGGATGGAGAGTGTGAGATGGAAGGCTGAGAGGATTGGTTGGCGATGCTTAGTGCTGTGGCAGCGCGTGCTAAACAATCTTCGCTTTGGTTTGCCTTGTTTTTCAGCCACTCGGCATCAACGCATGCACAGCCACATGAAGACAGTTTCATGGTTTTGATGGCTTAGCTTGTATTCATAGGCAAATAAGTGATTGGGCCAATCGCCCATTTGACTATACCAAACAGAGCTATCTATCTAGATCTCGACAGAGGTGCCTATTCGCAATACAACACAAAATTTGGCTTGTAGATACAAAATCCAACAAGGCATCCAACTTCATTGCATATATGCGCATCAATGCCGGCAGTACGTGAATTATTAGTTAGGAGTAATAATGCAGGAGTGGATTTTAAGGCTAAGTTGCAGAATTTTGTATTAGCTGTTAAGCTGAATTTAAAATAACACACGTTCTAGATGCGCACAGCAGCAAATACTATCAGAGTTTAGATACGCTGTTCCGCTTCCGGACGCATTGAGACAGATTCCTGAGATCTGTCTGGAAGCCTCTGAACCTTATTCTTCTACAAGTTCAGGCCGGTATATACATCTATGCTACATAGCTTTTGCTTTCGCCACCGCGATCTGTATTTTATTGACCCCTTATACCTGCTGTTCCTAATTTTCTAATCATACCCATCTATTTGAAGTTATTAATAGCCGTCTAGGGCCTCTCGCTTTCATTTCACCCGAGGAATTCCAAAGAATTCAACTAGACGCAAAAGGAAAAGATGGAATTCGAGGGCTCAAAATGCCCAAACTAGTTACGGATATACTATGATCGACGTTAATAGATCTGGACCCTTAACAATGGACGCCACCATGCGGTCACATGAAAAGTACATTGGAATCGTTGTACTCGTGATGTTCCTTATATGCGCCCCAACGATTCAAATTTTTCTTTCCTATGTAGCATCAGCTATAGCGTGGGTTTACACTAATAGGCCTCTCCCAGTATATAAAGTATACTTAGTTGGCATTGTACTGACCCTGTTGCAGATATATCTTCATTCCCGCAGCGATTGTCATCAAGCTCCTCGGTGTATACATTCCTAGTGTCGGGCCTCTAAATCGGTTTACCTCTAAGATTATCCCAGTGGAAAATATTGAGACAATTCGAGCATATTTTATAGTAGAAACTGACAATATCGGCCCTTTCGAGCTTCCAAACGATTTCCTATCTCCATCCAAAATTCAGTACCCAAGCGACTCTTCCACAGATAGCTATGACCGGCTATCCGATATAAGCCCTCGTTCTTCGCCGGTAGTATCCCACTCGCCAAAATGGAGCATGAGTGAGGACTTAGATTCGGCACCTAACGCTGCTGCAATCGCCCTAGCTTCAACGAATTGTGGACCAGAATTGCACCATAATACGCCAAAACCCCAGAACCCGATAGAGGGGAATATGGAACCGATTTCTATCATTTTGGCGCCACCTCTAGATCCGCTCTTGCACAGAGATTCTTTTTCGAATCCTATTATACAAGAAAAGCTGCGCGCACAATCAGTACTATACCACCAGATTCATGACTTATTGGCTGCTCACTTAGAGACAAAGATGGAAGGTACGTCCTACGAGTATTTGGATGCTATCCAAATACTTAAATGAGAGAGAGTTTTTCCCCCATACTAATTTTGTTTTATAGAACCGGCTACACCCACGCCTGCCGATATTTCCTCCACCCGTTATATAAAGATTCAAGGTGTTAATGAGGAAAGGATCAAGGAGCTGAAAGAAAAGTTTCCGGATAAAACAGCTTTGCACAAACATTTAGATACTTTCTCAGCGACTATGAAAAGATTCATCGCACTGAATTCGCCCCGTTCACCAATATTCAACATGGAGAAATCTGGTATAGCGAATTGGGGTAATGTGAAAGAGGGACGGCAAATCAGGAATATCTACTAAAGGACAATGGGAAAAAAGAACGTTAGTTAATAAGTTTAGTAGTACATATGTGTATGGCCTTTTTTTTTTCTTTCTTTTTTTTCTTTTTCAAACTACAGGAGTTTTCAGGGCACTAGGGATAGAGCTGTGCTTAATTATAAGTTCCCCTGCAGCACTGAGGGTTTATTTCCCTTCATTCTACGTAGAGTAATTTCAGAAGTATTGGCCAATATTGGCATTTGGACTATTACTGGTTCTACTTTAGCGGACTTCCAGGCAATTAACAATTGAGCGGAGACTAAGCTGCGTGAATACCACTGTTAGTCTTTTAATCTTTTAGCCCATCGCTTTGGCTTAGACGTAGGGTTAGTAAATAAGGTTGTAAGGTGCCTAGGGTCCCACGTCCCTAGGTGATTTTGAACACTCGTGATACTGATGTTGTGATTAGCATCTCGGATCTCCGTAGATGATCTATACACTGTACAATCCCAATCATTGGCAATACCCTACAGGGCCACCATAAAGAAACCAAAATAAACTTTGCGCATGACTATATAGCCTCGAGTCCCTACCGTCTACCCCCCCATCCTGCTTCCTCAGTTCCTTCCTCCAAGCAACCTTCCTCCCATAAAATTTTATACCACAAAAATACTAAAAATCAAATATGTCTCCAACAACTGCTTCCTCCTGCCTCCCATCTGGGCCACGGGCCCTTTTGGCCCTGTTTATTTACGGAGTTTTCTTAAGCTCCGCTTCCGCCCTCCTCACAAGGCTCTTGCCTTTCCTCTTGTAAGAGTTCCTCCACGGATCAAAAGTGATTTTATTCGGCTCCTAACTTAATTACTATGTAGCCCCCTCTCCCCTCTTCTCCTCGCCGCCTACATCCTCGCCACACCACAATCTGCCGCCAGCCAACCAGAAGGGAGTGGCTCCGAGGGAGCCCCCTTCCCGGTCAACCCTCCTAGAAGGGCACCTCTCCTCCCACCACCAACCGCACCATGGCCCCGCCCCGCCAGACACCACCACCGCGATCAATTATATCGCGGTCCTGCCCTGGCCGTCGCCTTCTTCCCTCCCCACCTCAACACCGCCCCCGAATGCAACGACGCGGGGACCAAGGGGAAGTTGGTTGGTGCTGCTTGGCCCCTGTCGAGGGGACGTACCTCTCGACATTGGAGGCAGCAGTACTGACCTCCTTCCTCTTGGTCTCTGCGTCGTTTGCCGCAGAGTATTTTTTGGGGCCTTTGGGCCATGGTTTTTGAGTTTTGTTTTGTTTTTTTTGTTTTTGTTTTTTTTGCTTTATTAACAGAATAAAATTGTTCATTGCCTGCGGGCCCTAGACGGGCTTGGTTTAATAAGTTGAAATTGTTGCCTTTATGTTATTGCTTTCTCGTGTCCCAGTTTCGATGCCTCCCTGAGATTCCTGGAGCCACACCGTTGGCATATGAATGAGGTACCGGTTTTATGGTCCTTACGATCGCAATCTAGTCATTAAGATTGATTGCGTCTGAGGGGCCATGCGCCCTACCGATATCTTAGGATCGTTTTCACTTATTACTTATAGATAAATCTAGTATCTCACTCGAGTGATTGGCAGACTAACTCAGTTGTGTGGTAGGCCGAAGGACCCATGTCGACATCACATCGCGATCTAGCCATTTTAAGCTTCAAGGCGAGTCCAATCCCAGCTATACCAGAAAGGAAAAAAATTGAGATTCACACTATACAGGCTTCCCATATTCATTAGAGGCAAAACAATAGATATTGGTATATTCATTACTGAAATTCTATAGCATTCCCGTTGTCTAAAAATTGCACAAAAAGGATATTCACTCTCGGCGGGGCAAAAGAAGAGGTCTTCAAACTACAACAATCGGAATTCGCATGTTGTCACCAACCATGCTACTACTCGATCGCTAAGAGGCTTAAATATGGCAGAGCGAACGGGATACCTTGCTGCCCTCTTGCTTTGATCGTAGCTGGGAGTTTAAGTTGGGATATAAATACTTAAGGTTGAAAAGTTTTCCGGAAGAGCTCTTGTACTCGTGTGCAGGGGCTCAGGATTGTTTTGGGAATGGTGTTGAAGCAGGTTCATTACCACACGAAAGGGCCCCTCAGACCGAATATTGTACTCTCTGACTTCTGATCCAGATTGTGTTCTTGAAAATGCATTGTTACGTACCGGGCTATCCCTTAGTTTCTAGCAGACACCAGGCAGCCATTGCGGCCATCTATATACATATATGGCTAGAATATAAATAGGTGTTTCAATGAACTTGAGATCTAATTCCAAGCCTATAAGATGGTAATGCTCTAGTAGAAAGCTTCGAAAGGATCGCCTATTAACTGTAGGGTTGTGAATAGAAACATTTGTCCTACCGTAAAAAGTGTTTGAGACATCATATCAAAGGAAATGATTTATTAGACGCGAGTGGGCTGGTGTGTCCTTGTCAGACGTCTTCGCCTCAACATATTGGACAAATTGAACAAAGGTACGGTACCCGCGACGGTAATTGGAAGCGTATCGCAACGTTGCGTCCATGTTTGCTTCGCTAAGTTGCCTGCTAGCCTTTCCTTGCAAAGTATTTGTTTTCTCTGTTCAAGGACTTGATTGAGTAGGTTTCCCCGCGATTCTAATGAGGCTCGGCTCAGCACCTGTTGACAGCAGTTTAGCTAAATTTAGATCTTGCATCTTGGTTTGTAGGCAGCAAATTTCTGGATTCATATTACCACACACAACACTTTTTGGTCGTGTTGGTCCTCTGGAAATTTGCTGATTTCGGGCTGTGATATCGATATCTGTCAGGGAAAGACTCCTACAAAGCTTGAGTCTTAGGCGGTTCCTTCTTTGAAATGTCTCTGAGTATGGCTTCTAGTCCTACATTAATATGGGCTGTCTACTATTTTTAGACTGGCGAATTCGAATAATTAGGGGCACCTGTAGCATCGATATTGAATATAAATTGACGCATGGTTGCCGCCATGTTCGTCTGTGTTTCTATCCCCTCTCACCATTCAACTCGAGCAAGTATCCGAATATATAAAGCCCTTGAGCATTGTTGATTGATTTTATTTCCTTACCTTCTCTATATCGTAATATCCAACAAGACACCTTATAGTTCACTAAACCCTACCATGCTGATACAAATTGAATATCTTGCCCTCACATTGGCGTTTGCTAGCCACGCATTTGCATCTCCCGTTGGACATGGAAGATTCCAAGCTGAGAAGCGATCCAGCGCAGGCATACAAAGTGCTGGTTTGATAATGGGTAAGCACGATCTTTTCCATTCTGAGACAACTCACATCAATGTTAAATTCTATGTGACCTTTGTTATAGCTTCGACTCGACAAACGGCCAAGTTGTAATGGATGAAGTCGTCACAGGTATTGGAAAGGAGGGAAAAGTCCTCAGACCATTCGAATGCACTATCGCTAGATTAGGAGCTGCCATGGCCAAAATGTGCAGCAGGGCGACCGAAAAGCGCATCGTAAGCCAGGCTGAAGCATTTGGCTACTTTAAGAATATTACGGACGAATGTGCTATGGGTACTGGTGCTCACTACAGCAACCAGCTGACTGCGTATCTCTATGGTATCCGCGGCGATTAAGTATCCCCCCTACTCCAACACCTCCGTTCCGAAACACTAACTAACAATATACCATATCCCAGAACCGAACTACCCGTCGGTGGATCCATCGGTGCTAAACCGCTATCCCGCCAAAAACGCCAACCTGGGAACGCCTGCCACGACATCATGGGCCACATCCCCTACACCTCCCACCCGTTAGAATACCGCTGCCATGGCGCCCGTCCTACAAACCCCGACGGTTCCTGCCCCGTTAGCTGGGCAGATACCACCGAAGAACTGGACTGCGCGATCTACTGCGAAATCAAACGCACTTTCTACTGGGATGCGCCTGTAGACTGGGAACCTGAACGCGATCCCATCTGCGATACCGACAGCATCACCCTTCAGCAGGCTCGGACGCAGACTACCGGAGTTACCTATGGACCTGTGGTGACTATCGGGGATCCGTGGGGTGTTTTTAGCATCCAATTGGGAAATTCGTATTACAAGGAGGTGGGGAATACGCTGGGGGTGGAGTAGGCGCATGCATTGAAGAATTCGGGTGAGGTGTGTGCGAGGGTGGTCAGGATTGCTCCGATGGTGGAGAGCTGTGGGACGATTACTAGGGCGGGGTCGCAGAGTTTGCCGGATGGGGCGGGTTTTAGGTGTGATTTTAGCAGGTTGACGACGACGCAGAATGCTTGCACTTATTGGGAGTATACGGATTTGGAGGGGAGGCCGTTGGGGATTAATACTGTTGGTGAGTTACCACTAGACACTGTTCTTTGTACTAAGGCTCGTACTAATCTCCATTTTTTCTAGAGTACGTTTGGGATGGACAGAACACCAAGGGTGGTGCCGTGGGACAGCTGGCGCCAAATGAATATCAGACGCCTGAATACCTATCTGTTGGGAAAGGGAAGCCGCCTGTCGTAGTTAATCCTTGATCAATTCCTATAATGCGGTTTAAATATGAGAGCCTGATTTTTTTGTTCGAGGCGTTTCGTTAGGGGCTTTAAATATACCTTCTCAGGCCTGTAAAGCTAGTACTGGCTCAGAGCACTATATATCCTAGTCTTGAGATATCTATTCTAAACCTCTGGCTCGAAGTTACCACACTCAACACATTACGGTAGCATCCATCTCGTGGAGGGTTATTGACTAAAGCGGTGATATTGATGATGTATGCCAAAGCAAAGTTTCTATGGAGGCTTTGGCAGTTCCTTCCTAGCTGTATTCCCAGAACGTGCAAAAATTGCAGGTCTGAATTGAGATGGCCTAGCATATTAGTAATACAATGTGTAAATGTTTGGTCATCGACAGGTATGTCAGAGTGTTAAAATTCCAACGTTTAACCTTAAGCAATGCCGTCTTTTTAATTAATTGATAAAGGTGATTGATAATATAAAGGATAGTGTAAATATTCAGGAAGAGAGTTATTCTAGTGTATAAAGAGTGCGAGAACAAAACAGGATAAGAAACTCAAAGAAAGATACTTGGTAGCATGGGGAAACGAAAGTAGCAATGGGATCTTTCTTCGGGATGTGAAGAACTAAGCCCAAGTTTCTTCTTTTTTAGCGTTGAAAGGAGGGAAAGAGGGGTGGGGGTACAGGGTGCGAATTTTTTAGGCATCAAATGATAGATCTAGATCTTTGGAGAAAACTAGAGAAGGACATCAAAGATTGTAAATCAAAGAAAGGTAACTATAACGCTAGAGAAAACAATAATAATAATAGCCACCTGGAAGTAACGCAGGTAGCAGGTGATCCTAACATCTGGAAGGAATATTTGGCTCTAACGAAAGGTACCGAGGTATACAGCGAACGTCAAATGTCTTTTTGTCTTCATTCCCTAAATGAAATATTAGAGAAACCGCAGAGCATATCAAAAATTTTGTGGTACTTACTGGCAGCACGGAGCCCCTTGCAAAGGATCACATCGAAGGAGCCTGGACGTTCCTGGATTGTCGATTGGTTCCAAAGTTTTTTTTTTGGGAGCTGGCGGATATCTTCTCAGCTACCTCTAACGAAAGTTACTCCAGATTTCATTCAATTTCTTACTTCTAGGTGGGCTATCAATCAGAAAGATGTTCATTTGATTGCCTTTGAGCAGCATGCCTCGTGTACGCTCTGAAGATAACGTCCAACAAAGTTACGAGAAGAGATAGCAGAGCTATGAGGAGAGAAACTAGGGATAGAGTTGACTCGTCGCTAAGCATGTCAACGTTTGGTATTGAGGAAAACAAGTAGAGTTTTGAAAGTTATATTTGATAATAGATAGTAAGTAGAACTAAATTGTTGAGTAATCTTAGAATCTTGATGGGGTTTGTGAATTGCACTGTAGAAGGATATTAGCTAGAGTTAGAGAGCTGCCGGTGGATGATTTATAGATGAAGAGTATCTTCGGTGAGGTCAAGCTATATAACATGTTCACGCATATTGTTCATAAATTTACTTCTGAGGTACGCAGTTGCAGGCTTAGCTTTTGAGACGATATGGTACGGCGAAAGCGAAATACAGCAAGTGTGGGCGATATACCTTGCAAAAGTTTCGGGATTTTTGATTCTGCCAATCAGAGGACCTATGCATCGTTCACAAGTATCCGAGGGAAGCTGATTCAGCCCACGCCAAGATCGAAGTTTGGTGCAAAGGGTGGGGCCTGTGCGACCGCTGGTTTGGGCCAATCATAACAGTTTCGGGATTCTGGTCATTTTCGAGTTTGCTTTTTCCCCCTTCAAGTGGCAGAATTTGGTGGAGGGCTTGGACGAGATAGAAAGTTATAAAAGACCCTTATAATCGAGCTTAGGAATCTGTACGATGTTCTGAGAAACCGCCAAACAAAGCATATATCTACACCTGTGCCATTATTGCAACATCCTTTTCTCTCACGCTCACATATTTTGCAATCTCAATCCCAAATTCTATCTTTTGCAGGGTATATATTATATTATTAAAAATGTCTTCAAGATCCACAGTTAAGCAGTGGTTTGATCTCGATCAGAACAGGAGTCTTATCGAGAGCCTATACCTCCATCAAAATGCAACGCAAACAGAAGTATGCGAATATGTCGCTCGCCACCACAATTTTACAATTACGTGCGTATATACAAGCTTCTATTTTTTTTAAAATATATATATATATTATAGCTTGCGGCTTACGTCGGAATAGGGAACGCCAACTGGAGCACCGAGTAAACAAGGTTTGGGGATTAAAAAAGAATATGCGGAAGGACGACTACATTGCAGCGAGTAACCTTCTTAAGCGGTCCCATTCGAGTTCGGACCTCGAGCCACAGGAAGAATCCGATATTCTACTCCGAGATCTCAAACAAGGTCCGAAGAAGATTAGAAGAGGGTTTCGTAGACACAAGCTGAACCGGCCCTGTAAGATACCTGGTATAAATAAAGCGAAACCAAGCATGGAATTAAGATGCTGACATTGATTTGGATGCGGTAGCTTCGAATGGCCCTGACAGTACGGAGGCGGATACTCAAACAAATTCCCAAATTCGAGTGGTGAAACGCGCGATGATGTTAGCTCCGTTGCCATCTTTCCTCAAGGAGCTTGTGCTATCCGCACCATCAATACAACTTGCTAAGGAAATATTTGGGCAGCTATCGCAAGAAGGTATGTTTTCAAGATTCACAGGAATGTTTAACCTGTTTTCATGAAGTGGATTAATATCACGTACTCTTTGGTCGAAGTATAAGCTGATGTTGAAAATTAGAAGGAGTCGCTGTAATGTCTGTCTTCCAGTATGGGAGTCCGATAGACACGCATTCTTACTTTTCGGATATTCCTTCTTTTTTGCTCGATTCGGCTAACAGTGTAACTGGTCACGGCCGTCAGGCTAGCGCCGTTAATGAGGTAGCCATCAGACGAGCGATTGATGCCAACGCCACCGCTAGGGCAAGTCTTTGGACTATGGGGACGTCGCACACTAGTCTTGACGTAGTAAACATCGAATACACTGCCAAATCTATCGGTGAGCTAATATCTCGGATTATTTACCTCATAAACAACAACATGCTCGATGACTGTGGCATACGCAAGGTCTATGAAACGGTTCGTGAGGATCTCCGGCTGCTCGAAATATTCGGAAGAATATTTAGGTCTAGAAGCGAAGGGTCGCAGCAAGTAAGAGAGAGAATTTTAGATTTTGCGATTCTCAATTCGGAAGCTCGCCTTCTGGAGATTCTCCTTCAAGATGGAAAGGTCGCCCTAGATCCAGGTCTTGTGGAGAAAGCCTGGATGAGGGGCAGCGTGGAGATTTGGGTGACCGTTCTCGAATGCCTGGGAAAGACAGGCTTGTCACAAGGGAAGGACATTTGCGACTTCGGACCTCGCTTTAATCGGCTATTGGGTATTGATAAACCCTACCGGATTTCCCGCAAATTAAGAGCGATGCTCCAAATGCGAATCATCAATACCGAGGTTCTAGCTCTTTACAAGGACGAGAAGGCGGGCGCACGGATCCCAGGTACCATTTTGTTCTTGGATGCCCTGGAATCTGACGACAGGGATATGCAGAGATATCTGAGCGGGGATTGCGTTGAATTCCAAAACCCCGAAAGCTTTTTAAAAGTCCTGAAGGGAGGAAATGCATATGCAATCCGAATCTGGATCGACCATGGCACCGACGTGAACATAGGCCTAGGATCAAAACTTGATGGCTCTGCATTCAGCGCCCTTGAAGTTGTCTTGGAATATCAGTCTGGCGGTTGGATTCGCCGTCCCAAGGATGGGCTGGGATGCCTTAATCTGTTGCTGGATGCTGGCGCCGACATCAACCCCGCTATACCACGCAAGTATGGTGAGCGGATTTCGAGATATCGGCGGGATAATAGGCGCTCTCTACGCTGGCTGCAGTTTCGGTGGTGCCCCACATATAAATGTGTGCATGTTCCAAGCCACGACCAATCTGAGAAACTTGGCCAGAAATGTCAATTAGCACCTCGATGCCAAGTCGGGGTGTGTTGCGATATGAAGAATTGTTTCGGTTCGGAATATTCTTTTAAAGACAAGGTTATTCCGGTGCTGATTCTAGAATGCCTTGGGACTGAAACTGGGTCGCATCTATTTGATTGGCTTGTCCAGCGACGCAAAGATATCCCGAACATCGAGTATGTATTGTTAATGACCATCGGGATGGAGGTTCCAGAGCTTCAGCAGCTCCGGGCAACACCGGGTCCACAAAATCTGTGGGCGGGTGTTCCCAGTCGGTCTGTCAATGACCGTGCATTTTCGCTGCTCGTCGAGACGTACCCTGAGAGACTACAAAAAACACTCCAGTGCGATAGGCTCCTGCAAGAAGCGATATATTACCGTCGGGCGGAAATAACACGCTTTATACTGAAACGGCGAACTGAAAACATCTCCCATGGTATCTATACCTCAATGCTTGAGACCGGAGTGAACGAGTTTATGGATCTTGTGCCCAGCCGCATCCCAAGACCTCTAGTCGAGATAGTCCAGGTGGAAAGTCTGACGCCCTTGGCCGCGATGAAACGGTTGGTGGATGCCACGATGGGATTGGACGGCAATCGGATCCAAAAACTCATACGCGAAGCTTTCCCTAAGAACCTGGATACTGAATCAGCCAAAGAGATGGATAACCTTCTGCATCTCATCGTCTTACTTATTGAGAGGTTGCCTGATGTACCGGGAGTACAATTCAGGGCTCATATGGTTGAAAACTATGAGGACCTAACAAAATATTTACGCCAGGGGGGGGTCCTGCGTGCTATACTAAGTTGGCTGTGGAGGCTTGAATATTGGAGTTGTGTCCTTCGAAAACTCGTAATATTTGCCATCCAGGAACTGGGTTATGTTGGGCTGTGTAAACTACATCCGGTGATCTGCGAGGTGGCTTTGGGGTTGCCGAAATCGGTATATTACGGACCCGACCTCGACATGGCCGTTTTCACAGATCTCAACAATGCAGTCAGTTATATCTCCACCCTCAACCTGGCTAAACATCGTTTTGTAAATAAAAGTTTCCGGGAATTATTGCTTGACATCGTGGCGGTGGGCCTGCGTATCTCAATTCACCATTGCATTCGCTTGGAAACTTTCGGTAAAGCTTTGCAGTTCATGGCCGATGCAGGAATCTCAACTACGGAAGGTGCTTCCCCGAGAATCACCAAAGAGGATACCATTTTTCAGAAGATCCCAGAATTAAATAAAATTGTAACTGCCACTCTACATTACACAATATACAACGATTTTGGCCATGGCACCTCTAGTGGAAGTTATTTTTCTGGGGAGATTAAAATGCTATCTGACAAAGTGGAGTATTTATTGAGCATCGGCTTGAAGATCGATGTGAGGGTCTCCGATGGTAATGCCTTTGCCCTGGGATTTATTGAAAGGGCGATATTCCTCGATCTTCCGAAGACTGGAATTCCATTGGTGAAAAAGTTAATTGATTATAGAGTGGAAGTGGGAAAGGTATCTGTCAAGAACCCGAAGTATGGCGACATGACATTACTGCTTTTTGCGGTTTATCGAGATCACTACGAGTTAGCTGAACTACTCCTACAACACGGGGCAGAAAGTTCACTTGAGAAGGATGCATTCGTAGGGTATAATTTTATCAATTGGGGCCAGGTAGGGAAGGGCCCAGGGCCTCTAGAATATAGTTCTGACAGAACGATGCACCGAGACTCAATATGGGGTCGTTGCGACAAAATGAACAGCGTAACGCCCCTGCAGTGCGCAGCAGCTTTGGGCAACATGGGGATGGTGCTCCTTTTACTCCAGCATGGAGCTAGTGTCAACGACACGAGTCGCTACGGTTTCACTGCTCTTGATCAGGCAGCAGGGAAGGGGTGTCTCGATATAGTTGATATTCTCCTCAAATTGGGCGCTACAAAAAAGCGATTTCGAGCAGCGGACATCGCGGAAAGGAAAGGGTTTTCTGTGATTGCTAAACAGATTCGTGAGTTCTCAGCCGAGAATGGTAATCTTCTAACAGACCCCGAGTTGTCTACCAGCAGTGGTCATAGAATGGGGGAAGCTAAAGAGGGGGTAGATCATGGTCCTATGGAAATTGATGGAGGAGAGGACGGATACTTTTCTGAGGGGTATCTTGGGATTCTTCCAGATTGATATATTTCCTTTGTAATTGAGTTTGAACATTTGTATTTGTATCTGATTTTAAACAGACATACGGCTGGCTTTACACATAAAATACAGTGATAGGACCAGGTCAACATTTTAGATAGCTCGGTGAATCTTTCAGATATAAAGATTTGTATGATTTTTGTACGACTAGCTCGTGATTGACGTTATGGTACTATGGTCAACCGGTTATTAGGTTCAAATTAGTCATGTGCAGTACATAGACTAGCTCACAATGGACGGCCCTATTCCTAGCTGATTCGAAAATGGTGAGCCTGGTCGGATGATCAAACTCATTGGGTGCGGTCTATTATACCACCGGGTATCAACGGTCGCATGGTTGAAATCTCGGCCGAAAAGCGGCAGATGATACAAGGTTATATTCAAACGCTGCAGCCCGACGAGGACGATGCTGAGATTGATGTAAACCTCGATCCCGCCTCCAGTGATACTACCAAGCCGAAGTACACCGTTATTACTAAGAAATCCGCCCGGACATCGCCTCACGATCCGTATGATGGCGTTTACGCAGTCGAGGAGATAGGCTGTCGGTTGGTCCAAGAGAGAGAAGTGATCACTCGAAAGCGATATTGGTTCAATAGCTCCATGGTTATAGTCGAGTCAAAACCCTGCTTCCACCGACTGTTTCCCTCTCCTATTTGCCGTAGTGAAGGGCATTACGAGAGATTCCTCTACTAGCTCTGGGCGTTAACCGCCGTCTCGAACACAAGCTGCGTCATGGAGATGGGAGCTGTTGTTCTGGGTGACAATAAATGCCACGTCAAAGGGTATCTGTTGATGCCGTCATCAGGGAAAACTGAAGACATCACGGACGAAGTCAACAAGAGAACCCCGTGGGCAAGAAGGGAACTTTGGGCTCGTTATATCGTGGAATCGGTGGCTCAACTCCACAGTAGAGGATTTTCGATCGGACATCTAAACTTGAACTGCTACCTCCTTGATGACAACGACCGCCCACAGCTATTCTTACCTAACGCTGCCAAATATCGCTGCATCAACGCTGATGGCGAGGTGCCTCCTGAATTTCGGAAAGGACTTCGTCTCCGCGACGAGTGGGTGGAGCTCAAACCAACAATTCAAACGGACCTTTTCCGTCTGGGGATGATCCTTTGGCTCCTTGGTAACTCAGAACCCGTCCCGGTTTCTTCGAGGTTCTGCGAGCATGCGGAGTGCGATTTCACACCTTAGTCGCGGTGTATAGCTGAGCATACCAATCCGGTCGGACTTCCTCCTTGCGAAGATCCTCAAGTACCAGCCTACTATCAAGGAATAATTGCAACCTGTCGCTCTCGAATACCGAGAAACCGGAAGCCTGCATATTCTCTGCTAAGGCTCTTCCCTCCTGTCGAAGAGCTGCAAAGGAAAGCCGAGGAGGCCTTGAGTCAGCAAAACCACCCGGATCCCGCTGCATATCCACCTGGTTTCAGCATGTGGTGCGACGAATGTGGGAGCTCGATTACAGAGGGGTCTTACCGCTGCGACACCTGCAACTCTGGGAACTTTGACCTTTGCACAGCGTGTGTTAGCAAAGGTGTGCATTGCAGAGAGGATAGTCATACGCTATATTGGGAGGAGTATCAGGATGAGCAAATGGTAAGGACTGGGAAGCGACCGCCAATACCTCCCAAGGTACTATCGGTTGGCTCTGTAGGCCAATCTGAATTGCATAAAGCACCTGTTAATAAACTATAGTTTGGATAGGAAAGAGTTCTGGCCCTGCTTGTCACTTTTCTCGCTGTTAGTTGCTATTCGGAGTTC
>LDUD01000138.1:405970-445602 GCA_012184295.1 Dactylella cylindrospora
GCATATATGGTTCCATTGATTTGGCTTGTATTAGAATAGTATTGTAGTAAGATATATACATGCATTGTAAAAAACATTAGTCATGCTCCTCCTTGCCTACCAAGGGCATGCTCTCAATGGTATTTACTTCACTTAGACTCTTTAAGCAATATCTTTCTTGTCTAAGCTGCCGCAAACCCTCCTTTGCCAATAGACATTAGTTTTTGAAGAACCTATATTGTAAATCATAAAATGCGTTTCATTTTCCAATCCGACCAATTTCTTGAGGAGAATAATATTGGAAGAGATCTAGTCGTGAAGGGGAAGTCGTTTTCAAGCCGTCCTCAAAATCAGCTCTCTACGAAGTTAACTTTGAGCTCACACCAATCATTACAGGAAGCCCCCCGATGGTATTATTCTGAACCCTGCCCTGTCAAGCTATTGCCATCCACAGCATCCCTATTCCAGTAATCAAAATTGTCACAGACATACCAAATTTCGCACCAGCACTATCAACACCATCCGTATCATCCCCCGTCGTCGTCCCCAAAGCACAATCATAACTCTCCCAAGCCCTCAAATTATCCGCCAACGTCTGATTCCCCTGCTCCTCGCAACAGCTCACACACCCTTCAATCCACGGATTCCACGTCGCCATATTATCACAAACGCACTCCTCGTTCGATATACCACAATTATTCGCCACCTTCCACACCGTTCCGCAGGTACTATCGCACAGCAAGATGTTGTTGCCGTCGGAATTGTAAATACTGCCTCCGCAGTAGATTTGTGTCTGGTACTGCAGCAACATTTCTAGTTCGGATGGGTCTGCCCATGTCGACATGCAGAGGACGCAGGAGGTAATGTCCTCGTCCCAGTTTGGGGTGGCGGTACATATGCATTCTGATAATTGAGAGGCGGTCGCTCCTGGGAAGTAACATCCGTAGATGGAACTCTGGATAGAGTCGCAGTAGGTACCGCAATCGCCGGTGCTAGCTCCTAAGCTGTGAGAAGCTAGGAGGAGGGTTATTATATTGCATATGGAGGTGATTTTCATTTTGTAGTTTATGATTTAGTTTATAAATGATCTTGATGTTTTAGAATTAGGTTTATAGAATTACGGGTCGGAATTTAGATCCCAGGCGTACTTGACCAGGGTGATCGATGTTATTTATGCTCTTTGAACTCTAACTCTTGACCGAGAGCATATACACATGTAAATATTGTGAGTTGGTGGTGAGGCAGTGGCATGATGGTTTTTCACAGCTTCAGACGAGGCAGACTCTTCCTCTGTATCGCACTCCTCCATCCTGAAATATGTACAGACGGTGGGTCTCGCCAATATTTTGGATTTTAAAAATACTTGATCCCGCGATTTCTTCCCAGTTGTAGACGCCAATATCGTTCGAAGCGCGTGATAAAGGCCGGTATAATCAGGTGATATAATTGTGCGGCTGAATGCGCTGAAGGGAGCGCCGGAAGTTAACTGAGCCGTAGCCATCACTCCACTTCAAGTCATATGCGTTGATGCTGAATGCACAACTTCGTCATAATATCGCCTAAGCCATCGATATTATTTTTCTATTTCTTTGCAATATTTATTTTTAATTCGTTTTGTAATTGGGGGTTGCTTTCCTAGAATTCCTTTGTTTTGGTTATATGTTTGTTTGGTGTTGGAGTTTGGGAAACCCACACATCCTCGATCAAGATTTTATCCCTCTTCAGCTTCACGAATTCAGGACATATACCTTCAAAAAGAAGCATCAATAGCGCCTGCAATACTCCTCTAAAATTTGCAAAAAATGAAATATCAATTTTGCAGAGAGGCAAAAAGAAGTTCTTGATCTACAGCAGCCAGGATTCCCATATGGTCACCCACTATAGCACTAGCTGGCCGATAAGAGGCTTGAGTAAGGCAGAGCGGACGGGATACCCTAAACCCACTTTCTATGGCCGTAGATGAAAATATATAACTCTTTACATCTTATATAGTGATTAAATTTTGTGTGGGTCAAATGTTGAAAAATATTCTGATTGGGCAACGAGGGCTGCCCTAAACCGGATTGGGAAGATATGTTGGACTTTTTGCGTTGCGGGAGGTATCAAAAGCAGATAGGGCAGAGCGGACGGGATACTCCTCCCAGTTATGCATGGATCTGACTTAGGTACCGATACCAACGCGGCGAGCAAAGCAGGCAGTCAAGCCTCACGAGACGGTACAAATGCGCATTTTAGGCTGGTGTGTTCAAGCTAGATCTAGATCGAAATCTAGGTGTGCCAGAATCTAACAGATTTAAGCCCTTGAAATAATTTTATATCTCGATTTACGTTCCATATGTTGCTAGATTCTTGGTTCAAAGGTTTATATGTCCAATTTGTCAACAAGTACTTTACATGAAGGTTAATCGTTAGAGCGGACTAAAGAGACTCCAACTCCTGTAATGCGAAATCAAATGCTAAGAAAAGCAAAATTATAAAAGAGTATGAAAGAAAATTCAAAGAAAAATCGTGGTATCATAATAAACCATTAGGCAAAACCGAGGAACAACAACCCAAATTTACAGATTTCCTCTCTCCGCCTGCTCTCTCTCGATAGCCTCGAATAGCGACTTGAAGTTACCAGCACCAAATCCATTGAAATTATTCCTCTGAATGATCTCAATGAAAACAGTTGGTCGATCCATCAACGGCTTGGTAAAAAGCTGAAGCAAATAACCTCCCTCATCGAAATCGATCAAGATGTTCAACCTCCTCAACGTCTCAAAATCCTCTTCGAGCTTCATACCCTGCTTCGCCAGTCTTTCTTTCATAGCAATATAATAAGTCTCAGGAACGCTGATAAACTCGATTCCTCGGTTTCTCATCGCGGTGACGGTATCGATAACGGATTTTGTCCTCAGAGCAATGTGTTGAACGCCGGGACCGTTGTAAAAGTCGACGTATTCTTCAATCTGGGACTTCTTCTTGCCTTCGGCGGGTTCGTTCATCGGCATTTTAACGACTTCGTTTGGGGAGGCCATGACGATGGAGCGGAGGGCGGAGTATTCGGTGCAGATGTCCTTGTCGTCGACGGACCAGAAGCGGTGGAAGCCGAGGCATTTTTCGTAGCTGTGAGAATGAGTTGTTAGTACTAGGTAAGAGATGAATGAATTTGGCAAGGGGAGCTGCTTACTATTCACAAATCTTGTTCATCTGATCCCAATCCTGGTTTCCGACGCAGTGGTCAATGGCTTCGAGCTCAATTTCAGGGAGAACGCCGGCGAGTGGATCGGTGGTTGTAGTGGCTCTGAATCCTGGCATGAAGCACCCTCTGTACTGGCTTCTGTCGATCAATGTGTGCGTCGTCTCACCATATGTCTGAATGGTAGCAGTAACAACACTTCCAAATCCCTTCTCCTCCGACCTCTTTGGCGGGCTAACAGCAACAGCACCATTGGCCACTGCCTGGTTGTAGACGGCGTAAACGTCGTCAACCTCAAAAGAAACATCCTTCACCGCATCACCATGCTTCTCCAAATGCTCATGCATATCCTGCAGAAGCTTCCTCTCCGCATCCGTCGCATTCTTAATTTCTCGGGATCTGAGGGGTGAGACGAGGACAAATTTTACTTTTCCGTTGGAAACAACGTGGGAGGCGAATACTCGAGAGCCGGTTTCGAGACCGCTGTATGCGAGGTGCTTGAAGCCCATGCGGGTGATGTAGAAGGAGGCAGCTTGTTTAGCATTTCCGACCCACCAGAGAATGTGGTCGTAGCCGCGGTATCCGTAGCCGCCGGTGGTTGATTGGGAGGTACCGTTGACTATCTCGCCGGTCTCTGTGAGGATTGCGGGTTGGGCGGATGGCGCCATTGTGAGTGGTATATATCGGGGTGGGTCAAGTTACTCTGGGTATTAAGTATCAAGTCCGTATATACAAGTTTGTTAATTGGGTAAAATGATATTAGGAATATTTAATTACAAGAAGGATAGGCTTTGAAAAATCAAAATATTCGAGACGTTAAGAACCTACGATGCCGAGTTCTTTATAGTAAAGATTAAAGTTTCAAAGGTTCCTGATATCAGAAAGTTTCTCCGGCCGTAGCTTCCCACGCGGGAATCTGGGGCGCTCTGCAGTGACATAAGGCCCAGCCAACCTTGTAGCACGGTTCAAAATTCTTCATCCAATCTCGAGCTCTGGATTTCACCTTCTGCTGACATTTCCGTCCTCTAGCTGCCCATGTGTGTCTAACGTTGACAAAGAAAAGCAACGAGAAAGAGCTAGCCCTGTTACCGTCCAAACACAACGGAGATGTTCCGCTACTGCATAAACAACCAAGGCTCGCAAGGGTTCCAGCACATCTCATCGAGCTAGCACCCCAGCCATCGACCCCCAAACAGGAAATCAGCTCATCGCCATCCGTTGGGCATGATTGGTCCCCTCCTGGCGAAGGTGCGAGGATAGCCGAAGCTGGCCGCACATCCGACAATGCCGCCTCGCAATTACGACACAACACCAACACACTTCCCAAAACAGGGCCCTTTTGAGTAGGGGAGTAGGAATCTCAAATGGCTCTTTCACAACCAATTGACTCGGTGATAAAGGGTTAACGGTGTATTACCCCATCCATGATTAGATTGGGAAGCAAACGAGACAAAACACCCGACGTGGTTAGTGCATTGGGGAAGCCGGGTGTGAGCGATCAATGGGTAATACGGGAGCACGGTTATCCAAGGAGAGACAAAAATACGTGCTTCTGCATGGCTTCTATCGGCTCGTAAGCTTTCAAGGGTGCTGGGCGGCGATCCTGGTATCATTCCGCATTGGTAGGCGAGGGTATCAAAGCTGCATTCGGTTCCTTGAAGCTTAAACTTGGGTAAGTTGAGCAGCAGACTTTTTGGGGCTTTATTCCGAAGGAACGATGTGATGAGATGCACCTGTTGCATAATCGCCTTTTGCCTTAGATTCAGTTAGATAGGCTGTCATATGATGTGATTAGGCATAACTTATGAATGAGACTTGCATCCGATACGAATATAATCTTACAGGCTTCTGTTACATCTTATCTTTGGTCCTGCACTCAAACTCCATTGATATTCCGTATTCTTCCTATATTCTCTATACGAAGCACATAATTTCACCTTTTCAATCAGGACCATTCTCTTATCTTTCTTCCTCCATTGAAGACTCAAGTATCCATACCGGCATACAGCAATATTTTGATATCTTTCAGAACCATACTCTCAATTAGCAGAAACTCGAAAGAAACCCACCCAAAATGGCACCCGCCCACAACCTCTCAACCCACGACTCCACCGTCCTCGAACAAATCTTCGACCCAGAATCCGCACCCACCCCTTCCCCCGTCACAATCGACCCATCCCTCCCAACTTTCCCTCACATCAAATCCTACGCCGACCTAACCTCCCTCCGCTCCTCCGAAGTCCTCGCCATCCGCGCCGCCGAAGGCGGAAATATCCCCCAAGCTCTATCACTGCTCTCCCAAGCCATTGATTCCCAGCCGAAATACTGCTCCGCGTACAACAACAGAGCGCAGGTGTACCGCATGACGGTGGCGGTGAGCGGCGAAGAGGGGATGGATAACCTCTTCGCGGCTGATGTCGAAACTAGAGAAACGGTCCTAAAAGCCTACAAGGACTTAACCACCGCCATCAACCTCGCTTCGCCGCGCACACCCACCGAACCAATCTCCCCGCAAACGGCAAAGATGCTGGCAAACGCCCACACTCAGCGTGCTACGATTCTTCATACCACATCAAAGCACTTTTCGGAGAGACCCGAGGGGGTGAAACTGACAAAGGAGCTGGAAGGGTTGGGAGATTTGGGAGCGTGGGAGGAGGCGGCGTCGAGAGATTTCTTCTGGGGTGGGAGGTATGGGAATGAGTTGGCAAAGGCGATGGCGGTGCATACGAATCCGTATGCTAAGCTTTGCGGGAGCATTGTGAAGGAGGCGATGAAGAAGGAGATTGGTGAGGCTTTTTGAAGGCTGTTGGAGTTAGAATGATGATGTATAGATTGATAGATCTTTATTTTTTGATGTTGGCGTATCTGGTGGTTTGGGTTTATTTGTTGAACTGGCTAGAGCGAGTTACGAGTTTCTTTGGTTCAGATTGATGATGTATGATACCATTACAATGATGAGATATTTATTTATTTATTAAATTTTGAACTTCTAAACGCGAAGAACATGTAAATTTCGTATGATCCTGTTCCTAATAAAGCCTACACTGGTTTAATGAATAAACTAGTGTTATCACTTACAATGAATTGATAGGTTTTGTTCCTACGTTGGCGAACTTAATTGAACTCAGTAAACACTGACATCCTTACCCCAATTGAATTTATTTCTAGTATACAAGTCATTGGATAGAACGAAGAACAAAGTAAAAGGTATCATAGATCATAGACTCGGTTCCCCTACTGACAATCTTATTTCCCATTAACAACCGCCCCCTCTCCTCCATTAGCAACTCCACTCTTCGGCAACTTGTGCTTCCTAAAATACGGCTCAAAATCCTGCCAAACAGCATTATAATTCTCCTGCACCTTCCCACTCTCCTTCACCGCCCAAGTAGTCGTCGCCAACTGCAAACTCGTCTCAAACATAATCGCCAAACTACCATCTCCCACCTTTTGCGGTTTCAATTCTGCATTGCTAGCCTTCTCAAAACTCTCCTTATCGGGTCCGTGGGCGGTGTTGCAGTTGTGCAGGCTAGCGCCGCCGGGGACGAATCCTTCGGCTTTGGCGTCGTATTCGCCTTGCACGTTGACCATGAATTCGGCCATGACGTTGCGGTGGAACCATGGTGGACGGAAGGTGTTCTCGGCGACGAGCCAGCGGGGTGGGAAGAGGACAAAGTCGGCGAGGGCAGTACCTGGTGTAGCGTGGTTTTTCATGGTGAGGACGGTGACTAAACGTTTGTTAGTTTAGAGCTAGAACGACAAGTAGATGTAAGAGCTTACAGATTGAAGGATCTGGGTGGTCGAATCCAATTGACCCTACTGGACTGAACTTATGAAGCGAATATTTATATGGTAGGTAATTTCCGTGGTACGCAACTACGTCGTATGGGCAATGATTCTAGAGGCCGAAAGAGCAAATTAGTACTCTATCAGTCTGTATCACTTTTTGCGAGATGATACCCACCTGCTTCGCCAAAAACAACCCTCCCATAAACTTATTCACAATATCCCACTCCTCATCCGCATCCTCATACCTCGCCACGGGGTACTTAAAATCCCGGTGGTTCGCTAACCCATTCGCTCCGATCGGACCCAAATCCGGCAACTCCCAGTGTCCAGCGCAGAAAGTCTCCAAGATGTACCCTCTGCACCCCTTCTCCTCTCCGTCCGGTAATTCCGGAATCGAGAATTTCATACCTCTAGAGATGACGCAAATCTCACCGGGGGAGACGAGGAGGTTACCGAATTCGGTGTGGATTGAGAGACGACCGAGTTGCGGGAGGATGAGATAATCGCCGTCGGAGTTGTAGAAGGATTTTCGAATCATGGGTTTGTTGAAGCCGTAGATGTGGATTGCCTACCCAGATATTAGCCTTTAAGTCTGCCAGATCGCACCGAGATTCCGTGGAAATATAAGGTCATACCAATCCGGTCTTCGTCTGCGGATGCCCGCTCCCCGACACTGTCCTCAACGAATCGACGAAATCTTGAGACCCTGCAGAACCGTGAGCACCGTTCGCTGCACCATTCCCATTGGGGATTCCGTTCGTACCGCTTGCTTCATCTGTTATGCTATGCGAGGATGGGATATCAAATGGGTTCCATCGTAACTGGGTAGGAGTGACATGGATATCTTGTGAAGAGGTAGAGAAGTCGCTAATAAGATATGGGTGGGAGAGTTTGGTGAAGCGTTCGTGTTCGACTGAAGGTCTATATTACACATGTTAGCTACAAGTTGAGATTCATGGGTTTTCGAAAAAAACAGGTACCTTATGCGATATAACCATGTTCGCTGGTTGTGTGCTCTGTCAACAGTAAAGGCGGTTCCGCTGAGTTGTTCGGCGTAGAGTCCGTATGCGCATTTCTGAGGATTGTTCCCTAACTTTGGAAGTGCACCAGGGATCGCTTCCGAGCAGAAATGGTTGCCGAATCCCTCTATCCATTATTTGTTTTGTTAGTATAGTCCGCTTTACCGGGGTGCTCTCGCCTTGAAGAATCTTACCATTGTAGAGGTTGTCATCTTGGTTTTCGGTGTCTCTCCAAACCATCTTGATCAATTGGATCTATGCTGCTGGGTGTGTTGATTTCAACGACTTATTACGCGAATTACGGCTACTCTGAGTATTGATATCGGAGAGAAATGGTCAATTTACAGGACAAATTTTAAGCGAAAGCTCACGTATAATAATAGATAACGGCGGTAATGACGTGCGTGAGCTCCCTGCTCCGAATGCAGTTGTATATATCGCCTGGTGTTCCTCCAAAGTTAATTCCGCGGATTGGGCTGTTACAAAGCTATCATACATGTGTGAAGACTCCATTCCTCGTCATCACCCCGAAACCCCAACAAGGCTAGCCCATCTCATCGGCAGATAAAGAATAAGAAGAAACCTCCAAACCCGTCACTATCCATGTAGCAGATCAATGCGAAATACTCTTCGGCCCATGTCCCTAACTGCTCGGCTTTAGCTGTCCCAGATTGTGGGGAATGCAACTTGCTAGTTTTGGGGCACCAGATTTTGTCGGCTGCCGTCGGCATTGGGTGGACCCGCCCGCAGAAAGCTTGTGCGACATTAGCTGACCAAATCCCTGCACCCCACAACTCCGTTGCCTGAGTTTGGTAGAGCTCTTTTCATGATATCATGCTAGTCCTTCCGAACGCGAAATGTCAATAAATTTTTAGGAATTTTCTAGATCGGATGGGATAGGATTCTTTTTACTTCCTACGGATAGATTGCTACATGCGGATATCCGGGGTACGCGTGCCCTCCAGTAAAGATGTCTGGTTTCAAAACCTCATGATACTTCGACCTTTGGTCTGAATTCTTGAGGCGTATCCCCCTGCATCCTCCATCCGCCCTTCACCATCTCTTCAACCTTTTCCAAATTCTCCCAAACCCTTCCAATAGTCTCGAATTCCTGCATGTCCACTCCAAACCTAACAGCCCCATCAATTGCTGGCAACAGACAGCAATCCGCCATGCTAATCTCATCTCCTACAGAATACTTCCCCGCCGTGTTCTTGACAATCGCTTCGTAAGCCCGTAAACCATCCGCCATTATGCTCTTCTGCCATTCCGGCCCAACTACCTCAGGGTCATTCCCCGCGTCTCTAGCGAACTGTTTAACCTTCTTAAGCATCTTGAGATTCGTAAGTGGCTGTATGTCGCACGCCACGATATTGCACAATTGTCTCACACGGGCCCTATCCCGCGGCGACGACGGCAATAAAGCTGTATACTCTGGTGATGGGAATGCTTCTTCGAGATACTCGAGGATTGCCATACTTTGCGTGAGGATAAAATCGTCCGGTTCATTCTGCGAGAAGGTAATCGTTGGTACTCCGCATGACGGGTTTAACGATTTGTATTCTGGTGATGATTGCTCGCCTTTGAGGAGGTGGATAAACTTGGAATTGTAGGGAAGGCCTTTGAGGTTTAATGCTATGCGGACTCGGGCGCTGCAGCTAGAACGGAAGTAGGTGTGAAGCGTGATTTCTGGTGTTCCTTGTGGTATAGACATGGTTGAAGGCATATTGAAATTATTGATTAAAAGCAATTCGCTATGGTACAAATGTGAATAGAAAGTTTTCGGAAGTATGATTGCATAGTAAATGGAGAATATTAGAAAATAGAGGTACAAAGATACTGCTATGAACCTAAATCCACTCCTCGTAAGATATAACAGCTTAGTCAGCCTATCATATGGATCAATTATTCTGTTGGAAATTGGGGCTTCAACACATTCTTATTTTACAGGGTAATAATAATGATATGAGAAGAAAAAAAGTAAACGTAGTAGGATAGTAATGAATAAAATTATCTTTCCTTCTTACATGGACAAAGTTGACATATCGTAATAAAACTTCTGCGTAGCCCCGTTACACAACTAAGGACTCAAATCGAAACGTCAAGCAAGGTTTCAAGTCTGCTTGTTATTTTCCTGCTTGGGTGGATTTGGCCCGGGGCCAGCTGGCTTTTGGAACCAATGGGTTTCTTCTTGGCTATTGGGATTTTGGCCTAAAGCATTCTCCCTTAGCATGGAACTTCAATTAGGAACAGAAAGAAGCGCTTACCTGGCTGAGGGCTATTGAGGGCCTTCCTTGGGCGAAGGTTCCCGGTGGCCATTGCGTTTTCAAGGGCCTTAATTTGCTCTGGCGTGAGCTTTGGAGAGTCTTCCGGAGGTGGCATTGTTGTAACTCCGAAGGATTTATTCAAGAAAGTAGAATGCGTAGTGGCAAGCCGAGCGTTTTGGATAATTTATTATGGTGACGATGGATGAAGCGGCGATGCGAGTAATGTTTGTATTTGGGAAGTTGATATTTTGTTGTGTATCCGTGAGAGAGAACGCGACGATTTTGTAGCTTTTATATATAAGATTTTGCAACTTCATTTGAAATAATGAGACAACTTGCATTTGTGCGATCTGCCTTTTGACAATTTAACTCTCAGACCAACAATCATAATTATTGCTCTTAATACCAGGCAAGTATAATTGAGCCATTGGCCTTCTATAGAGGAGCTAGGTACAGATGCAAAGTAGCATAGCTAGTATGTGAATGCCAGGACCAGAACCTGTAGAAAATTACTGTCTTCATTATTAGGCATAGGCTACGAATTAAGCATTCTTGAACCAAAATAGAGTTACGTTGCTATCATAGAACTCCCCTAATAGATTTGTGGATGTAAATTTCCCAGGAGCCTGGTGGCGGACCTCATAAGCTATCTAGTTGAAACAGCCTGGCCTTGCAAATATGAAAATATATGTTGTAGTGGCCTTGATCTGACAAAATACATGCTCGGTTCTCTTGAGGAGGTAACTGGAGTAGCAGCCTATGACCAGAGCTCATAAATATATCCAGTGTTTCCCCATTATTCGGGCTACCACTTGTAACTTCTTGTGTGACTGTGAAGTGCCGCGATGCTCCTCAAAATGCCAGGGCAACTTGAGTTTTTATGTGAGAGGGCTTGGTGCCCTTCTGGAATCAATGAGTATAGTGCCCACACAGCCTGTAGATATAATACTTCCTCAGCAACATGAATTGCTTCAGCGCCCAAACCCACAATTAGTTCTCCTAGCTCTACTCGACGAAAAAAAAAGTATTTAAGGACAGAGTCATTGCGCCCGAGGATCAAATTTTTTCTTCTTCTCTTCCTCTTTCTGCAACTTCCAACATCTTCATCACGAATCCCAACCATCTTCATCAAATCCTCACAAGCGTAAGTACAATTGGTGCATCTGTAGAATTGTCATTACACTCGTTCTTCTTATTGTAAATTTATTTTGGTTTGGAGAATTTTCTTGTTTAGTTTTATTGAGGAATCCTTACATTCTGGAATGTTTTCTGACGAATTATGCTCTTTCATATAGAATCACAGAAATCCAAAAAATCTACAAGCATGTCTTCCCGCGCCCCCCACCCAAGCTTCCTACAAAGGCAACTAGGGGCCTACCGCCCCGTTGTGGAGCCTGCCGCCCGCCCGCCAAAGCGCCCAAGGGACCTGTACCATGGTCCCCACGGGAGTCGCGCTGCCAGCCCACCGGTGGGGCAGCCTTCCGCGCGCAGGCGGAAGTACGAGCACTCCCACCCAGCACCAGCAGCCACCGTATACGTAGACTATAGGGGTCGACCAAACCCCTATAGTGGACGATACATCTCATATTCGCCCGCCCTTCTACAAACCGTCCTAGAACACGGGTATACTAAACAAATCAGAGGACAGCGAATCGTCTCCGCCTCCGCAGCGGAGTGCGAAAAGTACTTACAGATCATCAAGAGTTGGACTGGGGGCGGCCACCAAAAGCAACGATTTGGATTTGTTCATAGTAAGTTCTTCTCTATCCTCTTCCAACTCTCTCCACCCAATTGAGATATAGCTGGGTCAGTACTAACTGGTGATCAAAAATAATAGTGGAAGTTGCATATGTCTGCACGCACCGGGCTAACCTCCCACGGGAGGTCATGATCAAGATCTGGGATGAAATCCTCTACTGTTCACCAGTCCAAGCCCGCCGATCATTGAGCGGAAAAACATCTTTCAAGGGCATCCATAGCATGCTTACGGTTGAAGCTGTCATTGTCGGCCTCAAACTCATTCAAACCGAGCTAAAAGATGAACTCAATATCTTCGCCAAACGCATGTCCTATGAACGACCAGAACAAGCAATTCCGACTAACATTGATCCTAATTTCAAGTTCACCTTCAATATCAACGAGGCCAGAGTTGTCATGCGATCTCAACTGCATCTACCAAAAGACGTCCGAGCCCCCGTCGACAAGACTACCTTGAATCTCAACTTACACATCGCTTGCAAAGATGGTAACGTTGATCTGATTCGCCAACTAATTGCAGACGGCGCCAAAGTAGCTCACCGCGAAGATGGAACAAATATGACTGCTATCCACAAAGCCGTTCTTTCCGGATCCAAAGAAGCCGTCGACCTGTGCCTCGAAGGCGGCGGAAGCTTCACCTGGAATGTCCGTGACAAAGACGGATATGAAATGTCAGCCCTGATTCATGCTATACTCGTCTCCGCCAACCATGAAACATTCGACTATGGAATTATCGACATGATGGTCGCTTCTGGAATCAACTTGGACGAACCCTTTGATAGCTTTGGAACCGCTTTACACGTCTGTGCATCATTCGGAAACATCGGAGCTGCCCGTTCTCTCCTTGCCGGTGGCGCTAATTGCCGTATCCAAGTCGGTGGCGACCTCACTTACTCACCCATTCAGTTGGCAGCGGCCTACAACTTGAAAGCCCTCGTGGCCCTTATGGAAGAGATGCAACCAATACCACTTATCGATGTCGTCGAGGTCGATCGCTACCAAGGCTTTAGAGATCTTTCCGCCGCTGAAGCAAAGTTGCCAGACCTCGGAAGTCTTAAAATAAGTACAGAGGAAAATACGCCCCCAAAGGTTGTCGAGATCCCAGTTCCTACGGTCAGCGAAGTCCCAGTCCCAAAGGTCGTTGATATCGTACTCCCGCCGGTCGATGAAAACGTCTCCTTGATACAGTTCGATTCCGACGAGCTAGATATGGTCGACGAGCCAGCCGATAACACAAATACAAGCGTTCAAACGCTCGTCCAGAACGATACTACCCAAGTCAAACCGGTTCCGATCAACTTGATGGATTAAAGTAGCCACTTCGAGGTATTTCTGTGTGGAGAAGGAAAGGAGTTAAGGCACAAAGGTTGATGAGTTCAAGGAAAGGTTTAGCTAACAAGCATGATACCCACGCCCTTTCTCTTGTATCGGTTTTCTTTTTCCTCTGCTGCCTTTCTACTCTGCATTGCGATGTCTCGGGCGATTATTATTATCTTATCTTGTACGCTCTTATATGCTTTACATTTGCTCTTTCAGCAACGAATCATGGAGCAACGAGCAACACCATCATCTGCAGAGAATAAGAGCAACTGGCATGTATTATTATCATTATTATTTCTTTCTATCCTGACAAATTTCCTTACTGTGGTACAGCATAGCTGTGCAGCGAAAAGGGTAATCAAGCATAAGTATCTTCATTTCATCTTCTTCTCCGCCTTGTTTAAGTTCATTTCATTTCGGCATCCTATTACGTTTCGTTTCTACCGAGTTCTATTGTCGATGTCGTCGTTTCCGTTTCTGCTTCACAGCGATACCTCTTTTTTTTTCCCCTCCTGCCTTGATTATGAGCGATACACAAATCGAGTTCACACGAGCGCCGCATGCTCAATTAACCAGTAAGTGAGTGAGTTCACGAAGTTGAATACCAAAATTCCTTTGCTTTCTTATATCTCTATCATTACAGCCATCGCGAATTCCATATCATACAAATCCCCAAACTTACGCCTCTTTCTTCTTCCCAGCAACCCTCTCCCATCTCCCCCACTCCGCCGGCAAAATAACACCAGCACATTCACCGAACCCTACTCTCCCCTCCCCGCTTCCTGCATATCCCCTCAGCACAACTTCATCCCCATTTTCCAACCACTTCCTCTTGATACCTCCAATGTCGATTTCTTCTTTCCCATTCTGCGTCGCTTCGAGGAAACAACCGACGGATGATTTATCAGTACCGGAGATGGTGCCCGAGCCGAGTAGGTCGCCGGTACGCATCGCGCAACCGGTGATTGTGTGGTGAGCTATCATTTGAGGAAACGAGAAGAGAAGGTTTTTGGCATTCGAAGTGAAGACTTTCGAGAAATCGGTCGTTCCAGCAGCTAACATTCCTCGCAAGTTGTTAGTACATCCAATCTACAGGCCTTTTCCACCACCGAGCGAGCAAATACGAAAGAACTTACGCTTCACCAGAACCTCCAAATTGACATCAAACACTCCCTTCCCTACCCTCTTCTCCTCCCTCAAATACGGTAAAACCTCTCCACCTTCCAACCCCGCCGTCCTAAACCCTTCCAAAGCCTCATCCGTCACGATCCATGCTCCGACGCTCGTCCCAAAATTCTTCGCGTTAAACGGTCCAAGCGGAACATACTCCCAAGCCTGAACATCCCTCGCGCTCCAATCGTTCATCAAACTGTACCCGAAAATATACTCCTCCGCGTTGTCGATATCGATGGGGGAGCCCATTTCGTTGGGGAGGGAGATGTAGCAGGCGAGTTCGAGTTCGATGTCTAGACGGTTGGATTGGTCGAAATTTGGGGTGGAGTTGCCGGGAGGGCAGGTTTGGCCGAGGGGGCGGCGGATTGGGGTGCCGGAGACTACGACGGTGGAGGCGCGGCCGTGGTAGCCGACGGGGAGGTGGGTGTAGTTTGGTTGGAGGGCGTTGGCAGGGCCGCGGAACAGGATTCCTACCTGTTTTTGTCTTGTTAGTATTTCTACCTTTCGTGACCTAGTTAAGGGGAGTATAGGGGGTTTGTGAGGTAGGTGGGAGATGGACATACATTGGTAGCGTGATTCTTCCCCGCGTAGAAATCGGTATAATCTCCAATCACCATGGGTAAATGCATCTTCCCCTCCTCCATCTTCACCAACGCCTTCTCAACCTCCCCCTTCCACTCCGATCCATCCTTCACAGCCTCCAACACCGCATTCCTAACCGCAACCCTCGCTTCTTTACCTAAACTAGCAAAAGCGTTAAGAGTGGTCGTTTGCAAAGATTTACAGATACTGCTCGAGATATTGGAGGGAAGAATATTTGGGAGAATGGTCGTGGAGAGGTAAGAGAGATCAAGAATATGGGAGCCGACTGCGGTACATGGTCGAGGGGTGGGGTTTGTGGAAGTGGAGAAGACGCCGAAAGGGATGTTAGCGAGGGTGAAGTCGGAGTTTTGAGGGATTGGGATGTAGGACATTTTGACGGTTTGTTTCGTGAGCAATTGAGGCTATTCTGGTCCTGGGGCGGTGATGATTACAAGGTGGAATGGCTGATCTACAGCATTGAATGGGCTTGAGGGGTATACAATGGTATTTAAAGGGTTTGCATCCCGGGGAGCTCAACTAACTGCTAGCCTTTCGCAAGGAAGCAGCTTATTCGAGATACCCTTTTTTTCTTATCCGGGGTAGCTGCATTCATGCACTAGACTCTGCGCGCCGTGGTGCGTTGAGACATGTTGGAATCGATGTCATTGCTTAGAACCGTGCCGAGGGTAGCCGCTGCCATGCTACCTACCCGCACCTAGATAAAAAAGACCTGCATCAAGCTAGCACATTGCGTTGCTAGCTTTCCCCTTGATTCGTTACGAAAGAAAGAGGAGGATTCGGAAAGTTTCCTATTTGTAGAGATTTTGGGTTTGAGGGCGGTCGTACAAACGGCGTATCGTGGAAAGGGTGGTGTGGTGTGGGTGGTAAATTCATAAAAGCCATGCAGAGATATGATGGTGTGTATTCAATGCCCTATGCTATGCCATAGCCAATCTCGAGGTCGCGATCTGTGACAGCGTGGAAGCCACGGGTCCAAGTCCTAAAAAAAAGGTTCCCCATGGCCAGTACTTTTGATACCCTCTGGATCTCTGATAAAAGATAAGGATCACCATGCAGAGAAAGTTAAGGTGGATCGGGGATGCAATGACAGCCAAACCCCAAACCCATGATAATGATGCAGTGCTCACGGATTAGCTAATCAATTATCAAGACACATATGCTACTACCACAAGCACAATCGGTCAGGCTGCAAATAATCAAACCGGTTGAATTGAAAGGTAAGACGTTCGTGCATGGTATTGGTAAATCTATGGAATCCGAAATGTACAAAAGGAAAAAACTCCCCAGATGCGCCAAATGAGAAAAGAGAACAAAACGCCCCATTTACCCTCATCCGCTATATCGATATCTTCACCAGATCCCCAGATCCCCTCCTCCTCCATATCCATCATATACAAGGTCTCATTACCATTATCGTTCCACCCCTCAGTACCATAAACCCTGTGAACTAGCCTCTCAAACCCATTCACAACAAATGGTCTATCTGCAAAGCAAATACCGGCTAAGAGAGGTATATATACGAAGAAAAACATCAAGAGTTTTAGGCTTGACTGACTCCGTGAATGCCGTGTAAATCGTCCCTCTTCCAATGCTGCCTTCCAGGACAAGCGTTGGCATCACCGATAAACCTCTCCTCATCCATCGCCAGAATCATCTTGACTTCAGGACAATACTCCCACATCTTCTCTCTCAGTTCTGGAGTTCCCCAGACGCCGCCATGTAGCCAGTCACCACCGTGGCCGGTGTGGAATCTACCATGTCATGTTAGCATAATCCCAGGCCCCAAAACGAGGGAATAGAAGATAGCAGTGGAAACATACCCCATAGGCTTCTCACTAAACAGCATCTCCGCCGAAAACTTCTGCTGCTCCGTTCCATTCGCCAAATGCGCTCCAGGAATCAACCCCAACCTCGACGTCAACCACACATCCTCCGGCTCCGAATTCGGCAGCCTAATCTGATTCTCCAAAATCCTAATAATCTTCGATACCCTCCTAATGCTCAACCCTCCATTACCACCAAACCTATCCGCCGTGTTCCAACTGGCGCCGACCCAATCGAATTCGAGCCAGTCGTCCAGATTCTGCTTCGAGTTGGCGCAGATTATGCTGTCGGTTTGGAAGACCAGGAGGAATTCGGCGGGGTATAAAACGTCGCGGTAGAAGGTGAGGTTGGTGAACGTGGCGGAGGTGGCTTCTTGGCCGTCGAGATGCATGCCTTCGGGGAGGAGGGCGATGTCGAGCTTGCCGTCGGTTACGTGGGCTTTGACGACGCGGGAGCGGTTGAGGTGGTTGACGGATTCTTCCGTTCCGAAGAATTTGAATCGCCCTGCATTCAGGATTAAATTAATTTCACACTTCTCTAGGAGGGTTGGGAAAGGATGGAATGGAAGGAACGTACAATCCGGCGGAACAACACTCATGAAATGCAGCAACAGGGGCGTAAGATGCGGCATCGCTCGTCCTTCGATCAGTAGAGCAACCTTGGTCTCGTTGAACGGCGACCGCGGCGGATGAGGGAATTCGACATTTAGTCTCGGTACCCTGGCGATTATATCTCTGGATGTGTGTGGGAAGAGTACGAAGGACCAGGTGAAGACCAGCAGGAGCATGGGAAGGATAGCGCGACGCATGAATTTGAGGGTGATATCGCCCATTTTGTCGGCAGGGGGGGGAGGTGTAGGTGACGAGGAAGAATCGGTAGGAAGGTTATGTTGGCGTAGCCGGGGAGCTACGAGAGCTGCGTAGGGGAGGGGAGGGTAAGGGGACCCAAGAAGGGTTGGACTCTCGAATGTTGTGACCTTGCGAGTGTCGACGGACTGCAGATTCGTGTTTTTGGCTGTTTTGTGTTGGGCTGAAGTTTAAATGAGGATTTGATCTGACGGGCGGCCGACGGAACAATTGCGATTGGATGGTCGGTCGTACGAGCACGCTTTTACTGTCTTCCAGCACCAGCCCCGTCTACATTCTCGACGAAACGTAAATTATCAATATCCGTCTGTCGTATCCTTCGGAAATATATATCCTCTGCAACGGCAGCTAGTGTTACGCAAGTCCTCCAACAATTAATTTCCTATGCAGTTCGGATATTGCTGACTTTCGAGGGGACCCCAGGCTTTTTATTACCCTCCGTTCCTCTCCACAAAGATCTGGCTAAGAAGAAAAGCTTGACCTGAACCAGCCAAATTAAACACGGAGAGAAAGAAACTAGTCGAGAACGCAGCTGAGCAAATCTCCTCTTGCAAAAGAAAAGCCACGTTCTCCTGGTCCAACCAACGAATAGTTCCCACAGGAGGAAAAAACTCTAATTTCCACCTGTTTTTATCTCTATTCTGATGGGATTGCAGATTAAGCGGGAGAGAATCAGAGCGTTGCTTAGTTTTGTGTAGCGAGGGAATAAGCACCAAAAGAGATGAACAGGTGTCAGCTCAAAAAAACTGCAAGTAAAAGGAGAAGATTAGAGAGATATTCTGTCTAACAAAGAGGCGTCGAATAAAGGTAACACAAAGATGAATGGTAAGCACGCACAGATACCCTTTCCTATTAATATCGAATAGAGATAGAGTGCGAGTGGAACCGAGTGCCAGATCGCGAGTCAAGTAAAAAATACGAATTTGTGCCGTTTGGGCGTTAATATAGCGGACAATTAAAGCCACCCACAACTTGTGAGTGGTTTTACTACGGCATTTGCATGAAATAAGGCAGCGTCAGATATGCTCTAGGAGCGAAGAACGGAATATGTACCGAGGGAATGGAGGGAGTCCCTGACAAAAATGTACCTTAACGGGAATACCTTGCTGCTTGCGCCAAAGAGGATAAAGATCAAAGATATTCTGAAACTCGTCTCCTCTTTCGGCCATACCAGAAAGTCGATGTTTCCTCTGGCAGATATCGTAGCAGGGAGAACCCCTATCCGGTGGTCACGATATCACATCTCCAAACTTCAAGAAAAAGGCCAAATAGTTTCCATCTTTTTCTTGACAACTTTCCACTGTTTTTAACTCTCCACTCTATTTAAACTTTCAGCCCTCTCGTCTACCTGAAACGTAAAAACACGACCTTTCTCCAACTGTAGAATACCAAGAAAAATTTGTTAGTGGAGCCCCACCGTCTGCCAGGTTGTCGAATTATCCATTAGAGCTGTACAGCTGTAGAAAATAGAGGAGGGAAAAATGGTCTCAAAGCTAGGACCATAACTGGCATGTCAGCTGTACCTCGTAGACATGCATGCCGGTGGAGAACCGCAGGCGGACAGGAAGCGGATTCCGAAATTTCCAAGACGTGGTATGCTGGACCACGCTGCAGCTGTGCCGGCCGAGTTTTTTTCTATTTTATTTGCTTTGCTCTGTCAGTGCTGTATGAAAGTGGAGCCGAATGCTGAAGAGGTCTGGTTTATCAACGTTATCCGTCGAGAGGATCTCTCAGCAAAGCCGATTTCCATACCCAGAAAGTTGGAAGGGGATCATTAATCAGAGCATACATACAGGAAACCCTTATTTTTATAAATTATTCCGCAATAAGCGAACCAAAACTGCCAATATATTCAGATCCACGGTTCCCTCTGGTCTCGGAGCGGGCTTCCCTCTCATTTTTTCTACATCGACTTACTCTCCCGGGCTTAGTCTCTCCCAATTACCCGTCAACGATCTTTGCTGGGCATTCTGGCGTTTTCATTGTAACACAAAACCACACTGTTCCCAGGTTCCCGTGCAAGAAAAAAAAAGCCAGAGGGCGCCGAAATTCAGGCACGCTGTTCCGAACGCCATTCTGGATAAATTCGGTATCTGGAGGGAATCCTGGCAGAGCTTGCGAAAGCTTTACATGATGGAAGATCACATGGAACGTTAGCTTCTTCGATTTATCTCTTGGCCTTCTGGGGGGTTTTATCACAGATTTCTAGTTTGGTAAGTATAGTCCGAAGCAATAAATTCTTAGTTATCACTTGAGCTTGTTCTGAGTGAAGCTTTCAGCCACACACATCTAGATCATTCAATAAACATTCATTGGTAATCTGATCCAACCCTGCTGGTAGATTTGTACATTGTCCCTTCGTAAATCATATCGCTTGTTCATATCCACAAATTGATCAGAAAATGCCACCCAAAAAATACAGCAAAAATATACAAGAATAAGCTCCAATCCCGTTCCCAAATACCTGTTCCGCTGCATCCAGGTTATAAAGGTATTCATGTCAGAAAAATTCAAAACTAGACAACCCTCGAGTTTGAACTTTCACCCACAGAAACCACCTCAGGATTCAGAGCAACTTCATTCAAGGAGTCCCGTGCCCGTAGCTCATTTCCAGGGCCATACTCGCTCCCAGGTGCTTCCTCTACACTCCGGATCTTTTGCCTCCAACCCATGGTGGTTCTCTCATTAAAACCTGGAAGAAATGATCACGTTAGCATCCCTGCATGTTTCGTCTCGTTCAATAAAAAACCTTTTCTCTTTCGGTTTATCCGAATCCTGGTTTTCGCACCCCACAGAGGGTGGAATTTCTCGAAAACGGCATAGAGAGTTCAGATGAGGGACAGGGGAGGTGGCAGCTGTGGGGGTATGAAAACAACGCTCGAAGGGGAAGAGTGCTTCGACTTACCATACACATGAGCGTCCACGAACCCGTTGAATACCAGCAACAACTGTTAGGAAGATTTTCGATATTAGCCACAATGTATCTTCGGAACCACCCCTGCCGACCAGCCAATACTCCCTTCTCCATTTACAACAGAAACGCAACTCGGCAAGATGAGAAAGAGTAACGGAATAACCCACCTTAGCCATAGCCTCCACATGAACATTCAATTTCCTGCCGCTCGCCACCTCATAAATCATAATAACTGTCGGAATAGTCCATAGCACGGCATAAGCCAACGGATAAGAGATCAGCTGTATCGCAACCCTTCGGATTTGCTTCTGCTGCTCTTCTATCTCTATATCTTGAGGACTAATCTGCATCAACCCTGGCGCTTCTGAAGCGGCAGTTCCCGGTGCTCCTGCGGCATGAGGCCTAGAAGAGTCTAGACTGCTCTGGCTACTGCCCTTCATATTTTCTTTGTAACCTTCGCCCATCTCGGTTTCCGAGCTGGCTCCGCGAGCACTCTGGTAAGCCCGCTGCAGTCTAGCAATTTTACGAGCCCGTCGAATGATGCGGAAGATGATAATGTAGATTGCAAGGCAGGTGAGTATCACGAGCCAACGGGGGAGGTAATTGAAGTATAAACGGATGTGGACGGTGGGTAACCAGCAGACTGTATCGAGTTTGTGTAACAGTGATTAGTGAATCTTCCCTTGTTACACAACCACAGTTCAAGAATCGTCCGGAACGACGGCCCAAGAGGGAAGTGATACATTGAGCGTGGGGGCCGACTGTATCAAGGGAGTTACAGCAAGAGGACATGGTAGTACTTACACGATCCGTTGTCCGCGTAACGCCAGAAACCGTAACCAAACAGTGCGGTCACGAGTGATACTGCCCATGGGAATAGCCATACAAAATGAACATGCTCCCTGGCCCATTTTAATATTCCACTAGGCCCTGACAAAAGTAGAAGAGTGGTAACGGCAATCGTTATCTGCCATAAATCGACTACAAGGTGTTAGAAAAATACCAGATCTCGTTATCAGTAGACATGGGTGTCTGTTGAATATTTATACTTACTCTGTGAGAAGAAAAGTTGCGTGATAAAGCCATTTATTGAACAAATAGTATCATTTGAAGGCGAAGTGGCTGTATTCCCTGTAATTTGCGACAGGCTCGGTGCAAAGAAGTTGAGAGCAAGTGCAAGGTCGCATATTGCAAGACCTGGACCAAAAAATATGTCAGGCCATATCCTCCATACACCGTGGGCATATAAATTCCTTACCCAGTATCAACTGATGTCTGAATGTTCGTAAAGATTTAATAAACTTTGCCATTGAAATTATTTAGTAAGGATCAAAAAATTGCAAATAAGTTTCAATAGGTTTATCCACTTACGATAAAACAAGATATCATATATAACGAGCCGACAATCGATAATATCGATCCGATAAGAACCACGACAGCCAAATGTCGCTCTCTTTGCTCGAAACTCATCGCCATTATTTCTGCGTAGTTTTTTTTTCCCCAAACAAAAACGAGGAGATTCAAAACAGTCACTATCGTGCAGAATCGATAGGAAAAATAATTATCGGATACGAGTCTCAAGTCTCCAATATATACCCAACGGATCCCAACTCAGTAATCTTATCAAAAAGTTGGCTGTGAATAATCCCGTATGTTGAGACAATTCAAGTATTCAAGACAACAAAAAAGCCACAATGGGGCTCCCAAAAAACACAAATACCAATTTTTTGAGGGATAAACGGAGAGCTGGTGCCTTGGTACAGTGTGGGTTCCGAATAGCGATAGGTCCACCCGAGAGAAGTATTTCAAAGAGCAACACCTACCGAACTATTCGTTTAAAACGCGACGGGTATCAAATGTTGTAAGATGGAAGGACAAGGCATATACGATTATATAAGAAAAAGGGACTTTCCGGGTATCAAACTCATGTGGGCTTCGTCAAATCATTCGTAACGTAGCGTAAAACAAGGTATTTGATATAATTTTCTTACCACCAACAAAATAATATATTAAAAAAATTTCAAAGTGTTATAGGGAACAAAAAGCACATCAACAAGATAAAAAAAGGAAAAAGAAAAATTTGGTTTTAAATCCGTAGCACGGCTTGGATATTTGACCGATGATACTACTCTGCGTGAAGAGCGAAAGAGAGAGATATCGAAAAGGGCAAGTCAGTTGAGGATATTCAGCACGGGTTATATATCTCAACTTTGGTAAGATCACCACTCCCAAGAGAGGAGAAAATCCAAAAGAGCGGGAAACGGTCTGCCCGGCGAATATGCACAAGTCGTGGCGGCCGTTGGTGGAGTAAAAAAAAAAAAAGGAAACGAGCAGGTCACATCGAATCCCGGTACCAACGGGTTGTCTAGAAACTATTCGGCATGGAGGCCCGTCAGGTCTGACATTTGCAGACATGTTGGGTGTTAGGGACTCGACTCCTTTGCCCGACTGCGAAAGACATTTGAATGGAATCATGATGGTTGGAAAAGTAAATGTTGTGTCGTTCATGAAACCAAATTTAGTCGAGAACGCCACTAGGTTGTTGGATGTTGGGCGGGATCAAGACATTCGAAGTCAGGGACGAGATAGTGCAGCCACACGCGCATGAGTCGAGTCGAACGCTAAATAGAACCCCACATTGTTACCCGCCGGTAAGCTATCCTATTCATGAGAAAGTTAGGGCTTTTTTTGTCGAGTCCAGGGAGTATTCATTCATGAAGAAAGCATATCCAACCGACGGCGGAAAGGAATCTTTCCTTTTTTTCGCGAAAATGTTACATGTTAAAGTTAATTAATAGATCACATTTTAGGGAACGGGAGAAGCCTAGAGGCTAGAGGTCTTAGACATCGAAGCGAAGGAGGTAAAAACGAGATTAGGAAAGCACCGAGCGTTGGCGATATCGATAGGTTATTCCTTTGTCGCCTTGGGTTTCCCTGTTTTGCGGGATATTCCCACACGTTATCGGGGAATACATCTTTATCTGTCGATTGGATTGAGAGGCCGATCAAACAGGACGGTAGGTTTGTATTACCGTAGGCTCAACAATTATGCCTTGAAGTCGATATAATCATACATGTTTAAGCATTACTATAATTGCTTGCTTATATAAAGGCTTAGCCTCTCATGAAACCTCGAAACCCACGGGGTCGGGTTGCGGGTTGGTATCATAGCCTGTCGATCAATTTCAAAAACTAGTCCAGCTAGGCGAATCTTTCTCTCCATTTTCCCTTCAAGATTGGAAAGAAGAAAGAATACACGAAGCTTCGGAATCATGGACGGCTTGTATCGATTTTTCATTCCAAGTGCTTCTCTCCCTGATTTTGTTCGTTTCGAGAAATATAGAACTAGAAAACGGCAGTATAATTATTGTTTAGGCGGGGATCTCCTGTGTGATGTCTTGTATCGCTCCTGCATCCGAGCATGTCCGATCTACCTTGGAGGGTTAGAGAATGATGGTGGCATCGTACCATGGGATATACTCGAACCTGGCTTGGAGGGGCCACCACAGAGAAGCCGAAGGGCCGGTTGTTGTGGTGTCATTGTAAATGTGTTGATCTAGGCCTATACAAGACGCCCACGCAAACCCATGCAAGCCTGACCTAACGAGAGGGAAACCTTTCATACCCGCTGTGTCGCTACGGATAGCCCGACCAATCCCAAACGAATCGAGCCAACCAGGACCCTTAGGAAGCTAGTTCGGCAGCCGGATGTAGTATGCAGTGCTTTCCTGACCTAGAGTATCTTTTTTGTTTTTTTTCTTTGTTCATGGGGCTGAATGGACCTCATCCGCGCCCAGGCCGGCCCACAACGAATCACGACACGTACTGTACGACTGGCCAACCTGTCGCTGGTCATACACATACACACATCCCTTCGCACGATATCTATTTTTACCGTACATCTCTTTCTAACCCTTCCCTTCCCCGCATTTTTCAAAGCAGAGACAGCTAGAGCCCATCCCCTCTATTCCCGCCGCCACCTTTCAATTTCTAGCTGTCTATCTGACCTTCTAGCAGCCTGTCGTTGACTTTCTCTTACGCTAAACTTTAGATCTAGGTCACTACCGCACTTCACCGACGCCTTACTTTAGCTTTCCAGCGCCCTAGCTTCCTAGCTCCAGCTCACACCATCGGAGCTACAGCTACCTCCACTCACCTCAAAGCTCCAGCTGCATACCCCTCCATCCATTTTATCAGACCACCCAGGCTCCATTCCACCCGTTCTAGACCTTCCAACCTCCCGCGTCTCCCTCCTTACCTCGATCCACAGAACTGCCGCTGCATCTCAAACTCTAGCACGCAGGACCCTACATACATAATGTCCCGCCTCCTACATCTCCTCGGCCTGCTCCTCTTGTTAACGACCCTGACCTTCGCCGCCGACCCCCTCTCCTACTGCAAATGCACCTGCGGCGCCCAATCGGTCATCATCCCTCTCGATCACGATGATCCAAGAGCCTCCACGTGTGCAGACTGCAATCGGAACTTTTGCCGAACTTCAAACATCAAGTTTTGCGATGATATGAAGGAGGAGGAGATTTTAGCCAATTGCTTTCGTATGTTTTCTTTCTTCTCCGTTTCTTTTTTTTAAACTTTTACTTTTCCTTGCATTGTTTAGGGCGCCTTGTGGTCTGATATTTGCATATGATGGTGGGTTTATTTTACTAATACGATGGTATGTGGGTATGTAGAGAGGGACTCGGTGAAAGATCAGGTTGTGGTGCTGATATTTGTGATTTCGACGGTTTCGCTGTTGGTGTACGCGGCTGTGAAGCCGTGGGTGTCGAGATGGATCGTACGAGCCTACCCCCTCCTTCCTAACTCCTCTATTCCACTTCTCGTACAGTTAAGCACAGACTGACAACTTTTACCAATAGGATCCGGCAGCTCGACAGCAACAATACGATCCTCTTCCTAGTCGGTAGTCGGGGTGTTGGTTGGCAGGGACCGATAGATGGCGGTTAGAGGTTTTGTAAGAGTTACGACATTAGAAAAAGCGATCCTAGAATAGGCTGTGAGAGGGTAATGGAATGCTGGGAGCCATATGGTTGTAGCGAGATAGCCTCTTCTTTTGGGCATTTTCATGGCGTTGTTTATTATCATTTACTTTTTTGATACTCTATCCTCTGGATTAAACTACGAGAAGGGGTGGATATCGTTATTCTACTCATGGGTGGATTGATCTAGAGCGATACAATTGTTGCAATATGAGTGGAAAGACCATCCTGTTTGGAGGTGTTTTCTCCGATCTATAGGTCTATGATGGCTAAAATATCCTATTATTGATCTTCGAGTATATGAATCTAGGTGTTGACAGATCATGGTCAATGCACCCTCAATGAAAACCCACCACCTACTTCCTCCTCTTCCAGCCCCGCGAATAATCCACTCCTTCCTGCCAGACCCACCTCTCCAAATAGCTGAGGTGCATCCCCTCTAATAGGAGCAGAAGGACTAAGCCTTCTTCGCTTCTCTTGCCCGGCTTTTGATGGAAATGTAGGAAACATGGCTTCCGACTTTGGTTTCGGATCATCTCTAAAGTACGGGTGCTTCAACGCTGCCTCTGCTGTAATCCTCTGTTCCGGGTCGAGTGATAACAATGATGATAGCAATGCCACGCCGTTGGTAGTTAATAGCGGGAATTTCGAGCGTAATAGATGTCCAGTCCTGTGCACAGGTTGAAAATTAGCCATCCTCCCATATCAAGACGCAGTGAATACGTGACGGCGGAAGGTGGAACATACGTCTGCTTCGTCCTCGGAAAATTCAAACTCTTCGAGTTCGGCAACCTCCTCCACCCGGGCCAATTCTGATCCGTCGGAACCCCCATCAGCTCGAAAATCTTCGACAGCTGATCAATCTCGCTCTTCCCCTGGAACAGCGGCTCCTTCAAGATCAACTCTGCAAATATACACCCTATACTCCACATATCTATCGCGATTCCATACTCCTTCGCTCCCAGCAACAACTCCGGACTTCGATACCACAGCGTCACGACCAGTTGTGTGAGCGGCGGACACGGATCACCGAAATATCTCGCTAGCCCAAAGTCTGCGACTTTGATTTGGCCGCGGTTGTTCATCAGCAGGTTCGAAGTTTTGAGATCCCGGTGCATGATCCAATTTGCGTGCATGGTTGCCGTGGCGGAGAGTAGCTGCATCATTAACGTTTTGATTTCAGACTGCAAGAACGGTTCGGGCATATCGTCGAGGAGGGTCTTGAGGTCGTGTTCGATAAAGTCCATGACTATGTATACTCTGGCTGGTATTAGTTACCGTTCTCCCGTTTGCATCCGCTGGTAATATCGTAGCGGTAGGAACGTGAAGAATAGGAAGGTGTAACACCGGGTAGACGTACTGATTCAACTGTTCCCCCACAACCACCTCTCTCAGGTTTACAACGTTGGTATGCCTTGCCGCCATCAATGTTTGTATCTCCCGTAAACTAGTAATAGGGAATCCATCGGTTTCCTTCTCCAGCTTTAACTTTTTCAGCGCGACAACTTCGCCTGTAGCTATATGTCGCGCCCGCGATACCACTCCGTAAGAGCCTTCCTCGATCCTATTCAATGGCTCATAGTCGTCTACCGAGTTGCATGGCTTAATAGCGGGTGCAGGGAACCGTAGTAGTCGTGATTCCGGATCATCCTCTTTATCCCCATTTGCAGTTGGGGCTTTATTCTTCGTGGCGGGAACGTCATCTGGCTCAGCGGAGACCTTGCGACGTTTGGATGGTGGTTCGTCGGATACTGATAATGACTGTTGCTGTTGCTGTCGCGCGTATTCTTCCTGCCGACGAGCTTCCTCCTCTGCTTTTCGCTGTTTTTCGAGTTTTTGGGCCTTCTTTGCTTCCTTTTCGGCTTTTCGACGGGCGGCTTCAGCGGCGTCTTCTACCGTTTCCGTGTCCCATCTAGATTTCGCTTTTGAAGACATGGTAGCGGTTTCCCTGGGGATGGTAAAGTAGAGAACGAGGTCTAAGTTGAAGTCCGCGACTTTGGGTTTTTAGCGAAAATATGAGGTCAACACAGGAACATTGGAAAAATTTCGATATCGGCCGACTTGCTAAACCTCAACTTTTATAATTCTATAGAAGGACAATTATACACGACAATGCCGACAATACCGCAAATATAGCTCCTAGCCACATCTACAAAGCTTCAATTACCCCCTAACGAGGCACAATGAAGTCAATTACTCGCCTAACCCGCTCCACCCCCCGTCTCTCCGACCTCTCTCTCCCCACCTCCCGTCTCATCCTAACCTCATCAAGACCCCTCCACACAACCCCACCCGCCCGCGCCGACGAAGAACTCACAACCCCTCAAAAGATCCGTAAACGTATCTGGGGCGATCCCGGCCCGGCAGACCCCTATGCCCCATTAACACCCGAAGAACGAGAGCGTCGAGAAATCGCCCAGCTTGAAGCCGAGGAAGCTGAGAGGGAGGAGAAGAAGAGTGAAGAGAGAAAGGCGGCGAGGGAGAAGAAGAGTAAGGAGCGGATTGATGAGGGATACGTGCCGGATTATGATGCTAGGAGTATGATTGTGGTGGGGACTAGGGGGGCGTTTATGAAGAGGGAGTTTGATCCGAAGAATAAGATTATGAGGTTGGTGTTATTTATTGCTTATATGTTCAATTGGGTTTTGGCTGATGCAGATTGGGGGATAGGTATCTTCAGAAACGACTCACGGAGCAGGAGGAAATCACTGCTGCAGTTAGAAGAGCTGTGGTTGAGGCCTGTACATTGGCAATAGCCAGCTCCAATCCGGGTCTTGCATGCGTCACTTATAAGGGCCCTGAATACTTGACGGATAGAGTATCAATCATTACTGAAGATGGTGGGAGGAATTTCAAATTTGACTTTAAAAGTCCTAAGATCTTGAGGAGGATAGAAGAGTACGCCAAGAACAAGCAGCCCTTGAAGGCGGACGAGGAGATTGTTGAGGCTATACCAAAGGATGAAGGAGATGGCTGGATGCGGCTAACTCTGGGAGAGCCTGGTTTGAAGTTTGCAGTGAGTGCTGTCCAATTTCTATAATCTACTTTCAGCAAAGGGCAACGCTGATGATATGGTAATTACATAGATTATAAAACGCAGCATGCAACTAACCGGCATCCCCCTCACCGACCCTATCATCAACGACATCTCCACCGTCAAAGACCTCCTCCACAAATTCCACCAAATAGCCTCCCAAACCCAAACCAAAAAACTAGCCCCAGCTCTCGCCGAGAATGAAGAATTATCCGAAATCCCCAACGTTGCGGTTCATCAATACCAGTTTAAATTTACGGATAAGGAAAGAGCGCTTGGAAGACTGGAGACTATTCCGATAATGATGGCTGGTAGGGTAAGAAGGGAAGGGGAGCTGATTGGGAGAGGGGTGGGTAGGGATGGAAGGAAGAGGGTGACGAGGAGTATGTTGAGGTTGAGGGCTAGGAAGATGAAGGCGTATGGTGTTAGCGGGATTGAGAGGTTTAGGTATGATAAGAGGAATCCCAGAGAAGGGTTACCGCCGATTGATGAGGAAACAGGGGCGGGGAGGATCATTGACGTCTAAATCACGCTGATGATGTATATGTGGTGGTCTTGTAAATATATTACTTATAGATTATGTGTATAATACCTGAACGTACGACGCTACGGACAATCTTGGAAAACACGGAAAATCCGTCTTGGTGTTTATTTTCTCAGCTTTCTTGCGAGAGACTAGAGTCTATTGTGATACATTCATATTGTTACACTCCTCATTCATTTTGACGAAAAGACAAAAAGTGCAACGTTCTTTTGGGGCTGTTGAGGTGATGCGTGGGAAAAGATAGAAGGGATTACAAGGATATAAAAGAATAGCATTCAAGAAAATCGCCTCAAGGCAGCTGTCTAATCAGACTCCTCCCCTTGGCCATTAGCCTCACCATTGGCCTTTGGTGGCCTCTTCTCTCTTCTCTCCCTGATAGCGGCAGCCAAATTCTCAAGAATAACAACAGTCTCATCCCATCCGACGCAAGCATCGGTGATACTTACACCCCTCTTCAATGCACTTGGTCCTTCCGGTGGAACTGACTGCTTTCCCTCGTTTATATTCGATTCAATCATAACACCAACGATACCTTCCTCACCGGCTCTAATCTGGTTCGCGATATCTTCGGAAACAGGTCTCTGGTTCTTGTGGTTCTTCAGGGAGTTTCCGTGCGAGCAGTCAATCATCATTATTTCTTTCTGGTTGGCCTTCTTTAGCGAGGCTTTGACTTTGGCGACGTGCTCGGCCGAATAGTTTGGACCGCTGGTGCCGCCGCGGAGGATGACGAAGCAATCTGGATTTCCAGTTGTTCTGGTGATTGCAGCGAGACCTTGCTTTGTGACACCCATGAAGTGGTGGGGATGGGCGGCGGCGCCAATGGCGTCAATAGCGACAGTTAAGCTGCCATCGGTGCCGTTCTTGAATCCGACTGGGAAGGACACACCGGATGCGAGTTCACGGTGCAATTGCGATTCAGTCGTCCTGGCACCGATAGCGGCAACGGACAACAAATCGGCAAGATATTGCGGAGAAACGGTATCCAACATTTCGCTGGCGATTGGAACACCCATAGCGGTCAGATCACAGAAGAGTTTTCTACTAACTCTGAGACCCTTATTGATCTGGAAAGTTTCATCGATGTCAGGATCGTTTATCAACCCTTTCCATCCAACCGTTGTTCGCGGTTTCTCGAGATAGGCTCTCATGATTATGACGAGGTCTTCGGAAAGCTTCGCGGCAAGGTCTTTGAGGCGGGTGGCATACTCGAGGGCGGTTTCCGGGTCGTGGATAGAGCAAGGCCCGACAATGACGAGGAGCTTGTCAGCGGTGCCGTTTAGGACGTTAATAGCGTCGCGGCGACCTTGAATGACGGTTCGTTTGCTCTCCGAGGGCTATGAATGACCAGAAGGTTAGTGGATTGTGTTGCGAAACGTGGTGTTCTTTGGGTTTTTGGAGGGGAAGCTTACAGCGGGGACCTCATGTTGAAGCAGTTGCGGTGGGATGAGAGGATCGTATCCAATGACTGTGAACCGCATTATTGTTAGTCGATTTCCCTCATTAACAGGCAATATAAAGGAGCATTGGAGAGTGATTTATACCTCTTACATCTTCTGCCTCTTCGAGGCCAGAGTTCCACAAGGAAGGCATTTTGTTCGTGATAATGGTTGGTAGTGTAACGGCGGCAGGTGTTGGTGCTGAATTGAGTGTTGCAAGTTGGCAATGTTCCTGAACCTCGCTGGTTGAATGGGGGGAGTTAAAAAGAGCGATTTTATAGAGATGTAAGAGGAGAAGAAGAAGGTGAGGTGTTCTGAACGAGTGTGTGTATAGTGAAGGATTCGAAAGCTGCAAGAAAGAAGAAGGGGGGGTTACCACTACCAGCACAGACTGAGCGAAAGAAAAATAGAGAGAGGAGGGAGCTACAGATTTTTATGCACGGTGCTTCAGAACTGCAAGCGGTGCACACCAATTGGCCAATCAGGTCGATTCTTTAAGCACAGCTACACAAAGCAAGGTCCGATGCTGGAATTCTCAATTGAAAAAGAACCCATACGCTAACATGGCCAACTGCGACCTTTGTATACATACATGCACCATATATTTACACAAGATCAGCGCTGTACCACTCCGGCAGAAAGGAAATACGAATCTCCTTTCAGCGGTAAGGCACGAGGCCGCGAGGGGCCGTACCGGTGCAAGGGAAAATGGAAGAGAGAGAGAGAGACAGAGAGACAGAGAGGCCACTGAGAACTATGACTCTTTCACACGTGGGTTACCTTAAATTAAATCTCATCTTATTCCATTTTGCAAAAAGACATCTCTCTGCTTATGTACGTACTTTTTTTCTTTTGTTTTGCGAGTCAGGTCTTAGTTGCGACTATTCTGCCACCTGAATTTTTTTTTCGCTGGTTCGTCCGATCCAGGAAAGCTGGAGCTTAAAAAAAAAAAAAAAAAAAAAAATTATTGCGCAGGGAGAAAAAGTCAACTGCGGAGACCAGCGACAGACAGACAGAAAGACAGGACACCCTGGTCAATCATTAAAAAAAGCCCGGACCAAAACTTGGGTATATCCGTCCCTTTGCAAGCCAGCTCTGGAGACCGGAGACCCACATGGCGAGAAAGGACAAACCGGCGTGGATCAGGTGAATTATAATGGTGGAGTGCCCCGCTTGAACTGGACGAATCGTCGGGGTCGGATTTAGGCGAGAACGGGTTACAGCCAAATAACCCTGCGATCTTTTTATATGAATCCATTCAATACTTGCGGTGCTTGGAGTAGGTACCGCATGGGCTCCATGTATACAATTGATTCATGACCTGCATTTCATACGGCGTCTAGTAGGTGGTAATTTATTGCTAATTTCTAGAAGAGCTTCATTCGAATTTTGTGAACTTCGAATAAATATAAACTGCTTATATAAGTGCATATGTGTAGATACTGTTGACGCAATTGACGTAATAAAACGCAACACTGGGGTAGTACGGTATATAAGTTATATGAACGGATTTGCTTCTAAGAAGAGCCCCGGTGATATATTGGTCGATCTGAGCTCCCTGTTTTTCTAGTTCCTGGCAATATTCATAGGATACAAACCCTTCAAGGCTCTAAGAAGCTGTATGCGATGAAATCCATCAATAGAAGCCTAAAAAGGAGAGCCCATAACATCGACACCGCCCAAGGATTGAGGGGAAAGGTTTCAAAGTCTTAATCCACATAGAGATAGAAATCGGCTCCCTAGGCAGACGAGATGATGGAGTAATACTATGGGGAATAGTAGAAACTCGCCATCTATACGACACTGGGCTGCAAAAGGAGTAGTATAGTAGGCTCGATAAGTACTCTTATAAACTTGCATTTAGTATATCCTATAGCTCACCAAAGGAGAGTTGTTATTGACCCCGTGAATTCACAGTTTGCCTTGTCAGGTATAGTTCATGATATACACTCAGTGCTTATATATGCTCAGTTTGGATAATCCTATTGTAAACGTGAATATGGGTGACGAGATATATATTCATCCTCCTTATCCCAAAGCCGTATATAAGCAGACGACACTAAGTACCGGTCTAGCTGTACCGAGCGACTAATCGGTATATCGGTGTATTGGATCTCCCGAGAGACTATAGAGAGTATCTATTGCTCAAGTACTAAGTAGTAGTAATAATAATATTATGAACCTGATTTTTATATTTCTACACAGCAACTGCAAGTCCTTGAAAGTATGGCAGCTGCATTAAGATCAAGTCAACAATCTTTCACATCTCTTCACATTCTGCGCCTTACCCTTATAGAACTACAACTAGTGTCATTATCTAACACCTTCTACCTGTCAAACTTCAACAAAAACCATAATCCAACATCAGTTTATCAAGGATTCAAGTAATAGTTCCTACTTTTCTTCTTCGATTACAAGTTGCTAATCTTAGTTTTTTCTCCTAAGATATCATACAAAAAGAAGACAAAATGTCGTCGAGACATACCTCAAAGTATGCCAATGCATACGCTAAATGGGTGGAACACACAGAGAAGAAAACAGTAAGTTGTAGCGTCGACCTCGGCGTCTTTGGTATGAGGAATTTGAGGCTAAGTTGCGTGATTAAATTTCAAACAGGCCGAGTATGCGGAGAAGGGCCTTGTATACGTGCCCAAGCCACTTGCTCTAGTCAGCAAGAATGGAGATGATGAAGCTAGGCTGGCCCTAAGCTCTGAAAAACCACAAGACCTAAATGACCAGGAGGAAAGGAAACAGAAAATAATCGAAGCAATTAGAGACGGCGTGGCACTTCCCGAGAGTACCGATACACCAGTTACGACTGCTGAACATGAGAAACATCAGACCGAAATCCCACTTCCACCTTCTCAACGAATTATTTCAAAGCTTCCAAAGCTTAAGGACGGGGAAAAAGAAAAGATACTCTGTCTAGAAAATCTCAAAACCCTTGAGTTTTGCGAACCCAGCTCTAGTAACTGGATTGTAGCTATCAAACAAAGTGAAGGTTCTCAGTCTGTCAAAGCCAGGTTCAGTCGAGAAGGATTCGATTTGCAGACTATCCAGATTGGGTCATCTACGGAAGACCCTCCGTCCCAGAGAGTCAATTGGAGCTTTGAAACAATCGTCGGCTTCCAGCTCGCTGATGCAAAGAAGAGATATTTCGAGGCAGTCGTTGATAACTTCCATTACTTTGATCTAAAGATGGCAGGCCCACCGGTTCTCTATAGGGAGGCTGGGGATGACCAACTTAGCGCCCTCAAGAAGCGCATAGATTTGGCCATCGATGGCAAGGATGAGTACTATTGGGTTCGGCTCGCTACCCACGGTCCTTGGCCAGCCGATTGGTGGGAAACCATTGACCAGCTTCAAATCCCAGCTATCGACATTGACACCGACTTCCCTACTTGTCCAAGTTTATCGGTGAAAAAATATGACGCGGTTCAAGAGCAGCAGGACGAATTTTGGCGCCAAAAACAAGGACCGGTATACTACCACGAGAATCCAGCACCTACAATGGAAGACGCAATGATCACAGCTATCGATACCTGGAACTTCCCCAACGCCGAATGGCAGCAAATAGAGCTCCGACTTAGGCATACTTGGGACTTTAGGTTTACCATCAGAGATGGAATGTTGATTCTTTTCGTCTCGGATGTTGATCCTCAATTGAATTTCCCCAACCGCCGCCTCAATACTCTGTCATTCATGTTTGTCTGGCCGAAGGACAGCCTTGGAGCTTGGGGACTTGACAAGGTCGAAGCTGATAACCCGAATTTTTTCGATTTGAGATTCGCATTCAAGGTCTACAGCATGCCCCAAGTGCTCAAAGTAGGGAACGGAGTCAGAACCCCAATCCACTACGATCCCCAGAAATTCTTTGGTCGATATGACAACTTACGGGAGCTATATGAGGCATTCTTCTTCAGAAGGGTTTATTCTCACGAGGCTAGACAGGCAGTTTGGGTCCGATTTAGATCTATAAAAGCTGTTAATCTTACCGTTGCTCGCTTCCCTCTGAATTTGAAGGGCTTTGAATATGGGACACCGTTCAGCACCTGTGCCGTGCCCATTCGTAAGTCTTAGTACTGTTTAATGCACACTATTTATGGAATGTGAAACTGATTTGTATAAAACAGGTACTCCGTATTTCTCAGATAGCGGTCCCCCAGCTAGTTGGCATAATACCAAACGCTCTTTACTACCAGTTGTATTTAAACGGAACGGAAGAAGATGGGATAGAGACCAAGACAAAGAAGAAGAATCAGGCCTCCCATCCGAAATCCCAATGATGTTTCGACTGAGAAGCGAACAAACAGGTGGCTTTGCTACTGCAGAGCAGATAGTCCGAGGGGGCTCTATAGCTCCTAGAGCACAGATTCAATCCGCCGGTCCAGTAAAAGAGAAGAAGGTTCACCGAGAAAGGATGCGTCGTAGTCAGGCTAAGGAAAACGCAGACATCGAAGTCATCAAAGTCGTCTACAAGAAACATGAGCCGATGAAGCCAGGTTCAGAGGTATGGAGCGCATCTCCCATTTTAAGCCCGGTACTCTAACGGACATTAGCCGATTAAACTGAAGTCGATCCTGAAAAGCAAATCCAAATACATTTCATTGGGCGAGACTCCTTTGGAGTCTTGTATTGGCAATGAGGCTCCTCTTCACCAAGATGCCCAACCAGAAGAAGATGCCACGGCGGGCGGGGATGATAATATGAAAACGGTATCCAATTTATTTGCTAATAACACAGAAATTTCACAAAATATTTCTCCCACGAAATCACCATCTATTGGACAAGAAACCAAACTAGCTGGAGGCTCAGCCCCAGAGTTGGGTTCTCAAGAAATCATCAAAGTCCAGAGAGGTGACGAAAGTGCAACCGAGGGGTACCCCGAAAAAGAAGACAGACCTTCCCTCAAGCTTGACTCGACGGATGAATCTGGTGTCTTATTCGACACTAAAGGGAATCAGATAACCGCCGCAACCAACGACCAAAACGACTCCGATTCCTCATATGAACCCCAAATAGAGACACCCGCCAGTCAAGCCTTAAATCCAATTAAATTCGTACAAAAGGATACCACTCAACTTAGCGATATCGACCCCATCGACATTCCGCCTTCCTTACAAACAGCCCAACAGGAAGAACGAGATCCTTCTACTACATCAACCGAAGAAACTTCTCCTACCATCGACCCAAATAAAGCACCTTATCCAATTGAAGAATATAACCTTTGGTTTAGCGAAGATACATCTGAAGAAATGTCTGAAAAATTCGCATACATTAGACAAGTCGTCGAGAAAGCCAAGCAAAACGGGACCGAGTTCAAGAAACCAGAAGACAACTCCAACCCTACTAAAGACCCAGAACGAAAGCGACCTTGGTACGAAGCATATGGCTCTAAAGATGGCAACGGCCCTATCGAGGCTCTCGAGCGTATCAAGGACCGTTCGCGAATCCCTACTCTCATGGAGGCTCTTCGAATCCGAGACACCTACATCAGAGAATCCGCTGAGTTCAAGGGAGTCACGATTACAGCCGGTTTGTTGGCCTTCCTACAAACTTCATCTAATTAGAGAGCTGGCTAACCTCGGATTTAGAAGATAAGGATAAGAGTTCCACAGGAATAGTCCCGCTGATTCACACTCCTGGCAACTTCTTCGATATCTCCGACTACGAACTAAACGATATCGAAGTTCGCATGGCCGCCGAGAAGGGGAAGGATGAATATATCGTTGCTCTTCGCAAGAAGATGAACCACTTAAAGGAAGTTTGGAGGGAGACGAAGACGGAGATCGATAAGTACAAAGAGATGAGAGATGAAGAGAACAACAGCAAGGAAGTTAAGGAACACGAGGGGGAAGATGAAGGATCTAGAACAATTGAAGAAAGCGGGGTAGACAATGCTCCAAAGTGTAGCAAACCCACTCTGGAGGTTTTTATTATCACGGAGGAGGATAAAGGCAACGATCAAAGTAAGAACTAAGCATGCTCTACCATGAGATGCCAAACACCATTTCCTCTGCCCTAAACTGCCCAAATCTACATCCGCTACTCGCCTTCTACATGTAACTCTACGACTTATTTGTATTTCATTTGTAATACCCATTAACTTTTCCTTCTTTCCTTTCGTATATCAGGCCAGGTTACAGTTCACCCAACCCCGAATACATCGGCCTGTTCTGGGAGCATTCCAAATATCATTATCATCAATAAACTTAGGAACGAAAAGCGAGAAAGAGAGCTGGTAAGCTCCACCGGAAGCATATTTGTATTCCTTTATCTTTTCTGTAATTCCTGTTATAACGCAGTCTATCTCTTTTTCCTTTGGCTGCAGAATCATGGGCTGGTTGGATTCTTTTAAACCACAAATAGTTCTAGCTTGATTTAGCCCCATTTAGCTTACGGAGGGAACGAAATGAAGCTTGTACCTTCAAAACCTAGAGAAGATAACACTCTTCGCAGAGAGACATGTGCATTCATTATTAAATTGACTCTGCTAGGCTTCTAACATTGATAAAATACAACATCAAGAGTGTGTTGGGCTGTAGGCTTGTCTTCAAGCTATCCGGACATACATCTCACAATCTAACCATGTTTAAATTTTCAATATGGCTTTCATGTGAAATGCACCCGATCGCAATGCCAGAATCCAACCCAACCAAAAAGGCTTCGCTCTCCCAGACCAACTATGATCAATGCTATCTGATACCAATCTCAATGGCTCGTAACCGCCGGCTAGTGCTAGCAATGGAATGAAACCAATCGCAGGAAATCAAAAAATTCAAACGAGACAGGAAACAGAATTAGCTCTTCGACCTTGGACACCTTAACTCCACCATATGCAGCTTAAAATCAAGAACAGTTGAATTTCAAAATTTTTAGACTTTCCGTCCTTACCCAAACAAGGCACACTCCGAACACCCGTCCAGTATACATGCCCAAAATAGGATCCGATAGATTATCCCCACGGCATGCGAGCGATCATTCGTCGACCTCCAACAATATCAGCTACTATTTCGTGAAATTTCGCCAGGGCGGGAGACTCACCTGCCAATAACCACAAGCCCTCCACATCGGTGGTGGATGATCGCCTAAGATACCATCATGGTGCTGCGCATAGTGGTCGTCGTGGTGAAATGTAGGCACACGTATTGGCCCGTCCACAGGCAAATCGTCACCGGTATCATCAAGAGGCAAACCCCCAAAACCTCCTATCTTGGCTACGAAATGGGCTACGGCGAACTTTATAGATATGGCGCTACAGATGTCCGCCAACAAAATATCAGTTACAGAACAGTAAGGCGGAGATTGTCCAAGGCACTTACACGATAATTCTGGGGATCGGCGGCAGGTCCCAGAAAATTGGCAAAAGGTTGCATGAAGCGATCAATACGAGCACGAAGAGGGCTAGGTTCCATAAATTTGTCACGTTTTGATGGCTGGAGAACCGCCTGATATGGCCCAGGATATCCCCGGAGAACAAAGTGATCATAAGATACAAGCGGATAAAGCGGTTTCTAGGGCCGAAGAAAGAGTCAACTCTTTGTTTGAGTAGCTCGTAAATGCGGCGGTATTCCATGGTTATTGGGCCGAGGGGCTCGATGCGGCTTGTATATTGAGATATGTGTAGAAAGAGGTATAAGGTAAAGAACGGTTCACGAAGAAAGCCGGTGAGGACGGAAGGGAGGAAAGGAGAGGAACTCGAAGAAGGAGAGAACTATGCTCGCAGATTGCGGCATACGGGCGGGCTTACCTGGGGTTTTGTAGTTTTTTGGAGTTTGCGAGTTGCGGCGGATTTGCGGCGTCGAGATATCATCATCGTCAATCTGCAACATCATTGCAACCCTAGCAGACAGCACAGAAACCAATCTTCACCAAATTCAGTACAATGAGGGCATATCTATCAATAGGACCGTCGTGAGTTGCAACAACCGCTATTATTTAAAGGTATCCCTGACTCATATTCGAATATTCACCTGGTTAAATACAATGGCACAATTATACGACGAATTTTGACGGTGTATCAAGCTCTAATTGCAAAAGGGTATGTACAGGCCCGGCCTAGCAGTACAACTAGGACTGAGGGTTTTCGAGCGAACCATGCTAAGTACAGGTTGTGAAAAATGCAACAAAGTGGTATCAATTTTGGGTATCGATGAAGCAACGGTATATCTATAAGGTATTGGTAGCAGATGAGGGTATTATTAAGATTGGCAAAGGGTCTGCTTCCCTTCCCGGGCTATAATTTCTCAGCTTAGAACCGGAGAGGCTCTAAATTTACCAGCCGAGTCTGGTACCACGAGCCTTGATGTTCTTCTTCTGGAGCTTGACAACGAAAACACCACGCTCAATGGTGTTGACAACGATGAATCCGCTCTTGAGCATAGCATAGCTGGACCAGCTGCCAACAAAGTCCATAACACCGCCCTTTGGAAGGTGGTCATCTTCTGGGTAGACATCGAAGAAACCAACCTCGGAGACACCGGCACCGGAGGGATCCTTTGGAATGGAGGTGATGTCGAGAACGTGGAGACCGGTACCGTAGTTGCTCTGGTAAACGTATCCGTCAACAACGTACTGGTTGTGGTCAATTCCGTAGTGCTTGGACTTGTAGAGGCCGGTCTGCTTGGGGTTCTTGAGGTCCTTGATGTCCCAGATGTAGGTCACTGGGAAACCGTCGGCGGCTGGACCAGCGCTGTCGTACTCGTCGTACTCATCATCCATGATGAGGTAGTCTTGCCAGCTCTTGTCGAGGACCCATCCTTGGTGGGTGTAGGAAGCACCCTCGTAGGAGGTCTTGGAGATGATGGTGACGTTCTTGCGGTCGGTAACATCGTAGATGGTGAGAGTATCCTCGTTGTATCCGTAGCACACGGTGCGACCCTTGTATCTCTTATCGGGTCCCTTGTATGGCAAGCACTGAGCGTCGTG